>JARHVA010000568.1:1202500-1772500 GCA_037957365.1 Torreya grandis
AAGGGAGCATTAGGCTAAGTCTCTATGGGAGGAGTGACTAATAGTGGTTTGTTGTTTTATTCTGAAATAATATGGGTGTAAGGTTTATGTGTTATTGTTAAACCTTTTTTGCTCGCAAATGATATGTATGATGGTTAGACCTTGAGAATATAAAAATATTATTAAGCTTTGGAAAGTATGCACTCCTCTTTAAATCTTTTTGATTAAATAAATATCAAAATATTTATTTTTTCTAAATTAAACATAGATAAGGATTTTAGTTACTTCCCTATTTTGTAAATAACTATGAAAGGAAATATTTTTAAACCAATGCAAATAACTATGCATATTTTTTATAGCACAAATGTGTGCACTTTACTAGTCTAATTGCCATTGTTCATTATCAATTGAAAATCTATGATTCCATTGAATTCCATGCATTTACACTATCATTAGTTAAGGTGAAAAAAAATTAGTCTCAGAGATTAATAATTAAGACTAGAATTTTGAAATTCACTACATTAAGTGAAACATTTGGGTGCACTTTTATATTTGTGAAGTGAAAGGCTAAATTTGATGGTGTAATAAATATACATCATTGAAACTGGTAGGTCTTTGGAAGTGAGGTTAAAAAAACATAATGTTGATTTAAGACATGATAGATTTAACAAACCAGCCCTAACTAAGCACTCCCATAATACAAGCCATCATTTTTGTCTTGATAATGCTAAAATTATTACCAAAGTGGATCACTATGCTAAAAGGAAAATTTGTGAAGAGATTGAGATTGAAATGAACCCGAATAATCTTAATAAATATGAAGACACAAAATTAAGTGACATTTGGAAACCTTTACTTCATCATCTTCTTCATAATGAAAAGAATAATTTTGACTAATCCTAATCTTGGTTGACTCCTTTGGGTTGATGAATAATTTTTATTGTTTATTCTCCCTTTGGTTGTTTTTGTGTTCCATTATTATCTTATTATCTCCTTTTCTCTTGATTATGATCCATGAGTTTGGATTGAAATGTTGAGAATCAATTCTTAAAAGACACAGATTCCATAAATTACTATATTTCAGCTGTCAAAATACATGGAATAAAATGTTAATTTTTTTGAAAGCAGTAAATTTGAATGTTGTATTATGTGTTGTTCAAAATCCATGTCATTTGTATTGATCCGTTGTTATGAACATAATAATTCTGCATTAGTGATACACCAATATAATAACATTTGCAGAGCTTATTGAAAATCATGCATAGAAATTAAAAGAATACAAAACAAACTTACTCATTTGTCCTAGACCTTTATGAAATAAACTTGTAATCCCATTTTAGACATGGGGTTTGGGCTTGAAATTTTAGAACTATGTGGTCTGCTATTATTGAGCTCAAAAAAGCTTATTTCTTATAGTGTCTCTTTTATCAGGGCTTGCATGTCAGTGACCGACTCAAGCATCTGGGAGTGTCCAACTCCATTTACCTAGCTTGTCAGTAACCAAAGATTTTTAAACACCTTTTTGGTTTTTCTCTCATGCACAATCTACATGGCATTGAATTCATACCCTTTTTTATCACTTTTGACTTGAATTCTTCACATGGAAGATGGCTCTCTTCGGGGACTCAACTCTATTTCCTAAAAAATACAATAGATTTTAGAAAATATTTTGAGATGATGTTTTAATTCAAATTTGGAAAGGTATAAATTATGCTTACTTTAATCATGAAGAGATGGAACATAGCTTTTCTATTACTAACAAAAGTATTGTTTTATCTAATGTTACTCTTCAGATTCAAATTCAATTAGACAAAGTATGTATAGAACTCAACCACTTCCAACATTTTCTCAACCATTGGGTAAACACTTCATGTGTGGTTATCAGTAAACCTCTTGAGCCCCCATAACATCCTATACCTCCATGAGGATGAGATCATGGGCCACACTAATAGCATTCTAAAATTAAACACAGGAGTCATTCTCCTCATCAATCACCACCTCACTGGTCTTTTCCTCATCACAGTGGTATGAGTGGATCTTCAAGATCTAAAGGTGATGGTAAGGTCTGGGGATTTCCTCCCCCATCTCATGATGGTGACAACAGGGGTTGGAGTCCTCCTTCCAAGCTAAATTTCTTTAACTGGCTTTGGAAATCTCTCCTAATATAAATCAAGATGAGACATTAGAGGCTCAATAAAACACTAGTTGGGATCCTTTATCTATGGATGAGGATCTTCCTACCCTAGGGGGATGGGGTGGTAAGCCTTAGGACCCATTGTCTCCACTACCTCCCTCAATGTCCATGCTTGTTATGGTTTCTTAATTATTGTCTTTATTGTTTTATGTTCCTTGCTTTCTTTGATTTGTTATCAAACTGTTAATGTGATGTTTAATTTTGTGGGTGTGGTCATTTTTAACCACTTTTTAGACTTTTCCTTAGGTTTATTTTCCCTTGGTGTAATTATGCTTGTGGGGTGTGACTTTTCTCCCACTTTTTTTGTATGATTAGTGTTGTACCATATCTTGTTTGATTAATATATAGATACACTCTTCAATAAAAAAAATATTGTGATTTCTCCCTTTGAAAGTGCTCTTACTACATGAAAAGAAAATTGAAAACATCATCAACATCCTCTTTAGGGTGTATACAAAGTTTTATCAACTTATGCTGGTTGGTTTAGGATTTATAGCAATATTAGTTTGATAAAACCTTAAGGTAGGGTTTAAGGGCAGACTTAGACCCAAAAGTTAAAATAATAGAATAACTCAGATTTTAGGTTTGTCAAGTGATATTTTTAATTGTTAAATAATCTTCCCTATCCTAAAAACCTTTTCCAATCATTTTATAACCATGAACAATCCTAAAATGACAAGTAAAGATCTTTTCTTTAGACTTACAATCAAAAACTAAGTATATAAACACAAGGTCATGAATTTTCTAAAATCTCAGGTTTTATAGCTTTTAGAGGTTATTTTTAATTTTAAAATTACATATAAAAGTTTATCTACCTCTTTTTATTAATCTCAAAGCTTTATAATACAAAAAGTATGTAGAATTACACCATTCTATCAGACTATGTCTCTAATAATGTCCTATCTTCAACTTGCCAGTCATAACTTCCTCATAAGATTATCAAAAAAGATAAAAGAACATTAAATAACATCATATTACTCATTCATGAATGTATTTGAAGTCTCTTTAATCATAATATCACCTTCCTTTATTGATATATCTTCAAATTACAAATGCAGACCCCCTATACACTACTCCCTATATTCATGCAATCCTGCCACTACTCCTTTTGTAATCATCTCCCTCACTTCATTGTGTTCTTTCTTGATGCTTCAAGGATTAACATCTTGATATAAGATGCCTTTTCTTAGTTTTTTCTTGTTTTTACAACAAGAATCTCTTAATTGTCTTAGGACTTATCAAAACATGCTAAGTTTAACCTTCTCCTTCGTTAGACATAATTCTAGATTGGTTTAAGATAGATTTAAATTAAATCAAGAATCAACATACTATAACATTAATAACACCCTCTATCACACTAATTGACCCTTACATACATAATCATGATCATAGACAAGCTTGCATAATGAGGAAACACTCTCATTTTCTACTTACTAATTCAAATATTTGAAAAACCAATTTTTGGTTGGAAAATCCATTTGTCACTCTTAGAGACTTAGAGTTTGAATTCTTATGGACTTACACTCTTCTAACTTGAAAAAGTAAGACTCGTCACACTTTCCTAAAACCTTATTAAACAAGACATTGACTCATCAAACCAAAATGTACATAAAATTGATGATGCTCCTGCATCAAAGTTCCATGGTTGTTTAAAAGTAGGAGGTCCATGAAAAAGGTATGGAGAGATGTTTGTTGGTGTAACATTCTATTGTTCCATTAACATATTATTAAATTTTTACTCAGATGTGAAGGCATGCAAAAAAAACATGAATAAAGAAAACACTCGAAGAAACCCAAGAACATAAAAGACACACAACAGAGAATAGGAACATACAAGGCACAATAACCATAAAAACCAAGTGAAAATATAAATAACCAGGAATGTTTGTTTGTGGTGTGTAGGGAAACATTAACTTACCACAGTGATGGAGAAAATATTTTCAATCCATGTGGAAAATGGTGGTGTATTCCACAGTAATGACCCATGCATCTTCCATTTAGAGATCAACCCAAAAAAATGTGTCGCGTATATAAATAATAAAATAGATTGAATGAAAAATATGTGAATAACAACTATGTCAATCTACATTTAAAATATTTATAATTCTGAATTAATAACATGTGAACTTGAAGGTAGAAAATGTTTTAGTTTGATAGAAAAACAATTAAAATTTACTGGTGTGTCAGTCTACAAACTGCAGATTTATAACCGACAGTGTGATCCTCTAAATATGTTGGTGGTTGAATGTTGAAGTATGCTTTTAGTTTAATTTAAATCTAACACTCTCTTTGCAATTCAAACTATTTAGAAATAAAAATTTGGCATTTCTATAGTTTTGTTTGATTTATAGAAGATAATTTGAATTTTAAAATTTGAAATTTGAATAGTCTATGAATGGTGAGTCTTAGATGTGTATTTTCATTCAATTTTACAAGTGACACCCATGAATGGAGGTTGGTGGAGTCATATGTTGGAGCCAAATGTTTGAATTTTGAATTTTATACATTATAATTAAAATTAGGTGGACCAGATGTTGTGACTTTTATCTCATGCACCTTATAGTAAGAGGTACAAAATTTCAATTGAAGGGCTCAAAACATTCATTGGGGTTGATGTTTTTCAAATGTTCACACCTTTAAAATATAAGTAAAGGATATAATATTTTGAAAGTTCTACTTTAGTTTGGACTTGATATTGGTATTAATGAAATTTATATTTGTATTAATGAAAATGAATATCATTTTGTTGAATATGATGTACATTTTATTTTTAACTAGTGTGTGCATCTATTTTGGAAGGGGAGCAATAATTGTAAAGAAAGATTCATATTTTTAATATTAATTATTAAAAAAATGAGTGGTCCAACAATAAAATGTTTAACTTTTAAAACAACTAAACAACCCATAACACATAATCAAATAAATCTTAATAATCCATGACTACAGAAAGGGTCACAACTACAATCATAACTATTGGACCACCCTCAGCTACTGGTCCCTTCCCCTAGTGAATGTGAATCCATTCGACAATTTTGAAAATCACCCATATGAAGAAAAGATAAATCCATAATACAACACCATTTTTAAGAAAGTTTATTAAGTCATTCAAAGTTATAAGATAGGTTGGCTATTCTGATTAGTATATTGAGATACAATGATGTGTATAAATATGATATGTTATTGGGAAGGAATTGAAGCACTCTCCATTGGCCCTTTCGAAAACACATCACCACCTCCTCACATAGATATTTCAATAATGTGAGTGTGACGATGTTGATGAGTACTAACAAGAGTTTTCATCGGGAAAACTTGAAATACCATATGAAAAACACTTCACATATGTTCCATTTATTATAAGAGGTGTTTTAAGATAACGATAATGATGAAAAAAATGATGACAATAATGATGGTGAAGATGATGAATGATGCTCTATGCTGTTGCAATCACCATCTAAACCTATAAGTTAAGACTTGCTAATCTATTGCCTTGCAAAATGTGATCTCAACTGCTACATCACACCCCTCACCTCCAAAACAATGGTTGATACCATGCTAACTATCAAGATGTCAAAAGAACACTTGAGCTCTAAGTTCATTTTAAACTTTAATTTATACTTAACATATTCAATTTTTATATTAAGATCTGCACCCTTACATACAAAGAATGTGTCAATAAAGAATTTCTATATTCCCATGAAAAACTCCTTCCACGCCATTCATATGTCCTTATTGTCATCGAATACTTCCTAATAATGCATAATTGATAACACAATGTAAAAATTTTAAATCAAATTAATAAAATTCATAAAACAAATTTAATACAAAATATTCATAAGTAAACATTATTCCGACAAATACATACCATTCATACTTCAAATTTAACACATAATATTCATAAATAATTTTATTATTATTAAAATTAATTTTTATTGTTTGTTGAAAACCATAAAAAAAAAAATTATTCCATTTTAAAAATGTAATTATTATAATATATTATAAGAGAAAATGAGCTTCCCTACATAACTCTTTAAAAATTATAATTTTTATAAAATTCTATAAACAAAACATTTTATAAATCCCTATTAATGTGATCATAAATCTTGAGAGGTTCATTGCTAATAATACACTATTAGAGCACTAATTTATTCATATATTAAAACATAAAGATAGTTCACCCAATTAAAAGATAATTATTTGTATGAACTTTGATAGTAACCCAAAAAAAAAACTACCTTCACTATAACACACCATTGACATCCTTAACATCCTTAACTAAGAAGACATTAGGTAAACTAGAATGTAAAGAAGACATTAGAAAAAGAGGAGAGAATGAATATGAAAATTAATATAGAATTTGATTTTAAAAAATTGTATCAATAAAAATTTAATATAATTTATTAATGAACAAACATATAAATATTTTACAAAATATGATCTAATAATTAAAACTATTTAAATTAAAACTAAATATTTATAAAATTTTCATTTATAAAAATATAAAAACTTTGATCCAAACTCATAAACACCAAATGTTATGTAATATATTTTTCAATCTCATAAGGCAGGCCATGGGGGCGTATGCTTGTTAAAATAAAAAGTATGATTTTGAAAACAACAGTAGTAGGGCTCGAACCTTGGTAAGGGAAGCCCAACAGATTTCTAATCTGACTGCTTAACCACTCGGCCATGTTAAATTGCTATTAATATGAGACATTATTATTATATTCATAACTTTCGGTCTGAATTAACCATTGGGCCATGTTAACTTGATATTTACATGACTGAAGACATTATTATTATTATATTAATATGAGAGAAACGAAATAATCATGTCATATGATGATTTTCAGTTTAAATTACATAAAATTAAATTGATATTTTATTGCTTTGTTTTTTTTTTTTGGTTTGTGGAGGGTGTAAATTTTATATTGCTAGTGACTTTTTTTAAGATTTTGAAATAAAGGTCAAATATTTGATATGATATTATATTTTTGATTTTTGCTATTGAATAAAAAGTCATATATTGAATTATCAGATTGATATGTTCAGATTTTTTGTCGAAATAAAATATTGATTCAAAATAAAATAATATAAAAATATAAATTACATAGCAACATCAGAGAAAAATGGCACCAAAATAATATTATAAATATTTTATGTACATAAAATTAAATTAGGCACATGCTGCAACATCTGAAGGGGGAGGTGGAAGATCGTCCTTTGGTGGTAGAGGAGGTCGAGAAAGTTTTGTTGAGGGAGGATCCAACACCACCTAACGAGCCATGGGGTTTGGAGGAGCCAAAAAAAACAATTTCCCATTCATTCAAAGGTTGCATCATAGTACCAAAAGGACCAACTAACACCCCCCACTGGGAGGGCCCAACATCAACTTTTCCATGTGATGGTGATGATCTTCATCTTCCAAGTTGGGGGTGGGAGCAGGGCAAAGGGTGGATAAGTTATTGTGACTACCAGACCAATTTTGGAAACATCTATGAGTTGGAGGTGGTGGGGCCTATGGTGGATAGTCTAGGGAGATGCAACTCATGGCACATGGGGCACCCCACAATGATCAGGCAACTCTTGAAGATTTTTGAGCTCCAAAGAGACCTTTTCAACTTGGACTTGAATCTGCATGTAGGCTGAAGATAGTATAACAACATCAGCATTAATATATAAATGACAAGAAGATTCCTCACTATTAAATAAAGCAAATTTTCTATCTTTCCATAATTTAAATAAAATGACAACTCTAAATAAATTTCATAAAAAAGCTATAGGCTGACCAATTAACAAAACCCTCAAGGAGGGCCAAAGACTAAGAGAAAGGATCAAGGTGGTATGCATGAAAGAGACTGTGTACCCACCACCAAGCAAATTGGACTTTAGGACATGTCCAAACTATGTGCCTTAAAGACTCTGGTCCACTATAGGCTAGATACTTAGCTAATCAATTCCCAAGCAGGAAAGATGCTACCCAAGTAGAAATCCTTGATAAACTAAGCACTAGAGGAAGTATGCTAGTTTGGGTTCAAACTTGGCTTTCCAAATTATGTCAAGTCAGGCAAGCCACATTTTAGGCAAAGAGTTAAGGTTCCAGTGTCTATTGAGCTTGTCGAGCACTAAATAAAAGGGCTCATGCCCTGATAAAGGAGGCCTATAGAATAACTCTTGAAGTGGGTATCACAATTCCATCTCGAATCCTTCCATCAGGAGTGTGGAGTTTGAAAACCTAATTTGTGAAGTGTAACATTTGAGATTAGCTCATGAATGTAGAGAATAGTTGATAAGTAAGAGTTATTTAGATTGAATTTTGATTTTAACATAGGTTAGGGAGCTTAGTCATGAGTAGAGAATAAATAATTTATATTATGAATCCTTGTTTTAAAAAACCTCAAGGCTTTTATGCCAAGCAATTCTACCAAATAAAGACTAGTATTGGTCATGATGGGAGACCACCAGAGATTATGATCATTGAAAGAAAGGCCACTACGAAAGCTATCACCATCCCATTTTAGATACAACTTAACAACCTTGTATTCTTTCCAAATGCTTTTATCCACAAAATAACCTTAAATTTTGACTAGAGAAAGCGCAATGATGAGAGTATGGAAGCCAATGTTTTTATCGATAGATTACCATAAAGACATCCAGATGATATGCAATGACATAGAATAATTTTTCAAGATTCATTACATTTAATGGCTTTAACCACCCATTTGGCACATAAATCAATGCTCTTTCAATAGATATCAATAATTCCCATACCTCCTTTATCATGAATAAAACAATGGATGTCCTAAGAAACTCTGTGGAAACCTTGCATTTACTAGGCATGAGACCAAATAAAATATCAATGAAATTTGTCCAAATTATCATAGGAGAATTTAGAAGGGGCCCAACAAGAGGAATAATAGACATGAGTTGCAATAAAAAAATTGGTGCACACCTAGAACTTGAGAGAGAGAGAGAGAGAGAGAGAGAGAGAGAGAGAGAGAGAGAGAGGTTTGGTGACCTACTACTCCACCTTTTTCTCCATTATATTTATGAAAATTTTCATAGGGAAAATCTCAAAGGTAAAAAGGATCCCAAGAAAATTGATTTATTCCTCTATGTGAATCTACTTTCATCTATATTGAAACAACCAATTGGGCATGGGCATCATACTTTGTCTTAAACATTGGGTCTTATTCCACTAGAAGCTAGACCCCAAAGCTATTCAAAAAAATATTAAGATAATGCAAAGCTTCCTTGAATGACTTTCCATGCTCTTCTAGAGTGTTGAAGGTGTCATCTGAAAAGTGACCATTGATGAGTTATAAAGATTAATCAAGGAGAACAATAACCCATATGAGACATCACTTGACTCAATTAACTAACAAATACCCTTATATATTCTATAAATAGGACATATAAGGCCACAGCAAGAGGTCAACCTTGATGAATAGATCACTAAAGGAAATTCATTCATATTTGAGACCTTTGATAGTTAGGTTGAGGCATCCAAAAATAGAGTCTGAACTGTTGAAATAAATAATGGTCCAAAGCCAAGGTCCAATAACATGGCTAGAATGAAAGGCCATTCAATCATATCATAAGCCTTCTCAAAATCAAGTTTGAGAAAGATGGTTTGCAGATGAGAGGCTCTTGCCAACTCCATACCCTCCCAAACAAAAATAATGTTTCTTAAAATCTATATGCTTTTTTATACCCCAAACTTTGGCTAAGTATTTTGGTACTTTGGAATGGAATTGGCATGGTATGCAAGGATCATAGAAAAAAAATACTATGGCATGGAAATAGACTAGCACAGAAGCACCATCGCATGGAACTAATGAGGCACAAAAGGACAAGGGTGTAGAAGCCATTATGAGAAGACCCAATCAAAGAGAAGAATTAACCATGAGAAACCTGAGAGTATAGGACTCAAAACAATAGTAAAAAACTTAGGGAGTGCATGGGAAGTGGGATATAGTTAAGGAGAGATTCTCAAGGGTCACCCAAACCTTATCCATCAAGAGTTTTTCATTGGCTTGTAAGGAGAGAAACACATGGCAGTAAGGATCTAAAATAGAATGAGTATATAGAGGTACACAACCTTGGGTCCTTTGGAGAAATTAGTTAATAGACTGCCACAACTCTTACTTCATGGAGAGTTCATTAGATAATTACTCATGCCATTTATGTTGTAACTACTTGGTCAGGGAAAAACAAGTATAAATACCCCTTATATGAAAACATTATAGGTGATGAATTTTGGATATCAATTGCTAAATCTTAATATAAGAGTTTCAGATATTATCATCATTTTTTATGTTCAAGCTATAATTTATTGATAATTATGTATTTGTGGTGGGTTTTAAGTTGAGTACTTATATTTGGAACTTGATATGATAGCTATGCGACCTTTACTTTTTTTGAGTAACAATCTCTAAACTCTATGGCACTTCTTTACGTAACTATTGTTGTTGAGATTAATAATACTAGGATCAAAATAGTATATCTATTTTTATATGTAACTTCTAACCAAATATAATTTTTAACCCAAAGAATATGACTGATATGTTATTATGCAACATAAACCATGAGAATTAGTTTTCCTAGTTACACACTTTAGGTGAGAGTGCAAGACCATAGTCTAGCATGAAGGGCCAGCATGTTATCTCATTGGGGATACACTTCAATGCCAAAAACATTATTAAGAATAAGAACATAATCTCTATAGTTCATTATATGAAGCTTTCTTTGTTGAAATCTTGGTTCATTTATATACTTGGATATCTATGTATGTTGAAGGTCGATCATGAAAATTTTTGAAAAGACAGTCTTGGATGTTAGAATGATAAAGAGATTTAACATGACTTGGAACACCATGGACACAGGTTGCTAACATCTGATGGAGAGGAGTGTTAAATAGATACAATTTTGATTATGATGTAACTACCTATTCTTGTCCTAAAGAATCCAAGTTCTCATTCCTAAGAAAATTGCATGGCCGATATATTAGACATTTCTCATTAGAAATCAAGAATTTGTTTATTAACTATGGACTTGAAACTATGCCAATGGAGAGCTAAATCCCTCTTTGCATGAGCCATACTTTTGGGAGGGAAGTAGATAACATTTGGTAAAGGATTTTAGGTTCATAATGGTCGTCAATCAGCAGTCATTGTGAAAGCAAAAATATGATGAAGCTCAGTAGAGGATCATATGAGTAAGTGATGAAGGAAGGGACCGGGAGAACTCAAGAAGTGTTGTTAGAATCCACAGGGAATCAAAAACACATAAAGAGGATCCCATCACTTTTGAACCATGTCCCATGCAACTTTTATCATATGAATAAACTATCTAGAAAACATAAAATGAAGAACCAAGTTTTAACCAAGCAAGTTCCCCAACCATAGTGTGAACTCATGATTTTGAATTAGATGAATTACATATACATAATTGGGATATAGCTAGTGTGGAATTAAAAATTTATCCTATAAGGGATATTGTAGCTGAGCCAATTGTAACTAATACAAACTTAACACTTTCTTTCCCTCTTCAAAGGAATTTCATGACATAATCTATGATGCCTAAAGGACCTAACATTCAGAGTGGATAGAGTACAAGACCAACTCTTATTAATCAACTAGCTATCATGCCTCACGGCATGGTTGTTACTGTTGGAGGCACTGGAAGTGTACTAAGAGGTGGCACAGGAGGAAGTGGTGGACTTCCCCCTAAAGGGATAGGGTCTAGGGGTTCTCAACAAACACTAGTGTAAACACCTCTATTGCCAATGGTATATTATGAAATGATGCTTCACCTACCTAAATATCAAGGTGTGGAGAATGCTACAGAACACGTCCATAAGTGTGGACTTATTTGGAGGGCACAAGGCATAACTTCTTCTGAATGAAAAGCCACACAATTCATTACTAAAATTTTGAAGTGAGTGCATAAATGGTATAGAAATTTCAACCCTCAACAAGTAGTGGTTGATTATAATCAACCCAAAATGGCATTCCTTTAGGAATTTGACATTTCTAAATTTGAGCAACAGAGCATCATTACATTGAAGGATATAAAGTAGGAATTAAATGAAAATGTAGGGTAATATGACATAAGGCTCAAAACACTTTTTTCAAAGTTATCATTTGAAATCAATGTTATTCAATATTCATAGTGGTTTATGGGAGGTTTGTTACTACCTTTTTTATGAACACTATCCCAAAATATTTTTACTATCCCGTGCAAATTTTGGAAGCTTCCCTCTGCACTGAATCTATTGGTAGTATTGACATTAGCATTAATTCCTTCATGGAAAACAAAATAACATCAATAGCATCGTATCTTGAAAAACTAACTAATTATAATGCATATGATACTTATACTAGTATTTGGTGCATCGATTACAAGTCTAAAGGACATAACTAAAGCAAATCCTTGTGCAAAAACATCAGCACTGTACTGAAGCAGTCATGTGAAATCTTCCATGAAGAAAATGATGTACGCTCCTTTCCTCTTTTTTAGTGAGCCACACATTCTAAGGTGTCTGAATATTATAAAATATGCAATTCTTACACCCATGACACAAATGATTATCAGTTTACTAGTGATATCCATGAAGCATGCATGTGCAGTACACACCAAGCCTCTATGTCTAATAATCAGGATAATGGTGGCATGGTCAATGTAGAGTATGAGGATGAGGTGATGATCATTTCCCACAAAGAACATGTTATAAGTGTGGATCCCTAGACCACTATCAAAGGGATTGTCTAGTTTATCCTACATGTGCTTTTTGTAAAAAGGAGCATCGATTGGAAGAATGTATTTACTTGTACACGATCATCACTAAGGAGAGAAATGAAAAAGGTGAAAGTATGATTCATATTGAGAAACCACATTGCCATGCATGTTAAATCACCCTAATATCTCAACAAGTGAATATCACTACACGTAGTAGAGGAAAATCTCAATCTACATCTACTCCTATTAAGATGGTACAATGTGAAGAGCGTCGAAGGAGGAAGTATCCTGATGCCCAACATTCTTCTGAGGATGTGCTCCAGGACACTATGATGCTGGTATGAGAACTATAAGTATAAATTAAATTTATTAAGGACCAAGAAGTAACATAATGTGCTAATATGAAAAAGGAAGCAGAGCCTCAAAATGTGGCACAAGATGATTTTCAAGAGCCTTATAAGCATATGTTGGATGAAGACATTGCCCCATAGCTAAGGATTTGGCTTAAGCACCATGTACAAAAACCAACAGACACTCAACTTCAAATGGATTGATATTCTCCAGGACACTATGATGTTGGTACAAGAATTATAAGGATAAATTCAATTTCTTAAGGACCAAGAATTAACACAACGTTCTAATATGTAAAAGAAAATAAAGCCTCAAAATGTGGCACAAGATGATTTTCAAGAGCTTTACAAGCATATTTTGGATGAAGACATTGTCCCACAACTAAGGATTTGGCTTAAGCACCGAGTACAAGAACCAATAGACACTTAACTTCAAATGGATCGATAGACTAAGGATCATCATTTGAATCATGCTTAGTAACAAGATACCCCTTTTCATCCTACCCCTCCAGAGGACAAAGAAATACTAGTAAATGATACCATTAACAGTTGGGTAATTCATGACATCTTAGTTGACATTGGCATTGAAGTTAACATCCTCACTAAAGATGCTTGGCATATAATATCTAGTCTGACATCTCAACCTTCACTACATGTATTTTTCATGGCTAATAAAACTCATGCTCTATCGATTGGCATCCTCAATAATGCAACAGTGGATATCCTTAGAGTACCTTTAAAAGTTGACTTTGAAGTTCTCAAGTTAGCAGAGGTCAATGACTTCCTAGATCTATTAGGTTGACCCTAGTGTTATGAAAATAATATAGACTTAAGTATCAAAAAGTGGTACATTAGTTTTGAGAATGTTGATCAACATGTTGTTATTCCCTTAGATCAAAAACATGGGCCCCCATACGTAAAACCTATTAATGTGGAAGAAGATTTTAACCACAATTATAGCATCACTGCTAGAGATGGTGAGAAATGTGATCTTACTCTTGATGACATCCTCTGATGGATGGACACTCAATCCCTTATTGATACTACAAGGAATGCTTGTAATTGTAAGGCACACGGTGACAATGACCTCACTAGAAGAGTGTGTAGTGCCATTAGTAAACGAGAGAATGTTTCACATCAATATCATAAATTCCACAAGTACATTTTCCTTATTACCAATCAAGTAATGAGGGGACCAATGATATATGCACCCTTAGAAAGACTACATGTATCCCCTTTATTTCACAGATAAATAGAAGTCCATGATTTTGTCCAGTACCTTGAAGAATTTTATTTCTCTAACAATGATCCTATATGATCCTTGGTTAACCTCTTTGATGTTATAGATACAAGGTGGTAGCAAAAAAAATGAATGACTTCTCTAGTGGGATCAAGTACACTCTGCTTTGCATCATCGATTCCATCGTGACAATCAAGTCAAGGGAATAATTAGCGGTAGCAAAGTACAAGCACCTAAACCCTATATAGAGGCTTATGAGTCAATATGGAGAGTTGAAGAGTCTTACTTACCAAATTACTTGTGGGTGCATGCATTTTATGAAACATTATAAACCTAGGTGCAAGCATGGTATGTTCATGAAGAAGGGCATATGGGTACCAATTTTTGGCATCTATTGAAGGAAGACATGAACTCGGCACTATCTTATTCCTCTCCAAGAATGGATTTGTGCCTCACTCTCTAGGCCATGTATGAAGCAATTATTAGTGAACCTAATCCCATTGAAGATCACCTAAGATATATCCATAATGACCTAGAAGAAGATTTAATTATCTTTAATGAACCACTTACACAATTTGTTCCCATACCAGAACCAGTCCTTGATCAAGCCCAGCATTAAGAGATACATCTAGGAAAATATAAGATGGTGTTTTAAGTAGAAGAAGGTGAAGGGTCCAATCCACTTGATCCTCTATCAAATCACTTGGATGTCCCTACAGACTATGGCACACAAGTTTTTCATGACACTAGTCTCGACATAAACCACATTACTCCAGGCCCATTCAAACCATTCAGCATAATATCAGCATAGAGGAAGAACTAAAAATAGCTACTATAGGTAACTACTGGATTGACACAAAAGTTTCAAAGATATTTGAGTAATTAAAAGAATACCAAGATGTTTTTAAAAGAAGCTCTAGTGAGATGAAAGGATTTCATCCATCCCTAAGTAAGATGCACATTGAAATGGTTTATGATGCTTGACCAGTTAGGAAAAGGCCATATAGGATGAATCCTAATATATGGGCATGCATAAAGGAAGAAATTAGCAGTATGTTGTGCATTAGAGTAATCACCCTAATTGATGAATTTTAGTGGGTCAGTCCCATGGTGATAAGGATAAATAAAAATGGATCCATCATAATTTTCATTGATTACCAGGTACTCAATGCATCTTGCATCATTGATCCCTTTCCAACACCATTCATAGAGGAAATACTTGAAGGCATCACTGGGTGTGAGATATATAATTTTATAGTTGGATTTCAGAGTACCATTAGGTATAGATCACTGAAGAGGATCATGTCTTTTGGGTTGAAGAATAAACCAGCTATGTTCTCATGTATAACTATTGAAACATTCAAGGATTTCATCCATAAGTTTATTCAATTTTACTCAGATGATTGGATATTTTATGGCTTGGTCAAGGACCATTTCTCTAATCTACGACTCATGCTTGAGCATTATCGAGTCCTATAAATATCACTAAATCTAAAAAGGTGTCTATTTGCTACACCTTTTGGTGTTCTTCTAGGACATATTATTTGTAAGGCTGGACTTCTGGTAGACCCGACAAAATTATCTTTCATTCTTCACCTTCCAATGCCTAAGTTTCAGTGTGAGGTCTGCACCTTTCTAAGACATACAAGTTATTATAAGAAATTCATCCGTAGATATGCAAATATTGTCGCACTTCTGGAGGAACTTTTAAAACATAACAAACACTTCATCTGGACTTGCTCCTATCAAGAAGCTTTTGAGGCCTTAAAGGACAAGTTGGTTACCACTCCAATCCTCTAATTCATGGACTAGACAAGCCCATTCCATGTCTATGTTGATGATTCTAGAATGGAAGATGGATAAATCCTTGCACAACTAGGTAAAGGTAACCTTGATCACCTGATCTACTTTACTAGGATGAAACTTACTCCAACTGAGAAAAATTACACCACCACAAAGCACGAAGCATTATCAATTGTCTATGCTCTACAAATTTTTTGACAATATTTATTAGCAACTCCTTTTGTATTTTATATAGATCATGAGGCTTTAAAGTACCTAGTAAACAAACTTGTGTTGCATGGATGAATTTATAACTATATAGTTTTATTCCAAGAGTTTCAATTTTATATCATGGTTAAACCTGGGAAAACTAAATATGTCCCTAACCATCAATCTCAAATTGATTTTGGAGAACCATTGCATGATATTTAAGAGTTGTCTGATGTTCAACTCTTTTGGGTTACTCATGTACCTGAGTAGTTATAAGAAATTTCAACCTTTCTAACTACTAGCTCAATGCCTAACTTTATAACATTGTAGGCCAAGAAACAACTCGTGGTCCATGTCGTACCCTTTCAACTCATAAGAGGGGAGTTTTACAATCTTGGTCGAGATGAAAATATTCGACACTATGTCATGAAACATGAGCATTTTGAGGTACTCCAAGAAGTTTATAAAGGCATTGCAGGTGGATATTATATTGGAGAGGCTACCATATGCAAGATTTTGTTGGTTGGATTATGGTGTCCTATTCTTTTTCAAGATGATATATGTTTGAAAGTGTGACATTTTTCAGCGCATAGGAAAACCCAATTGTTGAGATGCCATACCTATACTTCAAATTATATCTCAAGAACCCTTTGAAAAGTGGGCCATTGATTTTTTTAGCCCCATCAGTCTAGATGGAAGATGAATAGGTTCCTGGTATATCATCACAACAACTAATTATCTTACAGGATGGGATAAAGTTGCACCAATGAGGGATTGTATTATTGCTATTGTTGTGCACTTCATTGAGGAACATATCATAACTCAGTTTGGATGCCCACTAAGTTTTAGTACTGATTGTGGCACCCACATCCTAAATGAAACTATTTTCATCCTACTTATAGAATTCATGATTTCTCATCACAAAACAACATTGTATCATCCCCGAGCTAATAGAACTTTTGAGGAATTCAATAAAATATTAGGAACAACACTGCTGAATTTTTTTAATATTGGCTGAACTGATTGCGATGATAGAGTATCTACGGTATTGTGGTCTTACCAAACCACCTATAAGTTCTTGAATAAGAATACACCATTTAATTTAGTATATGACAAAGAGGCAGTCTTACTAGTTGAATTTTTGGTATGATCTATTCGTATTGCATCTGTTGGATAGTTGAATGAGGAGTCATCCTTGAAGACATGCCTAGACACTTTGTTACAGCTAGAAGAATCTCATTTCCTTGCTCATTGTATTTAGGATATAGAGAATCACAAATAAAAAACATGGCATGATCAACACATCAAGCATAAAACATTCACCCTTGGAATGAAGGTTTTTCTCTATGACTCCAAGTTTACACATCATTTTGGAAAACATCAAATTCATTGGGATGGCCATTTTGTCATTCATAACATTCAACATACTATCACTTGTTGATTACAAAGATTGGATGACCAATATCTTCCTGGGCATTACAATGGAAGCCAACTCCAATCGTATTTCACTTCTGATAGTTAAAATTTTATAATAATAAGGCTTATGTCATTAGTCTAGGATTTCTTGTCTTTAATAAAAGTTTTACCTTTGTTGTGTGTGACATTTCTTTAATATAGTTCTGCTTAAGTTTTGTACTTGTATTTTCATGGGGGACCACGACATAGTTTTAATGTGGGGTAAAAGATATTTTAATTCATGATTAAATATAGGTGTGTAAGTTAAATAATGTGTGCAAGTTAATTTAGGCATGCAAGTTATTTAAGTCACACAAATTACATATATTTAAGATAGGGTATTCCTGCCAAATAGTTTGAAAATTTGAAGTAAACAAAAACAACTATCTTCCACTCCAAGAAGAGTGCAGGACATAGTTGTCTTCCACTTAAAAGCAAGACATGGGATAGGATGTGTCATTAATGCAAAAAATAGTGGTCATATTAAATGTTCCAACATCATAACAAGAAAATATCATTAAATGCATTTATGGTAAGAAGCGATGATTGAAGAATGGTAGCCATTAAAAATGCATTAATGATGAGAAGTAATAGATGAAAGGAAAGGGGGTAGTAAATATGGGATAACCCCATCGAGCCTATAAAAAGACAAGTTAGTTCATTTTTACATTTTACCTTTGCTTCCATTTATGATTATAGAGCTGAGAGCAATGAAAACTAGAGTGATTCCAAAGCAAGTAAATAAGCATCATGAGTCTATAAATAGGTAGTGAGCCAAACATCAAGCTACATAATCTACACACAGGGTAAACTCTAAAACATGACCATAATAGTGAAAACTTATAGTTGCAGGTTGTAGGGCTAGACGTCCACTATTAGAGGGAAACCAAGCATGAAAAGCTGAAGTCACTGACATAAAAATCATGTATTCTTTTAAGAATATTGGATGACGGTGACTCAACCTTTAGGCTCCTTAGAGGGTGACGCAGCGTAAGAAGAAGGCCTTAAGAATTGATCCATTGTTGGTGATACTAAAATAATAAAAAACACTCGAGGGAGAAGCAGACTCATCAAATAAAAAACACCTGAAGAATAGGCATAACATGTAAAAAGAGAAGCTAGTATGGCATGTCAGGAAAAGAAGATATAATCATCTTCACCGCCACCATTGATGATTGAATAAATACAATACCCATAGATGGTGTTGCACACAAAAAAATAGGTCTCAAAGGTACCCACTTGCACAATTTTTTATTACAACCATCATCAACCTAAGAATGAAGTTGAGTTACATAATGACTACGAGGTTGAGTGCTAGAAAACCAAGAACCAGCTGGTATATGACCTCAAGATCTTTAATGCCTTAAATATTAGAAGGTTGTTACAATTATTTAATCTAACTTACTTTGGAAAATCCATGGAGGCAATCAAGTTCCTACTCTTGCACATCCATGATGACTACCTCTACTTTGTTAGGCATAACATGAAGATCACACCCAAGAGGATAAGTAAGGTGTCAAGGCTATAGTGTTCAGGATTGGATGTAGTGTATGACTTAGGGAACTTTGATGAGATAACTAAAATGCTAATGTGACAAAATAGGGACATGCCATGCACATAAAAAACCTAAAAGATCCTACCCTTCGAGTTGTGGTGAACATTATAATGACCAAGATGGGTGGCACTAATCAGTAGAAAGAGGTAGTTATGGCCCACCTCTACATCACCTACCAAGTTACTAAGAGTTTGAAGTATAATTAGGCTATGTAATTTTGCCACAAAATCATTGAGGATATGGAGAAGACCCATCAGATACCCAATCATAGTTTTCATGTGGATTATTTTTGTTATTAATGGTATTTTGAGATCTGTGTACCTAATTACACCATGGGAGCACTGAAGTGGGAATACCCACTCAATAACAAGTCCCCTATTGAGTGCTATAAGGTATTCACATGCCTGGGGCATATTATCCCCACATACAAAATAAAAATTAAGTCTTGGTTTGATGGAATGAAGGAGGCATTTAGGAATGAATGATACATTCCAAAATATTTGCCCACCCTGGATGGTGAGCAAGCTTAATTTGTTGTGAAGTGACACTTCTCTTTGGCACACATCAAGATGGTCCCTTTCAAAAAAATCTCTACATGGCTAAAGCTACCCTATGCCTTTTCAATGTGGTACTTCATTGATTCAATGAACCACATATATGATGCATAGCCTATTACCTTGGAGGTAGATAAAATCAACCTAGAGGTTCATACCCTTTGGAAGATGTATGTCTCTCTAGACAAGAAGGCCTATAAGTAAAAAAATGAGACTAACCATATGGACATCAAGGTCAAACTAATATTAGATGGAAAATAGGTGCATAATCTATTCTACATGTTATGACCCGGGCATAAGATTTCAAAGGGTGCAGAGCATACATAGGAAAAGCTCCCACCAGTACCTCCTCTGATGAAGAAGCGGGATGGGCATGATGCCAACACAAGTTCAAATAGGTTCCTCCAAAATGTTATATGACTGCCCAAGCACTATAACCTAGCCGTTCTTCTCCCAAACCTTCTCCTCCCCAACCTTATCCTCCCCAACCTTCACCTCCCTGACCTTCTCCTCCTTGACTTTCTCCACCCAAAGTTCTACCTCTATAGGTCCCTCCACCTTTAACTTCTCCACCTTCTCCCTCACATGTTCCTCTACCCCCACCTTCACCTCCTAAAAATTCATAGTTAGCTTCACCATTAGGGGTTTTACTATAAATAATGCTAGAGAAAGAGCCTGAGTAGGAAGAACCTAAAGTTCATAAGGAAGAGTCAAACATCAAGTATAAGAATACACCCTCCCCAGCATGAGAGGAGGAGGCCACCTTCAAATAATTTCCATTGGACATTGGGGGTCTATATGGTGAAGAGGGAGATGGTGATGATCAACAAATGAGCATAATGGATATTGATAACACTTTTTTAGCTACTGATATATAGGTTAAGATATTAGAGCATGACCCAAACAAAGGGAAGGAGTCAATCAGGTTTGAGGAATAACCTTCTATTGATGCATCCACCAATCTACATATAAAGAATCAAATGAGCATCCTTGATAGGATGTTATACTTATAGTCGCACTTCCTTCCCCAAGATGTAACTTTGGACATAAGGTGGTAGATGTCCTTTCTATTAGACACGTATAATGAAGAGTGCCATTTTTAACTCCCTTAAGACAACCTCCTTTTAGGTCCTAATGCTCGAACATTACCAAAACCACTATGGGTTGATCCCCAAAAGATCACTCCTTTGCAAGCTAGTGCAACATTCTTGAAGATGGCTTTTGATTTCATTCACTAGAATATACTATCAGACTCTTATACATGTGATGCAGAGAAGAAACATGCCCAAGTGGTGGATATGTATAAAAAAGAAGTTACCTCCTAGAAGGCACTCATAGAAGAAGTGGATGCTTTAAAATAATAAGTAAAGGAGGCCACAGAGGCCAAGGTTTAAACCTGGAATTTGTGCAAGATAATTTTGGGCCAAGAGCTAGCCTAGTAGATGGAATGCCTCTCGATGGGGATGCCATAAATAAAATGGAAACCTTAGTGAATCTCCTTTTGAAATGCTAAAAAGAGTATCCTATGTCGAGGAATGAAGCACTAGCATTAGCAGAATAATTTATTGAGGTATTAGAAGTGTGAAAACATGCCCTCAAATGAATTTGGGTAGTCATCCCCACCTTGGATAGGATTTTTTAAATATTGGTACAACCAAATAAAGTCTTGGAGGCTTGGCTTCATGCAGAGGAAACCTAGAGGTAGCAAATGGCCGATGATGCCCTCTAAATAAAGGATCATTCCAAGCATGTAAAGGCATTCAAAGATGTCAAAACAATGGAAGATAAAATAAATGCACATCACCAACAATTGAAAGCCAATTTTGTGGCCCTATAAAAATATATTGTCATTAAAGTATCAACATTGGATGAAGTTTAGAAGGATGCCAGCATGTCCTTGGATGAATTGGTCAAAAAGGCCAATGAGATTTCTAAATATCTTGAGGAGATGAATAAGTTTGAAGAGACCATTGAAGAAATAACTACAAAATTGCTCGACACATTATCACATTGGGACAATGTCAAGAAGTAGGACAATGTCAAGAAGTAGATCGAATAGATGGGGCCTAAATTTTTGGTGGAGGCCACCACCGAGAATAGTCTAGGATGGACTAAAAGTGTAGTATGTGGTAATGTTGGACTCTAAATTTTGGCTAAGTATTTTGGTATTTTGGCATGGAACTGACATAGTGCATAAGGAGCATAGTGCATAAAAACTATGGCATGAAACTAAACTAGCACATAATCACCATGGAATGGAACCAGTGAGGCAAAAAAGGACAAGGGTAGGGAAACACCAACGTGAGAAGACCCAGTGAAAGAGGAGAATTATCCACAAAGAACTTGAGAGCATAGGACTTAGAATAGTAGTGAAAGACTTGGGGAACACATGGGAAGTGGGAGATGGTAAAGGATCGATTCTAAAGGGTCACCCAGACCTTATCCATCAAGAGTTTTTCACTGAACCATAAGGAGATAAACAAGTGGTAGTAAGGATTTAACATAGAATGAGTATATAGGGGATGCATAAGCTTGGGTCCTTAGGAAAAACTAGTTAATAGACTACTATGAATCTCAGTTCATGGAGAGTTTGTTGGCCAATTACTGATGGAATTTATGTTGTAATTTCTTGGTTAGGGAAAAACAAGTATAAATACCCCTATATGAAAATAATGTAAGTGATGTATTTTAGATATCATTTGCTAAATCTTAATATAAGAGTTTTGGATATTATAGTCATTTTTTTATTTTCAAGTTCTAGTTTATTGATAATTATGTATCTGTGGTGAGTTTTCAGTTGAGTACTTATATTTGGAACTTGATATGATATCTATACAACCTTTACTTTTTTTGAGTAACAATCTTTGAACTCCATGGCACTTCTTTGCATAATTATGGTTATTGAGCTTAATAATATTAGGATCAAAGTAGTATATATATATATATATATATATATATATATATGTAACTTCTAAACAAATATAAGTTTTAACCCAAAGAATATGATTGATATGTTACTATCCAACATAACCCATAGGAACTAGTCTCTAGTTGAATACTTCGGGTGAGCGTGCAAGACCACAGTCTTGCGTGAAGGTCCAGCACACTAGTTTGTTAGGGTTGTGCTTCGACATCAGAAACATTATTAAGAATAAGAACCCAACACTTTTGATATAACTAATTATATCGAGTAGGATGAGTCAAAGATGATTGCCCAAATCTTTATCAAGAATCTTGTAAGAGACATTCAACATAATGATTAGACACTATCTGGTAATCAATTTTGGGTCCCCTTATTTGGGTATGAAATTGATATTGACTAGAATAATAAGATATCCCAATTATTTTTTTGAATATCCTCTTTTTAAACATGGATTAGGTCAGGCCTAACAAAATCCCATGCATTTTTATATAATTCACAAGGGAATCCATCAATGCCCAAGCCTTTGTCATTACTCATGCTAGGAATGGCTTAGGAGAACTCATGAAGTGAGACATAAGCATCACTTGACCTTCAATCTAGAAGTTTAATTTTTCAAGGAATCATGTTTAGGAAATCATGTAAGGATTGAGCCCTCTCAACTATTTCTATTGATCTTAAAAGACTAATTTGTAGTGGTCTAGAAAAGTAGAGGAGATGTCATTTAGAGTAGTGAGTTTCAAATAGGTTAACTTGATGGACTTGATTTGGTCTCGAGTTTCTTTGTATTTTATAGTCTTAAATAAACCCTTTGAATCACTATCTCCAATTTTATGTCAGTGAAGGCAATTTCAACGCTATGTCCTTCTTCATTGAATGATGGTTCACCACTTTGAGTTGGTGTTTGAGAGAAGATGTATGGGTTTGTAACTATAAATAAAATGAGTTTTACTTAATACTAGAGGCAATACTCTATTATTGTTTGATCACAACCTCTTCCCCCAGATTTTAGACATGAGCAATTTCCTTGTCATAGGTAGAGAAAAGTGGCGGTGCGGTGGATGGCCTCATTTCACCACTCTATCAAGATGGAAACAAAGGGTGGCTAGGTTTAAAGATTCCAAAATTTTGGAAATTAGGTGGATGGTACCCTCATGGAATAAAAGGGAGGTCTTAAAGATGTATTGATTACATGGAACCTTAAACTGACTATTGATTAACTCCACTTTATAAATGATTAGAGAGTGGTATGAGAGAATGTGTTCAGGATGTACGACGATAGGTTAGCCATTAATATCATAAAAGAGAAAATATTTTTCTCTGAAAACATATAATGTTCTAACCTCTTACGTACCCTATCAATGCCTACATGGTAGTTGGACCACGTAAACCAATGTGTGTTACTTATCAAGAACTACTATAAAAGAGGATCAACTAGGCCCCATCAGTTTTTAAAATAAAACTAAGCCTCACGCTATCCCAAACACCATTTCATTAGATACCAATATAGTTTTTTAATTATCTTATCCCCTAAAAAAGATAGAATCCATGAATTATTTGGACTGTTACATTAAAAATAATAATAATGGTGATCCATTACTTGCTCTTATTAATTTTTTGGTGAACACTATGACTTCCTCTTTTTTTTAGGAACTGTATACCAAAGTTCATACTAGCTTGTAGTCTATTTTCATCACAGTTCTAAATTTTTTAAGGTCCATAGTGGTTAAATTCTTAAACCTTCTCCAAGTTATCATAAAATGCATCTATAATGGAAGACCTTAGATGGATTTATCTATCTCTATTAAAGCCTTTTACTAATATAATAGACAAGTTTGGGAACTTATTATTAAATCTAACCCACCAAGACTTTCTAGGCAATCCATCCTTGAAAGGGTTGGGCCTATTTTCACATATGTGGGATACATATGACTTGATTTGTATAATTTCAAGTCTTGGCCAAGTTTATCCATATCTCTACACCATTGAACAACCTCGAGCTCTTCCTTCTTTGCAAAAATAGTTGGTGGGCCATTTTTTTGGTATTTGGAATGCCCAACATCTAGTAGTTGAGTGAGGGTGCAAGGAATCTCAAATTATTTGTGGTAGCTCAAGTGTAGTACCCATTGTTTTTAACATCCCTCATATCATGCTACATTTTAGTTACTACCCCTTGAGTTTGGATCAATACCTTTTTATTTAATTAAGGTCATGCTCTCACTTGTGTAGTAGTTTCAGGATGTGTGTGTGACTTTGTAGCTTATTCAAATTCTGAATGGTAGTTTAGTCTTACTCCTCTTTTTGTATTGGGACTTGTCTCATGAACTAGTCACTCTCTTTAAATTTTTCATTTTTTTTACATCAAAAAATATGGAAAAGTTAATAGCATGCTTGTCATTTACTATGAATTTAGAAATCCATTATAAAATACCTATAGTCAAATGTGATTTTAAATCAATAAGATATATATTATCAATAGTTAAATAATTATTCTCATAAGCATTCCATCTCCAAGGAAAGATACATCCTTCTATACCATCAGCTATAAATTATAGGAACAGTCCCATATACCATTCAAATCACCCTAAGTTCCTCACGTCATCCCACCTAGTACATAAGTTAAATTAAAAATTAATCCACAATGTAAATTTTGAAAGAGATTTAAAAGCTTGACCTGTTGGGGACTTTAGGATTTATACTCTTGTATCGGTATGATATAGTGTAGGTATAGGATCCTTCAATACCTAAAATATCCTTTTGAATGGTATTTGGTGAGGTTCTAGAGCTAGAACACCTATAAAAAGGTTCAAGGTGCATGTGTAAGATGGAAACACTTCCCATAAACACAGCCTAAATGCATGAACTTTTATTTTATTCAGGTAGTTTATATCTTGTGCATGTTTTTGTTTTATTTGTTTCTTAAAGAGAATTATGTGGTGTGGTGTAGGGGAGGAGTCTATAGGGCTCTACCATAATATAATTCTTGTTTTCCTTGGTGTTGTAAATATCATTGTAGTGTCCAAAAGTTTTGTACCGCACACAAAAGTATGCATGCACTGCAAATGTTACTTATAATACATTGCATCTATTCTTCCATTTCAACATCTACTCAAATTTAAACTAATTAGTTGTGATATATTTTATATGTGGGATCCTTCAATGCTAAAAATATGTTGTTAAATGACAATGGGTGAGGTGTTATCATTGGATCACCTCAAACAAGGTGTTTGCATAACATGTAAATAGTTCTATCAAATATGATTTAAATGTGTGACTTTTGGCTCCAAATAATAAATTATTTTGGATTTTATTTATCACCTATCCATCTAAATTTTAATTTGGCACTATAATGACACTTTACACTTTAATAGACACTTGGAACTAACTTTGATTATAAATTTTAAATGTTGATATGGTACCATTTAGTTACCAAATGAAGGTGCACCATTCTTGGAGCCTCTCCCTTAATATGCTCAATATATTTTTTCTAATTTTCTCCAGACAAGTTACAAATTTTATGTACATATATTACTATTTAAACCAAACAATATTATGATGTTGATTTCAAAATACAATTGTGTTGCTTCATGCTCTTCTAGATTTGAAATGGGGAAAAAAATCTTCACATTATTTCCTCAACTTTTTAATATAAGGGTTTTCATTATATTTTTGCTTAAATCTTTCATAACATGTAAGATAATAATTTTTTTGGGTATAAGTTTTTAGTGTAATTTTATTACCATGTTTATTTTTTGAATTGGGATAAATTCAGGGTAAGGATGGTTTATTTTTGGTTTGGAATTTAATAAAATAAATAAAAAATTAAATTTTTGAGGCGTTAATAGTGTTTAAACTTTGTATTATGTGTTTTTGGGATCATTGTGCAAGAATCCTTAAAACCTAATTTCTAAAAATGTAAAAAAAAAAAAAGTGTGAAGATTTTGCAATGTTTACATTATTTGTGTTCTACTGTGATCACTATATGAGTATATTTAAAACCTATAATTTTTTATTATGTGGCGTTGTTATCATTATGTGACTATGAAAATTATATAGTTTTCTTGCTTGGTAAATGTAGATGGTTGTTGGAAAATGTTGGTGCATTTAATGAAATGAATTGAAAATTTGAAAGGAAAGAGGATTAGATTGTTCCAAGCCAAAATATCTCAAGTGATAACAAAACATCATATCAAGTCTAATATGCAAACAAGAGATATTTCATATAATATCTACAATAATACATGTTAGTACAATAGGAAGCCCTTGTATAATCAGGTAAGACAAAACTAGAAACTAGCTTAACTAAGCAATGTGGGATAAATCCTCACATAAGACAGTAGGAAAAATATGAAATACCTAGCTATAGCTTAGCAAACATGATAAATACATAATCTAACACCCCGCTCAAGTGAAACTAGGGGCTAACAATAGCCAAAAAATAAATAGTGCCATATCCACAGTATGAGTCCCGAAAACTAGGCCTAATAAGGTACTCATGTACAATATGTATCCATAAAATTATGAAGGAATATGTCCTTGTGGACACCCCTCAAGGAAAACTTATAAAAACCCAAGCATGTCATGCAACTCAAGAAAATGAGGTGATTCAAAAGGCATTATGAATATGTCTACAGCCTACTACTAAGTCGAAATGTACTCCAAGCTAAGAACTACATCTTGAATGTGATGATGGATGAAGTGCATATGTAGTTCAATGTGTTTGGTCCACTGGTGTTCAACTATGTTGCAAGATATGTGAATTTCACTTTGGTCATCACACCAAAGTACAATATGTGAGTCCTACATGAAGCCAAAATTTGTTAATAACTCGCAAGGCCAAAGAATCCACTGACTCACTGTAACTATTTCCTTGTACTCAACCTTTGTAGATGAAAGTGCAATAGCCTAATTCTTCTTGCACAACCAAGTAATAGGTGAAGAACCAATAGAAAAATTATATCCATAAATGGAATGTTTATCATAAATAGAACCTATCCAATATGAATCAATGTAACCAACCAACTGAGTAGAACCCCTACTGTAGTGTAATCCAAAATGAGTAGTAGCTTGTAACTTTCATAAAATCCTCTTGGCAGCCTTCCAATTATTATCATGAGGGGCATGTGCAAACCTAGATATAATTTCAACTGTAAATGAAATGTCAAGGTGAGTGTGAGTCAAATACATAAGACTCCCAACCATCTACCTATACAATGTAGGATCATAAAGTGGAGTAGTACAAGTGACAATGATAGTCACTCTTGACTAAAAAGGAGGACTTGGCTTGCAATTAACCATGCCAAAATGTTAAAGAAGATCAAGGGTGTAATTTTTTTAGCTCAATTAAATCCTTGTATCTGACTGTGAAATATATAAATAAGGTGTCCAAATTTATTATGCTAAAGCCTACTCTCACAATCTACATGAGAAACCAAACACATCCTTAGAGGAGTATCATTAAAACCCTCAAATTAATAGAGTCAATAACTATGATCAATAACACCCTATGAAATAAGTGTGTGAGGATCTAACAAACCTCAAACTTTAGCACCCTATGGTGTGAAATTCACTGTCTTTGCCTCACCAGAATAAAAAATATGATAAATTGAAACCAAATTGGTGGTGATGTCTGAAACATATAATATATCATTGATGCATCCAACATCTAGTTTTATGTCACCCTTTCCTTGAACATAAATAAAGTAATAATATCCAGCCTCAATGTTGGAAGTATGACTCAATCCAAGATATACAAATGAATCCTTAGAAGAAGTCATGTGGTGTGAATCACTAGAATCTAGAACCCAACTACTTGAAATAGGTGACTATGGTCTCCCAAAAAATTTATGTACTTTTCCATGCTCATACAATGGAGAAGGAATGGAGATAAAAATCTTGTGTTTCCTAATGGCATCCTCTAAGGCTTGCATTCTCTTAAAACACCTAGACTCTTTATGACTAGTCCTCCAATAATCGGAGCAAGATAGGCTAACCTTATTCTTGGATTTGGAAGATGATTTGGGTTTAGATGTGTTGGTGTTGGGCTTAGGTGAATTTTGATATGGAGTGTTTTTCTTCTTACTCTTTTATTTTCCCTTGCTCTTATGATGTGATGCTACTAATGTTTTTTTAAAGGTGGAAGACTCAAGGTGAGATAATTTAGATTCCTCCCTAATAAGTCTCTCACAAAACAAATCTAAACCTGGAATTTCTAATGCAACACCTAAGTCATCCATGCTAGAGAAAAAGGTAGAAGAAAATATTTAGAATAGACCACTCAACTTGGACGAAATGCTGAAAGTTAGTGAGGTTGTCTACAATAGAGGCAAAGTCATTTGGATTGAGTAAATTAAGTTCCATTCCAAGTTGCATGGCTCTCATGTGATCTAATTTCCCAAATAAAACCTTTATTTTAGACCATATTTTGAATAGAGTATCACACCCATCTAAATTAAATAACAAACTATAACTCACATAAGTCCCTATCAAAACCATACACTCTTCAAACTTATATTGGTACTGAATTTTTTCAAACTCTCTTATGAACTATCATTGAGTTTCATTCATTAAGGACCACAATCCTTAGCATTTTATGATTATTTCCATTCTAGATCTCCATGTATAGTAACTTTGTGTAGTCAAAGGCTCACAATGATAATACCATAAGTAGAAGCCATGCTAGTGAATCATCAAAGAGCAGAAAGAATGCAAAAGGGTGAATAAATTGGCACTGAGACAACACCCCCCAAGAGATTGTATTAAGGACCCCCAATTTGGCACTTTATAAAAGTAGTGCATTTTTACAAAGTAATGACACCAATGGATAGATAATTGAAAGTAATGGAACTCAATTTCGAATTACAATTCAAAAGTTATAGGCTTTACAAATTTCTATAAATGGGTCAAAACATTAAAAAAGACACTAAAAATGTATTTATGTGACCAAATTGAAAAAGAAGGTAGCCTTCCAACCACTTGTTGGAATTGGAGTCTCACCATGAATGTCATCAAGCCCTCCAAAGTGAAAAAAAGTGTTGTCGATGACCCCTATGTATGTGAAACTAAACTACACCTCCTCCTAAGGTAAAATTATAGCTTGTAAAAATTAAATAATGAATAACATAACTATGTTAAGAGGAGAAGATAGTAGATTTACAAGTGCTTTGTGCAAATAACAGATCAAAAAGGAATCTCTACGTAGATCAAAAACCTCTAATCCTCCTTCCAATGCACTTCCACAAAGAGCAAGTATTTGTAAAATGGAACACAAGCTTGGATAGATAGAATTTAGGCTTATACAAATGGAAAATAGGCTTAAACATTCCTTCCAATGTAGTCAATAGGTAAGCGTAGGTAGTAGAAATCCTAGAATTCAAAACTAGATCAAAGATGACACTCCAGCACAAACCTCTTCATCACAGAGTCCACCCTACTAGAAAAAATGCAATCTGCCAATGTAGACTACTGATCTCCTATGCCAAATATAGTGATCTTAAACAAAAAAAAATCCTTCAATCCCAAGTAGGTCATGATAAGGATAAAAAATGTAGTTCTTTAAATAAAAGCACAAACTTGACACTCTCAGTCTTAAACTACGTAGTCTAGAAAAAGGTGCAGTACATAAAAGAGAAAGATAGTGTAGATCAGTGTGCAATCCAAAGGGAAGCACGACATTCCAAAACAATTTTATTATAAGATAATTAGATCAATGCACTAAACAAATTCCAATGCCACTTAGATCTTCCCGGATGTAACACATGTAAAAAAATATGCCAAAGTGGAACCTCTCCTCTCAACATAGTTGTAGAATCACTTATAGTTAATGTAAGTTGTAAAAAGTGCACATGACCATAATGCCAAATCAAGGGGAAAAAACTATATGTCCATCAAAGAATGTAAATCACACACTAGTCAATCTTGATCCAATATGTTGCATAAGCCGATATACTCAAAGAATGTAATTGGGGACAAGGTCATCAAGGAATTTTTTTCTCTTTTATGCTCTAGAAGGGCTAATGATAGAATTTAAAACATTAAGGATATGCTCAGCTTACCAAACTCCATGACATTCTACAGGCCTTTGTGCATCATTATCATGGGTTTTTTCATCCTAGGCTAATTCCCCTAAGCACAAAGTTGTTATCACTCAGTGTCTCCAATCTATTCCTTGTAAAGTTTCTTATGTACAATAAGTCACTTGTGATAGGCCTTTAACCCTCAATGACCTTCATGAGGAGGTTATTTATATGGCTATTGTTAAATCCCTAGGCATTGATGGTTTCCCACATGAGTTTTATCAAATTTTATGGGATATTATTGATCTCGATATTTATAAGGTATACTCTGAAGCAATGTTAACAAATTTTTTGGGACCTCTCTTAAATCAAGTTAACATTTAATGTATCCCTAAAGTTGGTGATTCTAATATTATTACCAACTAGAGGTTGATTTCTCTTCTCAATGTCTCTTACAAAGTTATTGATAAGGCGTTGACTCTCAAACTTGAGTATCTTCTTCCCTTAATTATTAGAAGTGAACAAATAGGTTTTATCCAACACAAATACATTCTAAAAAATGTCATTGCTATTTGGGAAGGCATGGAATGGGCTCATGTTTCCAATGAAAAGGACCTATTAGTTAAGATTGATTTTATGAAGCCCTATGACTGTATTGAGTGGCCCTTTATTTTGGTCATGCTTCAAGCTCTTGGATTTGGTGTCAAGTTTGTGCAAATAATTAACATGTTTTTCCAAGATGTTGCGGCATGTATCACCATCAATGGATCTCAATCCTCTCAATTTGAACTTCATGTATCACCAAATCTTGAATAGTGAAAAACATCTACTACATGATTACGATGATAAGCTTTAGTTATTGTGAAACCTGTAATGTCGGAAAGGCTCACAATAAATTGCTATGTTATATGATCTACAATGTCCCTATGTTGTAGGAAAAGTTCTTGTAAAGACGCTTGAGACCATCAAGCAATAGAATTTGTTTAGGTTGTGCAACATGATTTAGTCTGAGAAATAGTTGGATCAATTAATCTCGTCTACTAGAAGTTGTCCATTAGAATGTTCTTCTATTATTTATTTACTTATAATTGGAGTTTGCTCATGGGAAAGTACATAGCATAGATAAAAGAATGGCCCTAGTTAATATATGACAAGCATGTTTTGTATTTGAATATTTTTTAATTTATTCAAATCTAAATTATGTTACAATTTTTTATGAATTATAGTATATGTTTGTTTATCTTCCTATGCATAATACATTTTCAAAATGAAATTTTACTTATTTTATAATATGTTGCAGGGCATACTTGCTTACAATATTTTTTACATTGGAGCAAGTGGTTTATTATTTGGGTTAAATACACTGCACAAGGTATAAGTAATTATCTTGCACAAAATTTTATCAAGTTTGAAGTATTAATTTAAAATTTGGATCAAAAAACCATTTTCAATTTAGTAACACCATGAAAACACAAAGGGACATGCAAGAAACCATAACATATTGCAATAACTACAAGAAGGAATGTCCATACTTTTATTCGCATCAGTTTTTATAAAATATAAAAACTAAAGACAACAACAATGTGCAATGCATTATAAAAGAGAAAGTGCTTGATGAATTACTGTCGAAACTAGTGGTCCAACAACATACGTAATGTATATAAAAACCAAAGAAAGCATAATCCATCTACTATTAGAACTTATCATGCAAGGCATTTTCAAAATCAACAATAATAATCTCATTTGACATATTTTTTTACAAATCAACAAAGAAGGTATGAAACTATTTGATAAATTACCCTTTACAAAATCTCCAACTTTGTCATGATAATTTATATAAGTTATACTCATAGCTAAATTCCAAATGTTATAGAATATTTCCTGTCTAAATAAAATAGCTACACAAGCTCAACCCAAATAACAAAATCCCCATCCTTCTAAAGGTAAATACTCTTTGCACCAACCTCATGCTAAATGTCATTTTGTGATGTTTTAACAAGCATTGAGTTAACTCTTTCTCCTTGACTTCAAAAGTTAATAACTTTGTTTGAATTGGGTTACCATACTTTGCTTTGGATTTTACATATCCAAAAAATGACTATTATCATTTCTTTGTTGACCAACTATAGAGTTTCATAGTACCTATGAAATGGACATTGAAATAATAATTAAAATTTTATAATTATTATTTGAATTATCTTTTTTGAGCCTATTGTTGAGTTTCTCTAATATTTTTGCATGAGCATCACAATCTTTAGAGTTTATCTTTTCTTTACCAATTTGTACACTACATTGTTAAGATGACAAGTTTTAGTTTTTGGCAAACCTGTAAAGTTAGAATGTACATAAAATTACCCATTTTTTTATTTCTTAAAATAATGTACAAAAAATTCCATGTTATTACTATTTTTGAGAAGGATCTAAAATTTGAAGGCTAAATATTTGCCTTGGATGCAATTTCGGTCAATTGAACTCTGAATTGAATCATTTGATTTCAACATAGTTCGATTCCTGGTTTTTATTGTTGAATCATTATTAATACTTAAAATATTTTCCCTAGATGCAATTTCAGTCAATTGAACTCTAAATTAAATCCTTTGATTTTAACGTAGTTTGATTCTTGGTTTTTATTGTTGAATTGTTATTAATACTTAAAATGACAAATATGTGAAATAATAAACCCTAATATGAAAATTTATTAACAAATTAAATATATAAAATTTGGATCAATTCTTTCCACTAAACCTCTCTACATAATGTTTTGTGATAAGGATTCACATAATGTTCTCTTTTTTTAGTGATTGGAGGTATGCTTACAAAATTATTGGAGTGTAGTTTTAACACTCCCATTTATATTTGCTTCAAAATTTTAAGGTTGTTTTAAAAAATATATTTTGAATATATTCTCATCTTTGTAATTAGTATAAATATTTTTGAATTCAAAATGACTTAAATAATTCTATTTGGAAGTACTCACTATATTCTATATAAACTGTGAAAATACTATTGATCTTATCTTTTGAACTATTCTTTTACATGTCCTTCAATCATTGTAGAGGATTTTTTTTCTATTTTTTATTTTTTTATTTTGGTAACATCTAAAAAAACATTTATTAGAAAGTAGTACCAGGTATTTCATGACATGATGTGGGAATGAGAGTGGATAGACTTCCTTGTAAATGTAGGTTTAGAATGGTTACATGTGGTTGTGTGTACTGTGTGCCTTTTTTTACAGACCATTGTACATAATACTTTAACATTGAGATTGAGAATGAGAATGATGATGGATGATATTTTTAATGCAAAAATGTAAGGGCATTAATCGTATTGGCTAAATAAATCTCATAAAAATAAAATGTGGCCATTAATAATTTAAACAAATTTTAAAAATGACATAAGTTTGACGTAAAGATAGCTCAAAGTCAAGCTAAACCTAAGCTTGAAAAATCCAAAGAATTATATTTGAAAAGTTGATACAAAAGTGACCTTTAATTTGTTTAGTTGTGTCACTTTTGTCACAACTTTCCTAACAAGAACTTCTAAAATTTTCATGGAAAACACATTGAAAAATAACAAATATCAATGCTAAATTGACCTTAAATTGGTGACGTAAATACACATAAATGCAATAGTGTATCTAATAATTGAAAAGTTAAAAAAGTCAAGGCAAAAGGGCAACTGCACTATTAATTCAAAGACCCTAAAAGGAAGGTTTGGAAGTATTGAAGGCATTATAAAAAAAAAACAAGAGTGTCGATGTGTTCCAAATAATATATCCAATAACTTGAATAAAGAGGAGAAATAAAAGAGATAAGAAAAATATATCCATAAAATATGTTAAACACATCTAATTTAAACTTTTTTTTGATGAATCACTATTTTAGACTATTATCTTGAGCTAAGAGTCAAGAACTGAGGGGTATCCATTCCACCAATGTCATTTAGGGTATGATCTCGACATCATCCCTTTTTGTGTTTCATGTTTTTTGATATGCAAATTTTGGCACTGTGTGTCTATGATATAGTGAGCAGTAAAAAAATGAACCCAAATAACATCAATTATGCAACAAAAATGATTACAACTATTAGATAATTTTATAATATTTTGGTGACACCTGAGGGATAAATTATTGAAAACTAAGTTAAGAAAAACTCCACTAGCTTCATTTTTAAGTAGTTAGTGGTGATAAAAAACTAGTCATAAGGTTTAAGTGAAACCTAGTGGAATGATTCTTTGTTACCTAAACCAAAAAATCCTCCTAAGAGTATCTTAATCTAATAAAACCAAAGGTCATAGGTGATTTAATAGTTTCAAGTGATTTGTATAATGCTTTGTTATTGTACTTTGTGAGCCACTGCAAAGAAGGAAATGAGAGTATGTTATGTCATGAAACATCATATGATATAAATGAAGAAAATGTAAAATTTAGGTGACACAACTCCTTACTGCCATAATACTACTATCTCCCAACTATTTTAGCTATCCATCATAGCATCTTTTCAAAACCAAAATATGCTCATCTGGATTGTTTTTGGCCACAACCCTATGCACCATAAATCAACCATCATTTAATGTTTGCAAGTGATGCAAATAAATTATAGGATGATATTGTGATAGATGTTAATTATTTTATTAATTTAACATGTAAAATCTTAAAACTTGTATCTTCACAGAAATATAATAATTTCTATAAAACCGTAAAACCCTGTAGAAAATTGTCAAGATTGTCCCTTTCATCAAATTTCTAGGTTAAAGTATCTTATAGTAATAATTATTTAATTTTAACCTAAATAAATTTATTTAATAGAATGATCTATAAAATTAAGTATAAAATAATCACAACTACTTTACATAGAGATTTAATTGTTACGGTTAAAAGACATTATAATTTTCCTGACTTTTGTTTAGTGTAGGGTTTTCAAAATAGATTAAGAGTACTTAATGTCCCCAGAGGAAATGAGTGAGCATGACAAAAAATTGAGCTCATCCTGCACTAATTGAGAAGACATGTTCTAATTTGTATATATAACATAGAATCAAAGTAGACCAAAAAGAAACATTGTCCTTAGAACTCTATCCTAAAAGCTTTCAAAAAAAAATTTATCACAAGTAAAACACCATGTATACATTTACAGCAAGTTTTGTTTGTTTTCAAAAAAAATTATAAATGATAACAAATCTTCTATAGCTACTGCATCCATCATAGCCACCAACGAATCATTTTTCACATAGCTAAAACCTATACAAAACACATAATTAATAAACTATCAAGATAAAAGGAATCATAAACTCAATGCATGTAATCTTTTAAATAATTGGTTTTTCAACATATTTTGAAATTAGAAAGTATAGAAATGGAATATGATTCAAATCAAAGAATAAGCTTTGAATACATGTACCAATTGAGTTGTCATGTGCTCCATTACCATGCATATTATGAAGATTATGTTACCATGGTGGAATTAATTTCAATAGATAAAGATCTTCTAAACATATTTTTTTGGGTATCTAAGTTTGTATAGCATTACATTCTAATGCATGAAAACAATATTGTATCCAATTCAATGGCTAAATTTCAGCCCCACCACTCTGAGATAGAATGATTTACTAGGAATAAAAGATCTTTGTGTAACCAAGTTGATATCCGAGGATTCAGTTGAGTATTCAATGGGCCAATTTCTTAAAATTTTCCTATCCCAACACCTTAAGACCCCTGAAAAATATTTAAAATTTATTCTTCATGATTCTATCCATAGTTTACAAAACATAACCCATAGAAAAAACATGGTTTTAGTCTGTTTATACTTGTGTCAGAGTAAGATCCCCTAATTAGACAATTTTTCTTACAAAGAAAATTCAAGATTATAATTTTATGTCAATAAAAATAAAGGCCTTACCAGTCCACCTTGCAACCATAGAATAAGGGGACTTGAATTCCCTCTGCCTCTAGTAGTGTGGTAAATCGACTAGAACATGTCGGCCTCTAGAATTCTATTTTTTTGAACAATTTGGAAGAGATTATCAGTTCTATGATAGAGTTATCATAAATGGCAATCATATAAATTATCTGATTTAAAATAGGATTATCTTGTAACATGGATATATATCATCTTACCGAGTAGATAAAATTCTAATATTTAGTTGGCCTAAATTCTATATAGCCCCACTCTTCAAATCCATCTGGTGTTCCTGATATGGCATTTTCTACAAAAGATCAATAGCCAGTTGCTACTTAAAAAAAGCTAAAATCAATAGGTACCTTTGGACCTAAGAATAGACTTGCCCTTTAGAGCAATAAACATATCTAGTTACTAGATTTTGACAGATCTCTGATCACTAGACTCCAATCTCAAATCCCAAGATAAGTAGCTGAGTATTTTTAATTTGTAACAACCCCATTGGGTTATACTTAGAAATACATGAATATATTCTAATTAAATACATTTATTATAAATATATTACATCACGATAATCTAACCAGCGATCATATAAAATATTCTGTGTGTGATAAATATAAATAAAGTATACTACATCATACATCACTGATCATTAACATCATAAGACAAATATAAAAGGTAATTATAATTAACTAGACATCATTGATACATGTCTACAACCACTATTGTCAATATACATGGAATAAGTAATTACATCTCATCATGATATTATTTCAATAATGAATACAATGAATACAATGTTCATATATATAAGATACATTGCTCCTTGGAGCATAGTTCCCTAGACTCTAGATCTATGACAATCTCAAGTGTCGTCTTCAAATAAGTATTGTTGTGGGGAGGGAGAGCATCATCCAATTAGTTTTTCATATCAACCATAGACCAATAATCTCTTGTACTAATTTCATTAGGTAATTCTCCTCCTTTCATGAATGAGTAGATAGTGATACCACAAGAATCTAGAGAGACAAGCTAATACCCGTGTGTTGTATGATTTCTAAAATTAAACATCCAGTGTATCATAGAAAACCCATTCTATTGCAAGATATCGCACAAATATGTAAATCATACTTATTAAATGATAATGTCTCACTAAAAATACTTTGACCAATATTTTTAAGAATAATAAATAATAGCAATCTATAGATCAGTCAAAATTTATACACACCACTTGATTTAATTGCCTTTATCTGGCATTATGATGCTAGTAAGTCAGTGAAGTCCATCTCACTCCTTACATAGTATCAATAATACGAGATTGGTTAAAATAATGTAACCAAAAAAAATTTATAATTTATATTCTAATAATAATAATATCACATAACATGCTAAGCATAAGATAATCTAACAACATATATTTATTTCATCAAGCGTATGAATGAATCTCACATTATTATCTATCTCATAATAAAATTAATGACTACAATTTATACCATCTAGATAAAATACACATTTAATTGTAGTTTCTAATTATTATAAGTATTTTTCAAATATACTTCACTGTATGATAACCCATATTATCATACCCTAATGTTCTAAAACACAACTACTAATTACCATAATCAGTCATAATGAAGTAGTCATAAATCCATAGAAATATTAACTTTTATTCAAGCAACTAGAAATGACAAAGAAACTCTTCATTTATACAAACATAAAATATTCCATTCTAGCATTGTCTATTCTCAATGGTTGTATGCACGTATAAATAAAGTCTTAATAATTATCATAAACATGTTATTCATAGAAATAGCTCACACACATTTAATCCATCAAATGTATGTGTGTCTAGACATAATAATTACACTTTGTACTACCTGTGTATAATATACATTTAGAATATAATTGTTTAACTAAAATATTATCTATGACATCTCAAAATATCATATTTTGTTTCACATAAACACACTACTCAATTACGAACAATCAATCTTACAATTTCAAGAATCAAACAACTCATAATCATAAATAATAACTAAGCAAGTACAAATTGTACCCTCTGAGTATACTTTATGTTTAAACTACATAGTAAATTTTAAATGAAACATAACTTATAGACACACATCATGATGCATTATTAGATGTTATATATGTCTAAACACTTTTACAAATATGCTCAAAATATGTACTATATAGAAGTTTTAATTACTACATATATATATCGACAGTTCAATCACGCTATTCTCAGAGTCAAACAATTCATAACTAAGTTATACCATAATTTTTTATTTTAATAATTTAATCCCTTTTTTAAGAGATTATTTTCACATGATTATAGTTTCGGTCCCACAGATACCTTATGACTTGTTTCAATCATATATTTAATTATAGGTATAATCTTTATATATGAGTACTTGTACATGCATCATATGTAAGTACTGAAATGATATAAAAATACTATACCAATGTTTATTTATACTTATTAATCAATAACTCTCTATAATTTCATAAATTCTTAATAGCTTTCTTGCCTATAGAGTATATTGATGATATCTAAAAGATAAGGGATTATATGTTGTAATTATCTTTTACGTTTAAGGAAGTTGGGTAAACATGTAGTTGGTGTCCTACTCTTTCAAATTCCACGACTTAGTTATAATCATTAATAGAATTATGAATACACATCACTATATGCCAATACATACTAAATGTACATTTACACCTGTATAAATTAATCTATCCATAGCAAGCATAGTGCACATGTTCTTATAATAATAAACATTGCATAAGAACTTCTACAGTCATTTATAACTCTAACTAAGGATATAAAGTCACATAGCTTATCCCAAGATAATGAAGACCTATGTTGAACTATAAATATGTTTTACCAAAGTTATTTTATGTTTTTTAGTATGTTATAACCACATATAAATACCTACAGTGTTTTTACAAAATCAATTTCACCTTGTCCCTTTTTTGCATATATATGTGTGTGTCTGTGTTAAAAGCCTATTTGCATAGAAATCCATTTCATACACCCAATTATTAATAAATCATAGCACAAGCAAGTGGCATGTAAGAACTCATATCTTGTTGATATTTATGAAAGTAGCCATTGTTTGGGTTGAATAAACACTATCCTAGTATTCTATGATACTAGGATAAAACATCGGGAACAAGTTATCTTAATATAATAATATAATAAATTAATGTTAAGATTTATTACAGAAATCTAAAGAATACTCATTGATTAATCCCTTATAATAGGCAGATTTTATTTTAATAAATATTATTAGTTTACTTCAAAGAATCTGATCAATTTACTTTATGAGTAATTTAATATATCTATTCGACTCCCTAAACATCTACTCAGATTAATAGGTATATATGGGTTTATGCTCAACGATTTGCAGAATTAGATCATAGTCCAAAAAAACTACAAACCATTCCCGTAAGTCACCATATTATACCCTGAATACTCGGTAATGCACATGCAGTGGTTTAATATATTTGAGCCCCATATCACTGCAGTAAAAAAACATCACTGTTATTAATTTATGGCTCAACTATAACCATTGTTCTTAAGGATACAAAATTTTACTGATCCTAATTTAATAAGGCACTGGGTAAAACTAAATCATTGCCCCTATATAGATAATGTGGATTTATATATTTCAATATACCATTTTTAAATTTACCATAATTAAATCATTGCACTGTATTAATGAATCACTACACCATATTATGAGTCATTGCACTCTAAATTCAACTTTAATTTATAACTGTTTATTGGCTCCATAACAACATCATTGTATTCCTTATTAATATCGTTGTATATATAACTAACATCTTTATATAGCTAATATTGCTGAATAAAATAGGTTCGTTATATGTAAATGTCCTTTTAGCTATATGAACAAATCATTAAACTTAAAGTATTAGAATATGTGGTATATTTTATTTTATATAACCATGTACCAGATGCACCTTGAGGTGTATAAGTTAAAAATAAGGATATATGTGTGTGTGTGTATCACCATAATCATAATATTTTGAATAAATATTTTACTATGTCAATCGCCACTCTCAGACTGTTTGTATGATTATATTTTGGTTTGTATGGATTCAAATTTAACATACAGTCTCTATGTTTCAGATGCAACCATTATGAGTTTATAACTCTCCATTGGATGTGCAAACCAGTCCTCTAAAAGTATACAGTTCAAAACATATAGATTGCTAAAAATCTATGCTTGATAATAACACAATTTTAAGGTTTTGCTTACCTGCAATTTCTTGTTATTCCTCCATTGGATTGCTTATATTTTTCTTTCTTTTTTGTGTGCTACACCTCCTCTTTGTGATACACCACCCTCCTCCTTTCCTTCATTATATTCTTTCTTATTATCTATGAAAAGGGCGAATGGCTTTTTTAGATTTTTCTTTCCCTCTTTTTTTTTTTTTTTTGTTTTTTTCTATATTTCTCATTATTTTAAGAATTTCTTTCTTTTTTTCTTTTCTATTTAAATCTTTCTTCTTTTTCATCTTATTCCATTTATTTATTTATTTTAGTTATTATTTTTTAATATTTTCTAAATTATCTTAATAATAAAAGACTAATTAATACAAAAGTTAGTCATAATAATTTAATAAAGACATTACACTAAACTAACCATGCATAAATACTATCTAAATGAAAATGATATTAAAACACATTATGCTTACTATTATTATACAACTAATCATGTGCTAGCTAATATGGTGTGTGCAGAATTGTAACTGATTTATTTGTCATCTTTCAATATCTTCATTTTTGTCACCCATCACGCTCTTTAAAGCATGAGTTTTCTTACATCAACCTCACAACAAACAGATAGTTAAACCATATCAATATGATATAACTACATCATAAAATATAATAAAATTAACAAATCAACATGATCAAATATAAACATATACACTACATCCTCATAAAAATATAATCATATAACCTAAGTAATATTTTAATATCACATAATAGTGTATATTTCAAAGCTTAGTTAAAAATAACTAAATCAAATATATATATATATATATATATATATATATATATATATATATATATATATATATATATATATATATATATATATAATCAAATAGTTTGCTTAGCAGAAATTGAGATGTAAATCTTTCCCTCTTAAAACTAGTCATCATCTTAGATAACTCTTATTAAAATATAAATTATTAACTAAAAATATTGTTCAACAAAGAAATATCATAGTATAAAGTATCAAATTAAGTAGATAAATGTGAAATTTGCCTATAGAATTCATTATAGTCCTCTTCAAATAGCATTATTCTCATAATATTAGTTCCACAAGACCCTTCTCTATGACATATTCTTACTTTACAAATAAAATTTGTGAATGTCAATTAGTCTAATTGATTCTATCATGACTACCCCAGGATTTAGAATCGATAAGATAGGCCTATATACTACATGACTAACTACTTTTAATACTTTGAAGGGTCTCATATATCTCAATGAAAATTTTACTAACTTTTAAAAAGTACATGAAATCATCTTAAACGCTAAAAACAAATGGCTAGAGAGAGTTCCACAAAACCTTTCACCCCCTCTGTGCATCTCTAACTTAGAGAGTGTTTTTTCTATTTTGGAGAAAAGTGTTTAGGGAACCTGGTAAGAATGATGTGTATAAGTTAATATCATCATCACTCTGTGTATCTTCTGATAAGTATAAGATGTCAATATTACTGTTATTCCACATAGCTCCTAAAAATATGACGATGAATAGGAACTGTAAATACTATATTTTTAATGTATATAAAATTAAAGAATAATCATTCTATAGTATACATATGTATGGTCATATGACTAAATTTGATAAGTTCATCTATCAAATCTTGAATTTGATAAGTCCATCTATCAGATCCAAATTCAATAAATATCGAGTCAATGTGAGACTAAATAGGATCCTTCCCATCTATTAGTAACCACATTCCTCATTCACCACTTTTTTCTTAGGTCTTCATGACCTAATGAGATTCAAAATGTTCACAAGATTCAAATAATCTCAATTCCATACTAATAGATCATATAAATTAATAATATATGCTATATAATTCTACATGTACCAACATACATACAAGAAAAAATCATATAATCATTCTATAATTGTATTAAGTTACCACTAACCAAACATAAAAAGTATCATATTTCACAGCTTAACCTATTCTATTATATTCATAATTAAAAGAAAATGAAGTTAAAAATATTATTTACAAAGGCCAAGGATCACAACGTCCTTAAAACCTTATAAAGAAAACAAGTGAAACAATGTCTTCCTACTTTCTCAGTTAGTTGAAAAATAAGTTACAAATTTATCTCAACCCCTTAGATTGACAAGATGTTCTATACATCTTATACCCTACTCACTCCTAGCAAAAGGTACATAAATAACTCTTCAAAACAACATGCTTTAGGCAAAAAGATAATATCAATCAAATCAAGGGTATATAATAACATAACAATTATAATCATCTTATAATTCTTAATCAAGAATTATAAATTCAAATTTTTCCACTCCACATGGTCTAAGTTCATAATTTTTTATAAAGTAGCACTAAAAGTATGACTCTAAAAGGTCACTAATAGAAAGTAGAGAACTAACATATCAACAACAAAACTCTTAAATACCCTCACATGGTAAAATATAATATCATAACCTAAGTTACCATAATTACTACCTACTTACCAAACTTGTGAGAGTAGAATCATAACATACTTCCATAACCGAAAGAAAAATACTAACCACAAAGATGCATCAATCCATCATATCCTATAAATGCTCTCTCAACAAGAAGTAAAAGACACCATCACATGAACTCAAGGGAATATGGTTAAAACAACATTCCAAAAATAAGTTCCCATTTAAGAAAAACACTAAATCAACATCATTAAATATGATTCCTCTTACTTGGCTTATAATGATGTCAAAGGAAGGTAAGAGAGTAACAACTCACCTATATTCTAACTATGAGGAATGATACTTCTTCTTAATCCACAAAAACATATGAGTCTCAATCTGTGAACAAACTCCTAACACATTGGAGTCCTCAACAAAAATGATTATACTCCACTACAAGGAGAATTCCCTCCACACTAGGTGGTGTCAAACTAAAAATGGTCTTATAAATTTTTTCACTCCTAGGATTAGTGTATATAAGACACAAAACTAATGCACATATACTTAAGTGAGAATCATCTCATATTTTTCAAACACTCACAACACAAATCATAAATGGTGAAGGTGACTTGATTTCCAAGTAAGGATGTAATTACACTCGAGGTATTCAATCTAAATGATTAAAATTAAGATATAAATATCTTTTTCATGACTCAAGAACTATGTTATGCACCTACCTACCCAAATATCTTATATAACCATCACCATCGAGACACTCATTAAACCAACCCTTTAATAACTCTAAAGGGTTGAAATTTCTCTCTAAAGTACACACTCAATATTCCACACACCATTTCATGAATGTCCTATACCTACAATAGTCACTAAGCCATATAAGAGGATTTATTAACTCTCAAAACTGCAATCATGTTATAACATGGTTTTGAACTGAGGCACTACAAATTTAAAATAGACTTCTCTTAATTAGTGCAATATTTCATATCATTATAGTCACACTGGTAAACAGAGGGACATAAAAATTTTAATGGACTCATTAAGTCTTAGATTTCAAACCACAGCTCTGATACCACATGTAACAACCTTACTAAATTCTACCTAAAAAGACATGAATTTTTAATCAAATATATACACTACAAATAGATTACAAGATATCACACAAACATACTTATAAATCAAAAACACACAAACATACTCATTCGTCAAAGTCGTATGATTTATTGTAAGATATCACACAAACATATAAATCATACTCATAAAATAGCAATGTCTCACTAAACGTACATTGGTTAAAATTTTCAAGAATAATAAATAATAATGATCTATAGATCAATCAAAATTCATACAAACCACTTGATCGAATTACCTTCATCTGGTATTTTGATACTAGTAGGTTAGTGAAATATATCTCACTCTTTATTCATTATCAATAATGCTAGTTTGATTAACATAATATAACCACAAGATTCATACAATTTACATCCTACTAACAATCATATCATATAACATGTTAAACATAAGATAATCTAACAATATATATTTATTCCATCAAACATATGAATGAATCTCACATTATTATTTATCCCATAATAAAAATAATGACTACAATTTATATCACCCAAATAAAATACATATTTAATTATAATTTCTAATTACTATAAGTATTTTTCAAATATATGACACTCTATAATAACTCTTATTATCATAGCCTAGTGTTCTAAACAACTACTAATTATCAAAATCAATCATAAAGTCATAAATCTATGAAAACATAAGCTTCTACTCAAGCAACTAGACATGACAAAGAAATTATTAGTTCATATGAACATTAAATATTCCATTCTAGCATTCGTTATACTCTTAGGGTTGTATGCACAAATAAATAAGATCCTATTAACTGTCATAAACATGTTATTAATAGAAATAAATAACACACATATTTAATTCATCAAATGTATGTGTGTGTATAGACATAAATATTATAGATTATACCACTTGGGTATAACATACATTTAAATTATAGTTTCTTAAATAAAATATTCTCTATGACATCCCATAATATCATAATTTATTATACATGAACAAACTAATCAATTACAAACATCTAGTCTTACAATTTCAAGAATCAAACAACTTATAATCATAAATAATAACTAAGCACGTATGAGTTATACCACTTAGATATACCTTATATTTAAATTACATATTAGTATTCAAAAAAATATAATTTATAAGCACACATCATGATGCATTATTATATGTTATATATATCTAAATACTTATACATAATATACTCATAATATGTACTACACAATTTTTCATTATTATATGTCAATATATATATCAACAATTTAATCGTGTCATTCTCAAAAAGTCATATAACTCATAATTAAATTATATCATAATTTTTCATTTTAACTTCATCTTTATTCTAAGATACTATTTTCATACAATTATAATTTCGATCCCACAAACATTTTATAACTTATTTCAATCATATATTTAATTATAAATATAACCCCTTATTTGTATATGCACCATATGTAAAAACTCAATTGATATGAAAATACTATACCAATATAAATTATTTTTTTGACAAATTAAAAGACACCTTAAAACCCTACAATTTGACCCAATATAAATGAAAATACTTTGTAACGTAACCCATGGGAGGGTTGAGCGACAGAATGAAACCGATGTAATGGGTAAGCGGCCGCCTCACTATTAATAAAAGAGTAAAACTTATACAAGAGACACGTCCTGGTTGACCTTGAGAACAGGGCCGCTATTTAATATATTTTCTGTATTAAAATTCAACAGAGCCAAAGGATCATACATTTGCCAGCTAGTGGCGATGGATTTGCATAGACTTGGATGGAAAGTGTCGTGAGTTTAATTCAAGAGTTTCAATACGACAGCTACTGACTATAATCCCGTGCAATGAATGGATGACTGTATCTGTATATATATATATATATATATATATATAAAAGTGCAATTGAGTAGATGAGTGCATCCGAGTGGGGTGTTTCCACTGTGAGATCAGATCTAAAATCAAGTGTAAGTTATCCTCCTGATCTAAAATCATAGAATTGCTGTTTGATTTGCATTAGCGATTACAACGAGTCAGATGGGTTGTGATTGATATCCGATTGCGGTCACATGTTCCACCTCCACTACATAGATTTCATCTGCAGAACCTCTCCCCTGCCTTCGCCCATGGCTACACCTCTCCCCGCCCATTCTCAAGTTTAATAGTAATAATAACTAGCAATTGCCCCAAGGGTCAGAGGGTTTTTTTAATAATTTATTAAATTATACTTATTCTGAAATATTATATTAAATTTTTGATTAAATAAAAAGGTATTGAATATATTATAAAAATAATAATTGATTGAATAATTTAAATTTTTTTGATGGTATGGAAAGAAATAGGAGAATACTTATCTAACATGTTATATTTGTATCTCTAAAATTTTATGTCATTTTTACTACTGGAAAAAATGAAATAAAATATTACAAATTAATATTAAACTTACATTACAATATTTCATCAAAAATTTAAGTATTATTTAATCCTCTCTACTAAAAAAAAAATCATTTACATATGATACAAGAGGCGATAGAGATTCAACCACTATATACAAATTAATACTATAATACATCAATATTTAATAATTAAACACAACTAATGTTCTACAACAATTGCGTTCTACATATAAAACCGTCAAGTATTTCTAGTGATTGGTATTATTCTTAACAAGGAAAAGTGTCGAAAACAAAGAATTTACCAAACTGATTACAAAAAAATTATAAATTAAAAGCACCAGTAGATAGACATCATATTAAATGCACATTAGAAGTTATCACCTATACACTTAGATACAACATAGATGCATAGATTTTATCAAACATAATATCAAAAAATCTAATAAGGCATGCATTAAGTTCTAGGCTCTAATATATTTTCAAAGCATGCAACAACATATCCATTATTTTTTTGCAAACAATTCTACATTTAATGATGATTTCAAAAGGCCAATAATTATTAGTAGTAGTAATGCATCTATGATCTTCTAGAGATGAAGTTCAAACACATTTAAGTATATTTATGGAAGCATAGAGACAAGTATTTATGATGAGCAAAAAGTCTCATATCAATTTAATTTACTATATTGAAATTAACTGTTAAAATTTGAAAAGCCTCAAATATTTACAAGAGCTCTCAATTGGGTCAATCATTATCACCCGTGAAGATTTAATTAGCCTTTAAAATAGAAAAATAATCCTCTACAAATTTACCTCCTTTGTTTGCAGAGGATAATTATTCTTTGAGCATATGTGTAATTGGGTAAATCCCCTTGGACAAATTTAGTTTATTTATTTTTCTTTGGCCTTTCTTTGGAGAGGTTTTCAAAAGAACATTAAAAATATCTATTTGATTGTTTCTCTACAAAAAATTATAAATTCTCCAAGCAACACTTACAGGAAGAAATCAAAAATCTCCCCTCTGTGGAACCATTAGGTAAAGGGTTTAAAATTCAAGAATCAGCTAGACTAGTGTATCTCAAAGAAACAACTTCGGTTGTTATAGCTTCCTTTATGATTATAATTTGTTCATTTATAGGACCTGTACAAACATGAAGAGGATTTTTAAAGTACAAACATCCTAAGAATATGATTTGGTGGACCTTAAATCTAGAATGGACTCCCTCTCTCATGAGTTGGGACAATTATTTTCCATTATCATACAATTATATTTTATGCATCATTTAGACTATACAAATATAAAAACCATCAAAATGTTGAAAAATAATTGCCACCAATCATATCAAACAATATCCATGGAAAAACTATTTTGCAGCTTTGAAATAATTAAACTTGTACATTTGTTTGCATTATAATTATTGATATTCTTCTTCCTTGTGCTTAGGTAAAAGCCCTCATCTGCTAAATGTTTAGTAATGCATTTACATCATTAGATTCTCAAACATTTCAAAACAATCTGGTACTATATTTTGTTTGTAGTAATTAACTTTCCAAATTGATTGGACATGAGTTAATTTTCTTGTAAATATAAATCCATGCTAAACAATCAATTTTTTTCGTTCTTTAATTGACTCTCTCAAACAAAAGTACATAAAATATGTTATTATATAATTTGACCACAAATAAGTTCAATAATTTCATGTTTTTAGAATTTTATGTTTTAATGTAAAAGGGGCTTTTGGATAAACTATGGAGAAAATAATGATCAAAATTGTCTACATAATTTATTAAAAAACTCATTTTTATGTGTAAATAGAAATTTAAATTTAAGAAAAAGGTAATTATATTTAATTATGATAAAAAAATTAGATAATTTATTTAAAATTCCTCATATAATATATAAATATAATTTTAAATTTAAAAAAAAAATACTGATTAGATCTAATTATTGTTAATTGACAATATAACACACCAAAACACTAGACCTAAGTGAAAATTGGATCTAATTATTGTCAATTGCTAGTTTCATAAGGTCTAACGACATTGATTTAGGTGAGCCTATTTTGTATTCCCAATATTATTTAGATGACACTACCTCATACTTCCAATAAAACCTCCTAACTATTTCTACTTGATTTGAAGTCGAAAGCCCTTTCAAAAATACAAATATCTAGTGTAGCACACAATGTGCCACTAGGGAGTTTAATCAAGAATCAATTATTTTGTGACTATAGATTTACACCAAATTGTTTAATATAAAATATATATTTATGATATATCTTAGATTAATATACTATATTATACTATAAAATAATATTAAAATTAAAATATAACATAAAATAATAATAATAATAATAATAATAATATTATTATTATTATTATTATTATTATTATTATTATTATTATTATTATTATTATTATTATTATTATTATTATTATTATTATTATTATTACATTTTATAAATATATTAATATAATATAGTAGATAGGACCCTATTCATTTTATGTGGCAATTAGCAAAATTAAAACCTCATGTGACCTAGCTCAAGCATAATCCCATCTATAGCATAGCTGAGGGAGCCAGCCATATGGCCCTAAAATCTTTGATTTTTCAAGATCAACTTATCTTTTTCACATTTTATCTGCAATACACTAGCACACACTTCACATTGTAATCTCCAAAAATCCACTCAAACTCCAATTTCTCCAATATTATAAATATATTTAACAAAATAAAAATGTGGCAATCTGCATGCCAATAATATATACCATAACATGGTGGGAAACATGTATGCAAAATGTGGAATAATGGAGGACACTTGTGAGGTCAGTTAGTTTCCATTTTTTAGCGTTATTAGGCAAAAATGGATTAGGTGTTTGGAAAGTTTTATGGCTACAGTAAAAGTGCCTTGAAGATTGAATGCCATATCAATGATGTATTTGGGCAAAGCCTTAAATTTTATAGTTGAAAATTTTATTGAGAAAGAGACCAGTGATTCCAGTTTTGGTTGCCAAAGTGGAAGTAGGTGTGTGGTACTATTGTATAATGTTTGGAATTGGAAACTATTATGCCATATCATTTTGTTATAGTGTGAGGAAAGGAAGTGTGAAAAAATCCCCTTTATCAAGCTAGAATAAGCATTTTTAGTAAGAAGGCAACAACTTCCCAATGAAGTGGAGCTACGAAGCTAGCCAAGAAGTTCTTCTGATCTTAGATATAAGTTATCATCGTTTATCATTTTTCATTGCAAAAATCTTAATACTCTATAATGTTTTCAATATATTTGACATTAAAATTCACCTATGGTATCAAGGCACACCAGGCTCTGCATTCTACATTAGGGTATTGGTATTGATTTTTTGTGTGTTCATTCATAGATCCCCTCATTTTTTCCATTGATAGGTTTTTATTTTGAGAAATTGACACTCTAAGACTGCTAACAAAGTCACAAAAAGATACCAAACTGGGTATGTGTCGAATGTGCATTAAGCTACAGAGCTCAGAGCCCTGAATTTTTCCTACCATTGAATTTAATAAACATGACACAACACAATTAGTCAATAGTGATAAAATTGAGACTACTCAGGTAGAAAGCTCATTATTTGGTTGTAGGCTCCACACTGATTAAGTATTACACATGATTGAGACCCCAAAATTGACATCCTTCTTGACTTTGTGGTGGTTGAAACTTAAATTATTTAGGTATGGTTTTTTATTTTTACATGGTCATCTTAGTGATTAAAGATATACCTCCTTGATTTCTATCTCAAATAGGGATGCCTTCAATTACAGGGACATCTTATTCACTTTTGTCTCACATTTTAAACTTTCAACAATATCAAAGAGGGCAAGGGGGAAAATGTGCTTGACTGGCAATAGATAATTTCCCTTGATAACACCATTATTCCAAGGGTGATTCCTCTTGCTACGCACATTTGTGGTGTATAAAATTATAATATAAACCAAAATGAAAAATAGAAATAAACACATGAACATGAATCAAACTACCAACTTAGGAACAAAAGGGTGATGCATAATTATTGTGATTAGTGATGGATAGCTATAAGGGTGGTCGCCAACCTTACATGTCCCCTACTATACCAATTGAACGTGTAAATCGGTCTTCAAAATAACCACAACAAATCACTCCATGCCCAAACCAACAAACTGTAAAACCATCATCCAATTCATCGTGTCAATGTTTTAGGGGGTAAATAGCATATTTTTTTATTTTGTCTCATGTGACATGAATCTTGTGGCTTCACCCCATCGTATAATCCTCCAACTAATAAGGGTGTATAACACCAAGTCTTTATGGGAGGAGTGACTAATAGTAGTTTGTTGTTTGTTATGAAATAATAGGGGTGTAAGGTTTGTGTATTACTGTTACATTTTTTTGCTTGCAAATGATATATTTGATGGTTAGACCCTCAGAACATAAAAATGTTATAATCTTTGGAAAGTTTAAACTCTACTTTAAAGCTTTGTGATTAAATAAATGTCAAAATATTTATTTTTTCTAAATTAAACACAGATAAGGATTTTATTTACTTCCCTATTTTGAAATATCTATGAAAGTAAATAATAATTTAAAACCAATGCAAATAACCATGCATATTTTGATAGCATAAATATGTGCACTTTGCTAGTCTAATTGCCATTGTTCGTTATCAATTGAACATATATAAGTCCATTAAATTCCATATATTTATATTATCATTAGTTAATGTGAAAAAAAATCAGTCTTAGAGATAAATAATTAAGACTAGAATTTTGAAATTCACTACATTAAGTGACACATTTGGGTGCACTTTTATATTTATGTAGTCAAAGGCTAAATTTGATGTTGTAATACATATATTTAAGTTGTTCAAATACATGGAATAAAAAGTTAATTTTTTTAAAGTGATAAATTTGAATGTTGCATTATGTGTTGTTCAAAATCCATGTCATTTTTATTGATTCATTGTTATTAATAAAACAATTCTACATTAGTGATACACCAATATATTATAACATTTGTACAGCTTTTTGAAAATCATGCTTAGAAATTAAAAGAATACAAAAAAATCCTACTCACTTGTCCCAAACCTTTATGAAATAAACTTGTAATGCCATTCTAGATATGGGGTTTGGGCTTGACATTTTAGAACTTTGTGGTCTGCTATTATTGAGCTCAAAAAAGATTATTTCTTATGGAATCTATTTTATCAGGGCTTGCCTATGGGTGACTGACTCAAGTATTTGTGAGTGAACAAATCCATTTGCCTAGATTGTTGATAACCAAATACTGTTAAGCACCTTTTTTGGTTTTACTCTCACACACAATCTACATGGCATTAGATTCATTCCCTTTTTCAGCCCTTTTGACTTGAATTCTTCACATGGAAAATGGCTCTCTTAGGGGACTCAGATATGTTGCCTACGAAATATAATAGATTTTGGTAGATCTTTTGAGCTAATATTTTATTTCAAATTTAGAAAGGTATAAATTATGATTGCTTTAATCATGAAGAGATGGAACATAGTTTTTTTGTTACTAACAAATTTATTGTTCTATTTAATGTTACTCTTCAGATTCAAAGTCAAACAAATATAGTTTTTCTGGAAGTCAACCACCTCTACCATTTTCTCAATAACTAGGAAAATACCCCATGTATAGTTATTCATTAACCTCTTAAACCACCACAACATCCAATACCTCCTCAAGAATGAGGTCATGGGCCACATCGATAGCATCTAGAACTAAAAACAAGAGTCATTCTCCTTGTTGGTCGCCACCTCACTGATATTCTCCTCATTGTGATGGTATGAGTGGCTATTCCAGATCTTAAGGTGATGGTAGGGGTTGGGGATTTCCTCACCCATCTCATGATGGTGACATTAGGGGCTGGGGTCCTCTCCCCAATCCAAATTTTTAGAACTGGCTATGGTAATCTCTTTTGAAATAAATCAAGATGAGACATTAGAGGCATAACAAGACACTGGTTGGGAGCCTTTACCTGTGGATGAGGATCCTCCTACCCTATGAGGATGGGGTGGTAAGCCTCAGGACCTACCATCTCCACCACCTCCCTCGATGTCCATGTTTGTTACGCTTGCTTAATTATTCTCTTTATTGTTATTTGTTCTTTTCTCTCTCTGATTTGATGTCAAATTATTAATGTGATGTTTCTTTTTATGGGTATTCTCATTTATTGACCACTTTATAGACTTTTATTAAGGTGTCCTTTCCCTCAATGTGATTATTTTCATGGGGTGTGACTTTTCCACCCACTTATTTTGTATGATTAGTGTTGTACCATACCTTGTTTGATTAATATATAGGTATGCTCTTCAATTAAAAAATTCTATGATTTCTCCCTATACAAGTACTCTTACTACATGAAAATATTTTTAAGACATCATAAACATCCCCTTGAGTGTGTATATAAAGTTTTATCAACTTACACCAATTTTTTTAGGAGATATAATAATATTAGTTTGATAAAACCTTAAGGTAGGGTTTAAGGCCAGACTTAAACCCAAGAGCTAGAATAATTCAAACTTTTAGGTTTGTCAAGTGATACTTTCACTTGGTAAATACTCTTACCTATCATAAAAACAATTTCCAATCATTCTCTAACCATGAACAATCCTAAAATGGCAAGAAAGAATCTTTTCTTTACACTACTACAAACAAAAGCTAAGTATACAAACCCAAGGGCAAGAATTTTATAAAATCTCAGAGTTTTAAATCTTTGAAAGGTTATTTTTACTTTGAACATGACATATAAAATTTTATCTACCTCTATTTATTACTCTTAAAGCTTCATAATACAAAAATTATGTAAAATTACACCATTCTATTAGGCTATGTCTCTAGGAAGGTCCTATCTTCAACTTGCAAGTCATAACTTCATCATAATGTCATCAAAAAAGATCAAATAAAATTAAATAACATGATATTACTCATTCATAAATGTCTATGAAGTATATTTAATCATAATATCACCTTCTTTTATTGATATATCTTCAAAATACATATGCAAAGCCCCTATACACTACTCCCCATCTTCATATAATCATGCCACTACTCCTTTTCTAATCATCTTCCTCACTTCATTGTGTTATTTCTTGATGCTTCAAGGCTTATCATCTTGTTAAAAGATGACTTTTCTTATTTTTATTTTGTTTTATACATCAATAATCTCTCAACTGTCTTAGGACTTATCTAAACATGCTAAGTTTAACCTTATCCTACATTGGACATACTTCTAGATTGGTTTAAGATAGATTTACATTAAATTAAGAATAAAGATACTAAAACATTAAAAACACCCTCTATCACATTAATGGACCCTTACGTACATAATCATGATCATAAGCAAGCTTGCATAATAAGGAAACACTCTCATTTGCCACTTAATCATTCAAATATTTGAAAATATAATTTTCAGTGGGAAAAATCCATTTTTCACTCTTAGAGACTTAGAATTTGAATTCTTACTGACTTACCTAAAACCTTATTAAACCAAACATTGACTCATCAAACCAAAATGTACATATAATTGATGATGCTCCTACATCAAGGTTCCATGTCCATTTACAAGGAGGAGGTCCATGAAAAAGGCATGGAGAGATGTTTGTTGGTGTAAAATTCTATTTCTCCATTAACATACTAGTAAATGTTTACTTAAATGTGAAGGCATTCAAAAAAAAAACATGAACAAAGAAAAAACTTGAAGAAACCTATGAACATAAAAGACACATAATAGAAAATAGGAACATACAAGGCACAATAACCATAATAGCCATGTGAAAAAATAAATAACCATGAATGTTTGTTTGTGGTGTGTAGGGAAACATTAACTTACCATAGTGATGGAGAAAATCTCATCAAGCCATATGAAAAATGGTGATGGATTACAAAGTAATGACCCATGCGTCTTCCATCCAAAGATCAACCCAACAAAAATGTGACGCATATATAAATAATAGAGCAGATTGAATGGAAAATATGTGAACAACAACTATATTAGTCTACATTTAAAATATTTATAATTCTGAATTAATAACACATGAACTTGAATGTATAAAATGTTTTGGTTTGGTAAAAAAAAATTAAAATTCATTGGTGTGTCAGTCTACAAACTGTAGACTTATAACCTGCAACATGATCATCTGAATATGTTGGTGGTTGAATGTTAAAGTATGTTTGTAGTTTAATTTTAATCTGACACTCTCTATAAATAAAACTCTCTCTATAATTCAAACTCTCTACAAATAAAAAATTGGCATTTGTATAGTTTTGTTTGATTTATAGAAGATAATTTATATTTCAAAATTTGAAATTTGAATTGTCTATGAATGGTGAGTCTTGGATGTGTATTTACATTCAATTTTTCAAGTGACACCCATGAATGGAGGTTGGTAGAGTCATATGTTGGAGCCTAATGTTTAAATTTTTAATTTTATACAATGTAATTAAAATTAAGTGGACTAGATGTTGTGACTTTTCTCTCATGCACCTTACAATCAGATATACAAAAGTGCAACTGAAGGGCTCAAAATTTTCATTGGGGTTAATGCTTTTCAAATGTTTAAACCTTTAAAATATAAGTAAGGGATATAATATTTTTAAAGTTCTACTTTAGTTTGGACTTGATATTGGTATTAATGAAATTTATATTTGTATTAATGAAAATGAAATCATTTTGTTGAATATGATGTACATTTTATTTTTAACTAGAGTGCACATCTATTTTGGAAGGGCACCAGTAATTGTATAGAAAGGTTCATATTTTTAATATTAATTAATCAAAAAATGAATGGTCCAACACTAAAATGTTTAAGTAACTTTTAAAACAACTAAACAACCCATAACACATAATCAAATAAATCTTAATAACTCATGACTACGAAAAGGGGTCACAACTACAATCATAACCATTAGACCCCCCTCAACAATTGGTCCCTTCCCCTAGTGAATGTGAATCCACTCAGTAATTTTGAAACTCATCCAAAGTAAGAAAAGATAAATCCCTTATACAACAACATTTTTCAGAAAGTTTATTAAGTCATTCAAAGGTATAAGATAGGTTAGCTACTTTGATTAGTATATTGAGATACAATGATGTGTATAAATATGATATACTATTAGGAAGGAATTAAAGCACTCTCCATTGGCCCTTTCAAATACACATCACCACCTCCTCACATAGATTTTTCAATAATGTGAGTGTGATGATGTTGATGAGCACTAATAAGACTTTTCATAGGGAAAACTTGAAATACCATATGAAAAACACTTCACATATGTTCCATTTCTTATAAGAGGTATTTTAGGATAATGATAATGATGAAGAAAATGATGACAACAATGATGGTAACGATGATGAATGACGCTCTACATTGTTACAATCACCATCTAAACGTATGAGTTAAAACTTGCTCATCCATTGCCTTGGAGAAAGTGATCTCAACTGCTACATCACACCCCTCGGCTCCAAATCAGTGGTCGATACCATGCGAACTATCAAGATGTTGAAATAACACTTGACCTCTAAGTTCATTTTAAAATTTAATATATTTGTAGCATATTTAATTTTTATATTAGCATTTGCACCCTTACATGCAATGAATGTGTCAATAAAGACTCTCTATATTCCCATGAAAAACTCCTTCCACACCATTCATATGTCCTTATTGTCATTGAATACTCACTAATAATGCTTAATCGATAACACAATTTAAAAAATTTAAATCAAATTCATAAAATTCATAAAACAAATTCAACACAAAACATTTATAAGTAAACATTACTCCAACAAATACATACCATTCATACTTCAAATTTAACACATAACATTCATAAATGATTTTACTATTATTACTAAAACCTTTTTTATTGTCTCTTGAAAATTGTAAACTATTTTGATTCCATTTTAAAAACATAATTATTACAATACATTATAAGAGAAAATCAGCTTCCCTACATAACTCTTTAAAAATTGTAACTTTTTTAAAGATTCCATAAACAAAACATTCTATAAATCCCTATTAATGTGATCATAAACTTTAGAAGGTCCATTGCTAGTAATACACTACTAGAGCACTAATTTATTGAACAGTTTTCATGTATTAAAACTTAAAAACTTAAGGATAGTTCATACATGTATGGGCTTCATGTAAAAATTGTGTACAAAATTTATAAAGTAAACAAAAAGATAATTTTTGTATGAACTTTCATGAAATAAATTTCATATACCAAACTAATGTCTTCTTTGATACTAACCAAAAACTACCTTCACTATAACACACCATTGACATTCAATGTTAGGTCAATGGCTTTAGCATCCTTAACAAGTATGTAAGAAAGAAAAAGAGGAGAGAATGAACATAAAAAATAATAGAGAATTTGATTAAAAAGAAAATGTATTACTAAAAAAACTAATATAATTTATTAATGAATAAACATATAAATATCTTACAAAAATACAATCTAACAATTAAAACTACTCAAATTCAAATTAAATAATTATAAAAATATAAAAACTTTTATTAAACTATTATCCAAACTCATAAACACCAAATGCTATGTAATATATTTTTCAATCTCATAAGGCAGGCTATGGGGACGTAAATATCTAATATCTAAATTAAATTAAATTAGTTTTTCAATATATTTCTTGTTTTTTTTTTGGGGTGGCGGGGAGGGGAGCGAACGGCGGTTATATGCTACTAGTGACCTTTTTAACATCTTGAAATAAAGGCCAAATATTTGACACGATATTATACTTTGATTTTTGTTATTGAATAAAAAATTATATATTGAATTATCAAATTGATATATTCAGATTTTTTGTCGAAAGAAAATATTGGTTCAAAACAAAATAATATAAAAATATAAATTACATAGTAACATCTGATAAAAATGGCATCAAAATAACATTACAAATATTTTATGTACATAAAATTAAATTAAGCACATGCCGCAACACCCAAAGGGGGAGGTGGAGGATCATTCTTGGGTGGTAGAGGACGCTAAGAAAGTTTTGTCGAGGGAAGATCCAACATCACCCAAGGATCCATGGGGTTCCGGCTAGCCAAAAAAGTAATGTCCCATTCATTAAAAGGTTGCATCATAGTACCAAAACAACCAACTGGCACCCCCCACTAGGAGGGCCCAACATCAATTTTTCCGCGTGATGGTGGTGATCCTCATCTTCTAGGTTGGGGGTGGGAGCAGGGCGAAGGGTGGATAACTAATTGTGACTACGAGACCAGTTTTGGAAACATCTATGAGTTGGAGGTGGTGGGCCCTGTGGTGGATAGTCCAGGGGGATGCTACTCAAGGCACATGGGGCACCCCTTCCCCCGCCGCCATGCCCCCCTGCCCCGCCTTCCCCCGCCCCCCTCCCCCAAATGATCAAGCAACTCTTAAAGATTTTTGAGCTCCATAGAGACCTTTTCAACTTAGACTTGAATCTGCATGTAGGCTGAAGATAGTACAACAACGTCATCATTAATATATAAATGACAAGAAGATTCATCATTATTAAACAAAGCATATTTTCTATCTTTCCATAATTGAAATAAAATGAAAGTGCTAAATAAATTTCATAAAAAATCTATAGGTTGACCAATTAACAAAATCCTCAAGGAGGGCCAAAGACTAAGAGAAAGGATCAAGGTAGTATGCTTGAAAGAGACTGTGTATCCACTACCAGATAGATTGGACTTTAGGACATGTCCAAACTATGTGCCTCAAAGACTCTAGTCCGTTACAGGCTAGGCACTTAGTTGAGCAATTCCCAAGTGGGAAAGATACTCCTCGTGTAGAAAGCCTTGATAGACCAAGCACTAGAGGAAGTGCACTAGTTTGGGTTCAAGCTTGGCTTTCCAAATTATGTCAAGTCAGGGAAGCTACATTCTAGGAAAAGAGTTAAGGTTCCAGTGTCTATTGAGCTTGTTGAGCACTAAAAAAAGGGCTCATCCCCTAATAAAGGAGACCTATAGAATAACTCTTGAAGTGGATATACAATTCCATCTCGAATCCTTCCACCGGGAGCGTAGAGGTTGAAAACCCAATTTGTGAAGCATAACATCTAGGATTACCTCTTGAATGTGAAGAATAATTGGTAAGTAAGAGTTACTTAGATTGAATTTTGCTTTTAACATAGGTTAGGGAGCCTAGCCATGAGCAGAGACTAAATACTTTATAGTATGAATCCTTGTTTTAAAAAACCTCAAGTTTTTTATGCTAGACAATTTTGCCAAATAAAGAGTCGTATCGGTCATGATGGGAGACCACCAAATATTATGATCATTGAAAGAAAGTCCACTACAAAATATATCACCATCTGATTTTAGATACGGCTTAAAAACCTTGTATTATTTTCAAATGCTTTTATCCACAAAAAACTTTAAATGTTGACTAGAGCAAGCATAATTATGAGAGTATAGAAGCCAATGTTCTTATTGTTAGATTTACCATAAAAAATTCCAGATGATATGCAATGACATAGAAGATTTTTTCAAGATTCATTACCTTCAATGGTTCTAACCACCCATTTGGCACATAAATCAATGCTCTTTCAATAGATGTCCATAATACTCATACCTCCTTTAACATGAATAAAACAATAGATGTCCTAAAAAACTCTGTGGAAACCTTGCATGTACTTGGCATTAGACTAGAGAAAATATATGGGAAATTTAGTCAACTTCTCATATGATAATTTAGAAGGGGCCCAATAGGAGGAATAATTGACATGAGCAGCAACAAAAAATTTGGTACACACCTAAAACTTGAGAGAGAGAGAGAGAGAGAGAGAGAGAGAGAGAGAGAGAGAGAGAGAGAGAGAGAGAGAGAGAGAGAGTGGTTTGGTGACCTAGTAGTCCACCTTTTTCTCCACTATATTTATGAAAATGTTCATGTGTGGAAAATTTCAAAGGTAAAAAGGATTATAAGAAAATTGAATTGTTCCCCTATGTGAATCTACTTTCATCTATATTTGAATAACCAATCGGGCATGGGCATCATACTTTGTCTTAAATGTTGGGTCTCGTTCCACTACAAGCTAGACCCCGAAGCTAATCAAAAAAAATTCAAGATAATGCAAAGTTCCTTGAACGACTTTTCATTCTCTTCTAGAGTGAGGAAGGTGTCATCTAAAAAGTGACCATTGATGAGTTACAAATATTAGTTAGGGAGAAAAATACCCCATATGAGACACCGCTTGACTCAATGAGCTAAAAAATACCCATATGCATTCAATAAATAGAACATATAGGGCCACAACAAGAGGGCAACCTTGATGAATAGAGCGATAAAGGCCAATTCGTTCATATTTGGGACCTTTGATAGTTAGGTTGAGGCATCCACAAATAGATTTCGAATTGTTGAAATAAATAATAGTCCAAAGCTAAGGTCCAATAACATGGCTAGAATGAAAGGCCATTCAATCATATCATAATCCTTCTCAAAATCAAGTTTGAGAAAGATGGTTTTCCGATGAGAGGCTCTTGCCAATTCCATACCCTCCCAAACAAAAATAAGGTTTCCAAGAATCCATATGCTTTTTGTTGGACCCCAAATTTTGGCTAAGTATTTTGGTATTTTGGCACAAAATAGGCACGACATGGAAGGAACATAATGCAAAAAGACTATGGCATGGAAATAGACTAACACATAATCACCATGGCATGAAATCAATGAGGAGCAAAATGACAAGGGTATGGAAGCACCAGTGTGATAAGACCCAATCAAAGAAGAGAGTTAACTACAAGGAACACAAGAGTATAGGACTCAAAATAGTAGTGAAAGACTTAGAGAGTGCATGAGAAGTGGGAGATGGTTAAGGAGGAATTCTCAATCGCCACCTAGACCTTATCCATCAAGAGTTTTTCACCAACCCACAAGGAGATAGACACATGGCAGTAAGGATCTAATATAGAATGAGTATATAGGGGACACACATGCTGAGTTTCTTGGGAGAAACTACTTAATAAACTACAACTCTTAGTTCATGGAGATTTTGTTGGCTAATTACTCATGTCATTTATGTTGTAACTACTTGGTCAGGGAAAAATAGGTTTAAATACCCCTATATGAAAACATTATAGGTGACAGATTTTGGATATCATTTGCTAAAGCTTAATATAAGAGTATCGAATATTATAGTCATTTATGATGTTCAAGTTCCAATTTATTGATAATTATGTATTTCTGGTGGGTTTTGAGTTGAGCACTTATAGTTGGAACTTGATATGATATCTATGCAACCTTTACTTTTTTTTAGTAATAATCTCTGAACTCTATGGCACTTCTTTGCATAAGTATGGTTGTTGAGCTTAATAACACTAGGATCAAAGTAGTATATCTCTATTTATATGTAACTTATAACCAAATATAAGTTTTAACCCAAAGAATATGACTAATATGTTACTGCACAACATAACCCATGGGAACCAATCTCTAGCTATGCACTTCGAGTGAGCGCACAAGACCATAGTCTTGCACGGAGGGCCAATGCGTTAGCTCATTGGGGCTGCACTTCAGTGTCAGAAACATTATTAAGAATAGGTACCCAATATTTTGGATATGTTATCAGGACCTATAATGCTTGTTGCACAATAATGGAAGATGCTTGAATATATCACCCTTGAGAGTATTGGGTAATGGATAACTGGGGTTGAGGATAATTTTGTAGTTTCATACCTTGAACCAAGAGTTTTCACACATCAATGGGTAGAATAGAATCTCTATAGTGCATTATACGAAACTTTCATTATTGAAATCTTGGTTCATTTTCATTCTTGGCTATTTGTGTATGTTCAAGGTCGATCATGAAACTTTGGGAGAAGATAGTCTTGGGCATTATAATGACAAAGAGATTTAGCATGACTCGAAACACCATGGACACAAGTTGTTAACATCTAGTGGAAAGAAGTGTTGAATAGCTACATTCTAGAGTATGATGTAACTACCTATTCTTATCTTGAAGAAGACAAGTTTTAGTTCCTTAGAACTGCATGACTGATATATTAGACATTTATCATTAGAAATTAAGAAGTTATTTATTGACTATGGTATTGAAACTATGCCAATGGAGAGCTAAATCCCTCTTTGCATGAGTCGCACTTTTGGGAGGGAAGTAGAAAAGAGTTGGTAAAGGATTTTAGGTTTGGAATGGTAACCAATCAGTGGGAATTATGAAAGTAAAAATATGATGAATCACAGCAGAGGATCATAGAAGTAAGCGATGTGAGAAGGGACCGAGAGAACTCAGGGAGTGTTGATAGGATCTGTAGGGAAGCAGAAACAAACAAAGAAGGCCCCATCACTTTTGAACCATGCCCCATGCCACGTTTATCATATGGAGAAACTAGATGGATAGAAGAAACTAAAGAACCAACTTTTAACCAACCAAGTTCCCCAACCATAGTACATGCTCATGGTTTTGAATTAGATGAATTACGTATACATAACTGGGATACATATAGCATGGAATCATAAATTGATCCTATAATGGATATTATCACTGAGCTAATTATAATTGATATAGATTTAACACTTTCTTTCCCTCTTCAAGGGAATTTTATGGAATAATTTGGGATACCTAGAGGACATGGTATTTAGAGTGGATAGAGTATGGACCCAAATATGATTAATCAACTATCATACGTCACGGCATGGGTGTTACTACTAAAGGCACTAGATATTGAATTGTATAATCCTTATATACGAGTACTTGTACATGCACCATCTAGTCAATATTATAATGCCTTATAATAGGTAGAGGTTATTTCAATAAATATTATCAGTTTAATTCAAGGAATCATGTCGATTTGCTTATGAGTCACTGAATTTACCTATTCGACTCCCTAAACATCTACTCAAACTAATAGGTATATATACAGGTTTATGCAAAATTAGACCACAATTCAGACAAAATACAAACCATTCCCTTAAGTCATCATATAATAACCTGAATACCCAGTAATGCACATGCAACGGTTTAATATACTTGAGCCCCATATCACTGCAGTAAAAAATAATTGTTATTAATTTATGGCTCAACTATAAACATTGTTCTTAAGAATACAAAATGTCACCGATCCTAAGTTAATAAGGCACTGGGTAAAACTAAATCGCTGCCCCTCTATAGATACTATGGATTTATATATTTTAATTTACCATTTCTAAATCTACCATAATTAAATTGATGCACTGTATTAATGACTCACTGCATCATATTATGAGTTGTTGCACTCTAAATCCAAATTTAATTTAGAATTATTCATTGGCTCCATAATAGTATCGCTGCATTCCCTATTAGCATCACTTTATATATAACTAGCATCTTTATATAGTTAATATTGCTGAATAAAATAAGTTTGTTAAATGCAAATGTCCTTTTCGCTGTATGAACAAATCGCTGATCTCAAAGGATCAAAATATGTGGTATATTATATTTTATGTAACCATGTACCATATGCGACTTGAGGTGTATAAGCTGCAAATAAGGATATCTGTGTGTGTGTATATATCACCATAATTATAATATTATGAATGAATATTCTACTATGTGAATCGCCACCCTCAAACTGTTTTTCTGACTATATTTTGGTTTGTATGGATTCAAATTTAACATATAGTCTATATGTTTTATATGCAACCATTATGGGTTTATAACTCTTTATTGGATGTGAAAACCAGTCACTAAAAGTATACAGTCCAAAACATACAGATTTATGTTTGATAATAACACAATTTTAAAGCTTTGCCTATTTGGAATTTCATACTATTCCTCTGTTGGATTGCTTATCTTTATCCTTCTTTTCTGTGTGTTACGCCTCCTTTCTTTGTGTTACGCCCCCCTCCTAATTTCCTTCATTATCTTCTTTCTTATTATCTATGAAAAGAGAGAATGGCTTTTTTTTAAAATTCCTTTCCCTCTTTTTTCTTTCTGTTTTTTTTTTTTTTTTTTTTCCCCTATTTTTCTCATTCTTTTAAGATTTCTTTTTCTTTTTCTTTTTTCTTCTATATTTAAATATTTCTTCTTTTTCATCTTATTTCACCTTTTTTTTTAAATTTATTTATTTATTTATTTTTTAATATTTCTCAAATTATTTTAATAATAAAAGACTGATTAATATAAAAGTTATCTATAATAATTTAATAAAGACACTACACTAAGCTAATCATGCGTAAATACTATTTAAATGTAAATAGTATTAAAACACATTATGTTAATTATTATGATGTATCTAATTATGTGCTACTTAATGTGGTGTGTGCGACATTTTAACTAATTTATTTATCATCATCCAACATCTCCATCTACATCACCATCTCTGATGATGCTCTCTCCTGTCACCCTTTGATGATGCTCTCTAATTATGTGCTAGTTATTGTGAGTCAACCTCACAATAAACAGATAATTAGACCAAATCAACATGATATACCTACATCATAAATTATAACAAAAATAACAAATCAACATGATCATAATGCAAACATATATACTATAGCTAACTCATAGCAATATAATCATGTAACTTAAGTAATATCTTATTGTCCCATAACAACATATATCTCAAATCTTAGTTGAAAATAACTAAATCAAATTTGTCGAGTATATATATCCATGGATAATCAAATAGTTTGTTTAACGAAGAATCGAGATGTAAGTCCTTCCCTCCTAAAGCCAGTCATTGTTCTAGATGACTCTTATTCAAACATAAATTATGAACTAAGAATATTATTTGATAAAAAAATATCATGATATAAAATATCAAATCAAGTACATAAATGTGAAATTCATCTAAAGAATTCATTATAGTCCTCTCCAAATAACACTATTATCAGAATATTGGTTCATGACCCTATTTTTTGGCATCTTCCTATTTTACAAACAGAGTTTGTAAATGTCACTTTGATAATATCATAGTATAAAATATTAAATTAAGTAGATAAATTTGAAATTCACCTATAGAATTCATTATAGTCCTCTCCAAATAACATTATTATCAGAATATTAGTTCTACAAGACCCTACTTTTTGACATCGTGTTTTACAAATAAAATTTGTGAATATCAATTACTTTGATTGATTTTATTGTAACCATCCTGAGGTCCAGAACCAACAAAATAGGTTTATATACTACATGATTGACCAATTCTAATACCTTAAAGTGTCCCACATATCTCAGTGAAAGTTTTACTAACACTCAAAAAGTACATAAAATCATCGTAAAAGTAAAAAATAAATAGCCAAGAAGAGTTATACAAAACCTTTCAACCCTTTTGCACATCTCTCTAATCTAGAGAGTGTTTTTCTCATTCTAGAAAAAAATATTTAGGGAGCCTAGTAAGAATTATGTGTATAAGTTAATACCATTGCCACTCCATGTAGCTCCTAATAATTATAACGTGTCAATATTATTTTTATTTCATGTATCTCCTAGAAAGTATGACATTGAATAGGAACTAAAAATACTACATTTTCAATGTATATAAAATTAAGGATTAACCATTTTAAAATTTACATGTATATGGTCATACAATTGAATTTGATAAATCCATTTGTGAAATCTTGAATTTGACAAGTCCGTCTGCCAAATTCAAACTTAGTAATTATCAAGTCAATATGATACTAAATAAGATCTCTTACCATCTATTAGTACTCACATTTCTAATTCACCACTCTTCTCTTAAGTCTTCATGACCTAATGATCTATAAAATGTGCACAAGATTCAAAAAATTACAATTCCATACTAATAGATCATAGAAATTAATAATATATGCTATATAATTCAGGATATACCAATATACATACAAGAAAAAATTATACAATCATTTTGTAATTATATTAAGTCACCACTAGCCAAACATAAATAGTATCATTATTCATGACTTAACTTATTCTGTTATATTCATAGTTAAGATAAAATGATGTTAAAATTATTATTTACAAAGGCCAAGGATCTCAACGTCCTTAAAACCTTATAAAAAAATAAGTGAGACAATGTCTCTCTACTTTCTTGATTAGTTGCACAACAAGTTATAAGTTTATCTCAACCCCTTATATTGACAAGATGTTCTATACATCTTATACCATATTCATTCCCGGTGAAAGGTACATAAATAACTCTTTAAAACAACATGCTTTAATAATATATATATATATATATATATATATGTATATATATATATATATATGTATATATATATATATATGTATATATATATATATATATATGTATATATATATATATATGTATATATATATATATATTAATATCAACCAAATCAAGGGTATCTAATAACATAACAATTATAATCATCTTATAATTCTTAATCAAGAATTAATATAAATTCAAGGCTCGCTACTCCACATGGTCTAAGTTCACAATTTTAAATAAAGTAACACTAGAAAGAATGACTCTAAAAGGTCACCAGTAGAAAGTAGAGAACTAACATCTCAACAACAAAACTCTTAAATACCCTCACATGGTAAAAGATAACATCACAACCCAAGTTGTCATAATCACTACCTACTTATCAAACTTGTAAGAGTAGTATCATAACGTACTTCCACAATTGGAAAGAAAATACTAACCACAAAGATGCATCAATCCATTATATCCTACAAATGCTCTCTCAATAAGAAGTAGAAGACACCATCACATGAGCTCAAGGGAATATGGTTAAAATAACATTTTAGAAACAAGTTTCCATTTAAGGAAAAAACTAAATCAACATCATGAAAATATGAATCATTTCAGTAGGTTTATAATGATGTCAAAGGAGGGTAAGAGAGTAACAACTCACCTCTATGTTAATTATGAAGAATTACACTTATTCGTAATCCACATAAACATAGGAGTGCCAATCCATGAACAAACTCCTGATACATTAGAGTCCTCAACAAAAATTACTATACTCCACTACAAGGAGAAGTCCCACTGCACTAGGTGGTGTCAAACTAAAGATAGTCTTATAGGATTTCTCACTCCTAGTATTAGTGTATATAAGACACAAAACTAATGCACATATACTTAAGTGAGAAGCATCTCATGATTTTTAAACACTCACAACACAAGTCATAAATAGCGAAAGTGACTTGATTTTTAAGTAAAGTTGTAATCACACCCAAGGTGTTCAATCTAAATGATCAAAATTAAGGTAATAATATATTATTCATGACTCAAGAACTATGTTATGCACCTACCTACCCAAACATCTTATATAACTATCACCATCGAGACACTCATTAAACCAACCCTTTAATAATTCTAAATGGGTAAAATTTCTCTCTAAGGTAAACACTCAATGTTTCACACAACATTTTATGAATTTTCCATACCTACAATAGTCACCAATCCATACAAGAGTATCTACTAAGTCTCAAAACTACAATCATGTTGTAACATGGTTTTACATTGAGACACTACAAATCCAAAATACACTTCTCTTAATCAGTGCAATACTTCATGTCACTATGTTCGTATTGGTGAATAGAAAGACATGAAAATTTTAATGGACTCATTAGGTCATAGAGTTCGAGCCATAACTTCATACCAAATGTAATAACCCCGTTGGATTCCACCTAGAAATACATGGTTTTTTTTTAATTAAACACATATACTATAAATAGATTATACCATGAGAATCTAACCAATGATCATATAAAATATTCTGTGTGATAACTGTAAATAAAGTATACTACATCATACATCACTGATCACTAACATCATAAGAAACACATCATAAGACAAATATAAAAGGTAATTATAATTAACCAGCTATAGTTGATACATGCCTATAGCCACTATTGTCAATGTACATAGAAATAATTACAACTCATGATAATATTGTAATAATAAATACAATATAATATAATGTTTAAATATATAAGATTTATGGCTCCCCAGAGCATAGTTCCCTAGACTCTAGTATCTATGGCAATCTCAGGTGTCATCTCCAAACACTGTTGTGGGGAGGGAAAGCATCATCACAACACGTTTCTACGCTAACCATGGACCAATGATCCTCCACACCAATCCCATCATGAAATATCTCTCCCTTTACGGATGAGTAGATAGTGATGGTGCAAGAATCTAAAGAGATGAGCTAGTACCTATGTACTATATAATTTTTAAAACTAAATATGTACTGCATCATAAAAAATATGTTCTATTACAAGATATCATACAAACATATAAATCATACTCATAAAATGATAATGTCTCACTAAACATACTCTTGTTAAAAATTTTAAGAATAATAAATAATAATGATCTATAGATATGTCAAAATTCCTACACACCACTTGATCATATTGCCTTCATCTAGCATTTGATGCTAGTAAGCTAGTGAAGTACATCTCACTCCTTACTTAATATCAATAATATGAGTTTGGTTAACATAATATAATCAAAAGATTAATATAATTTACATCCTATTATAATTCATAACACATAACATGTTAAGCATAAGATAATCTAACAACATATATTTATTTCATCAAACATATGAATGAATCTCACATTATCATTTATTCCATAATAGAAATAATGACTAGAGTTTATATCATTCAAGTAAAATACATATTTAATTGTAATTTGTAATTACTATAAGAATTGTTTAAATATACTAAACCCTATGATAACTCATATTATCATAGTCTAGTGTTCTAAAAGAGCTACTAATTATCATAATCAATCATAATGAAGTAGTCATAAATTCATAGAAACATAAGTTTATATTCAAGAAACTAAACATGATAAAAAAAATTTGAGTTCATATGAACATAAAATATTCTATTATAGCATTCATTATACTCTTAGGTGTCGTATGCACGCATAAATAAGGTCCTACTAACTGTCATAAACATGATATTCATAGAAATAACCAACATGTATACATTTAATTTGTAAAATATATGTATGTGTCTAGACATAATAATTATAATTTGTACCATCCAGATATAACATATATTTAGACTATAGTTTATTAATTAGAATATTCTCTATGGCATCTCATAATACCATAGTTTATTACACATGAGCACATTACTCAATTATAAACAACCAATATTAAAATTTCAAGAATCAAACAACCCATAATCATAAATAATAACCAAGAAAATACGAGTTATACCACTCCGGTATACCCTATATTTAAATTACATACTAGCATTCAAAAAATAATAATTTATAGGCACACATCACAGTGCATTATTATATGTTATATATATCTAAATACTTGTACATAATATACTCATAATATGTATTTCACGCAAATTTGTACTACTTATATAGTTTAGTCACATTATTCTCAAAGATTCATATAACTCATAACTAAATTATATAAAAAAAATCATTTTAACAACTTAATCCCTGTTCTAGGAGACTATTTTCACACGATTATAATTTTGGTCCCATGGACAACTTATAACTTATTTCGGTCATATATTTAATTATAAGTATAATCACTAGATATAAATACTTGTACATACACCATATGTAAGTACTCAAATGATGTGAAAACACTATACCAATATAAATTAAATTTTGAATTAAAAAAACACCATAAAAGCCTATAATTTAACAAGTAACAAATGGCATGAGGCCATATTTAAGTGTCTACATAATGTAGGCTAGTAATTGCCCTGAAAGTGCAAAGAAAGCTGGAAGTATTGTATATTTTTGTTTTGTGATTATATCTAGTATGTATTTATATCAAATATATATATATATATTATTTTATATTTAATATATAAATCGTATGAATGGCAATGATCCCTCAATTGTTGAGATATTCACAAAATACTTGTTGACTTTTTTTGCCTGACCCAGCACTAACTTCGCCATTGCCAGTTGGCTAATAAAAAACACTACAAAGAAAAATTTATTAAATATTTACATTCTAGAATAAATAAGCATTCAAATTGTGTAAATCTATGTAACAAGAATTAACACTCATAACAATTAGTAAATTTTCAATTCCAAAATAAAAAAATTTAAACAAGAATAAATATTTTTAGACAAAATAAAATCCTCCTAAAATTTCAATGTACCCTAACTAAAAGCTAATGGGAGATTGAATAGATCAATAAATAAAGACCAAACGTGGTTGTGAAGATCCAAAAAAAATAAGCCACAACAACCAATTAGAAGGATGAAAGAGACCATCCATGACTTGTCAAAGTGATAGTAAATGTTATCATTTGTCACCCCTTTTGAGGATTTTAACCCTACCATTTGATTCCCAGATAGAGACCCAAAAACCAATCATAAATTGTACTAACCAACTAAATGTGGGTCTCCCTCTACCCTTCCCATCAATTCATGATATAATTGTTAAATGCAATAAATAGACGTCAAGCGTCTCATACTCCTAGAAAGAAACACAACCATAGTATGTGTGTGTGTGTGTGTGTGTGTGTGTGTGTATGTGTGTGTGATGTCCAGACATGGAGATAAATGCAAATTAAATGCGGTTTTGCTTGAGTTGAAACAGCTGAGATAAAAAGATTGGTGGTGGTGTTGCTATTGGGTTGAGTTTTAGAAAAAAAAGAACATAACTTGATATGGAAACAATGTTAATGCTGTTTGATGAAAAAGTTGTTTCAAGAGGTTTGAACCCTAGACATGGTGATAATAAGGATTGCATGAAGGCAATGAAGAAGGCAAAGATCAATGGCATGGCATAGAAGAGGTAGTTTTAGAGAGGGCTTCGTGTGGTACAACATGAAAGGCTGAGATTATTAAATTGAATTAATTTTTTATGTAGTAATAAGGATTTCACATTTGAAAGCATCCATAGAAGGCCACCTGCATGGTAGATCCTCCTATGCCACGTAGCATACAAATTATATGTATGCACTAAACAATGCCATTTGTTCTACATCAGTACAAATCACCATCTAAACTAACGCTATGTTTCTTCTTATATTTTGTAAAGTAAATCCTTATGAATGCTCCTACATTGAAAAAGGAGTGTATGCTGAAGCATTTTCTAATTTTGAAACTCCAAAATAATATAATGAATATAATAATGAAAAAGAAAACTCATTTAAATTATCTGCCAAAGTACGATGCTAAAAATTCACAATCCATATGTCCTTCATAGCCAAACACCACAAATGAATGCATCCAATATATAGAGGACTAAGAACCATTTAGAAAAATAATTAAACCACCAATCCCTAATAAACGTAATCTCAACATTAAGAATTGCCATTTATAATACACATTTGATATAATTATGAGAATATCAATGAAATTAGAGGTGCCCATTTGTATTCAGCACATTTGAATGGAATAATCTAAATTTATAATTTATAATTCCAGAGAAGGGGAGAAATTTGAATTTGTATTCAGCTCATTTGATCAGCCTAGTGATTTACCAACAAAATATCTAACAATGATCCACCACTTATAGTCAACCATGCAAAAGACTATTAAATTTCTCATAAATGAGGCCAATATATGTAAAGCTTAACGAGATTTTTTACTTAAATTTTCCATAGAAATGACACATAGTTGCATAAATATGCATGCTAAGTCCACTCATAATTACACTGAGTGTATACAATAAGTGACTTTAAAATAAATATTATATTTTTACGTACTACTATAATTGTAATAAGTATTTATAAAAGAACAATATAACTATTAATAATTGCATTGGGATGGAATGTAAAAGAGGAAGTGGGCATGAAAGTCATTTTTCTATTGGTTTGTAGTCACACCGCACCATTCCTTCTTCCCAAATTTATGAAATGCTTTCCATTTTCATAGTTGTATTTATGTTTGAAATGTATAGCTAGTAAGCAAAAATCTAATTAAAATTATAAATGCCAGAATGCAATAGTATGCATGTCAAATATAGGCTAATGTGACGTGCATGAGGTATGATTTAAAATTATCCATTGCATATAAAAAACCATTTAATTTATGATAACTAAGGTTTCATTATAATGGGCATGCATGCCCTGAAGATGGTGCCAGATTACCAGCGTGGTTGTCAAACTTGGTGCACGTGTTAGTCAAATGGGTTGGAAGCGCTGGAATTTGATTCCACGATTTAACATGCACCCATATCTAGACAAGAAAACTCCACAAACTCTTTAAAACCAAAAACTCATCTATATACCGAAAGTTGTATGAATAAATGGTCATTGACATCTGGCAAACATTAAATTAAAGTGTCATTGTTTCCCTTTGCAGTAGGTGTCTTTAGTGAGTTGAACGACTTCCCTTCGCCATGAGAGGCTCTCATCTTAGATGTTCCGGGAAACAAAATTCATTATTCCCAGAATTAGTCAGATTGCATCTAAAAGTTGTTCCAGCAAACAAAATGCATATGGTCAAATTAGTTCGATTGGGTCTGAGAAATGTTCAAACAAAATCGGTATGGTGGAATTAGTTTGATTGGATCCAAGTTTAAACAAAACCCAATTGTTATTTTTTAAAACCTCACTCAAGCATTGAACCTTTTCCCGTGTTAAAGGTTTACGGTAACCATAGGTCAACATTACCGATACAAGTTTCAGAAATAATTATGTATTATTTATAATGGAGAAGTTTTATTGTTCAGTAGCGTAAATGAGCCGAGGTATACTAAGCCTTTCATTTTCTATGGTAAACATTATGCTTTTAGTAGTGGCACCATAGGGCGTGTACCTATCTATGAATGATCCTCCTAGAAGGATATCTATAGGCATCTTCTCTAATGCAAAGAAATCACAGTGGAAGATTTTATTCTGTATCCTCAGGGGTTGCTGGTGTTTATATTTATTACAGGTAAAACTGTTCCCCTGAATATCTATGCTCTTGTAAGCAAGTCTCTCATCTAGTGTCTCCCAATCACTGATGAGTTGAGGTTTTGCAAATGACAAAGAAGCACCTGTGTCTACTTGTGCATCTACATATCTGCCATTAATTTCTAATGTGAAAAATTGAGCAAATCGACCATTAATCAAATGGTTCAGATAAGCAGGTTGTGGTAACTCCAGTGAAGGAATGCTAGTACATACCAGCTTTTGTCTTCCTGGGTCTTGCACAATGATAGGAGCTGAGTAGACTTCTTCTTCAGGTTCTGGTTCTGCTTCTTCTTCTTGATTACTGCATTCACTGCGGCAGTAATCTTGGTCGGAGTAGAAAATACTGCCGACTTCATCCTCTTCTTCATAGCCATCATCCCAACTAGGATATGCTGCCAGTACAGGTTCTTCTGCAGGCATGATTTGTTCCCAGATGGGTTCTCTAATTTCCTTTGGCGATTCTCTGCTGGTGAATTTGTTCTTTATCCAGGAGTCGCTTGGCTTAAATTGGCTTGGATAATGCACAGGAGGATGCTGAGGTCTGTGCATTGTTGGTGGCTGCTTTGGCTGAGAGGGCTGTCTCCCTCTAGATGATTCTCCTCTGGAAAATCCTCTTCCTCTTGGTCTTTCTGGTCTTTCAGGAACTTCATGATGATCTCTAGACTAGGGTCCATATGCTTCATAAGAATGCCTGGCGCCTTGGGGCCTGTAAGGGCGTGATCCTCGCTGCATGTTTGTCATGGGTTGTTCTAAATCATCAGCGAGAGACATGAGCTCGGCTGCATCTTCATCGTCGGATGCTTCATCTGGAAGATCTTCAAGGACTGGTTCATAAATTTCTTCTTGGAGATAAAGATCTTCATCTGCATCAATAAGATCCCACCACGCTACTGCGTTGGAGGAGAAAACAACTTTAACTGTAGGATTTTTACAGGAGCAGTTAGGAGCAATATGGCCGGGCTTGCGGCAAATATAACAGATGGGTTTATGTGAGGGAGGACGAGCAGTGGATCATTTTTGCAGAAAACGATGAGGAGGTGCATAAGAATGCTTTTTGGGAAAGGAGCGGCGCTTATAAGAAAGCTGACGGTGGCGCTGCTTCTGTTGGCGTCGTGGTTGGACATATGGGCGATAGCCAAAAGGGGCTGTTTCAGGGAAAACAGGAGCAATGGAGGCTGCTTGATGCTTGCTTAATTTCTGCATAGATTTAGTCTCAGAGACTAACATCATAATATTTTGTTGTGTAAAGTCTATAACATCAGACAGAGCAAGATCTGAAATGTCAAGACCTTTAAGATCGATATAAGCCAAAACTCGATCTATCAAATTATAAGGCATGGCTTGCAGAAATTTGAGCTTTATTTCAGTAGAGCAAGAGCACTGGCTTTCATAGGCAAGCTTCCTAAATTGTTTAGCAAAAGCCTCAAATTGTTTAAGATCGCAGAGCTCCATTTTCATCAACCACTTTTTAGATTCCAACTGCCTGTTACTGACAGGAGGAGCAAACTCATCTATGAGTAATCTATATAAAGAATTTAAAGAATCAGATTGGTTATGTACACGCGCATATTGTTGCGCCTCAGGGATACTATCCCACCATTGATTAGCAATTCCCCAGAGATATTTGACAGCAAAACAAGTTGTTCCAACTTGGTCCAAATGGGCTTGTACAGCAAGCACTCTCATAGTATTACATGAACTAGCAATTTCATTCAATGGATTCAACAGATCATCAATGTTGAGATACCAGGGTTGCAGATGGACATGTGTTCGCTGCATCAGGGAATAACTAGGTGATTTTTTCACTATTTTAAAAGAAGGGCCAAAGGATACTGAACAGAGAGGTCTTGAGGAGGACTCGGCCTTTTGGTCTTCTTTGGATAGCCAACTAAGACTATCATCTAAGTAGTCAAGTTTAGAATCTACAGAATCTAATTTCTTCTGTAGGTTAGTGACTGTATCTTTGATAAATAATACATCTCTACATAAATCATCAAAATTGTCAGAGAAATGGGAATTAAACCTAGAGACATAATTTCTCTGCTTGAATTCATTGGAAGGATTATCATAAGTGGCTGAAAAATATTGCAAGGTACCAGCAGCTTGCTTGTAGACACCCTTTGGTGGTGGCCATCTTCCACCTCTTAGAGAGTAACTTCGTTTTCTGTTAGGAATTCAAAACTGTCTTCTCTAGGAAGACTCATTAGTGTATGTGGCAAATCACTGCCAAGATTAACTTCTTCATCCTCTATTAGAATATGACCTGTTTTCATAGATCTTCTAGAAGAAGATGTAGAGGGTCTAGTAGGAGAAGAATGAGAATGTGAATGTTGCATAGACAAAGATCTAGGTAGTATATTTATAGATCTACCATCACTTTGATGTACAGTGGCTTGGCCTTTCATTTTAGGTGAAACATGTTTGAGCCAATCTAATTTCCATTCGGATGGAACTTCAACAGACTCTATATGTCCCTTTTGTAATTGGACTGTACCATTGAGTCTTCGGGCTAAAGGTAGATTATCTAAGATTTTGGGGTGGTTTGTATTGGTCATACTATATAATACAGAAATGTTTACAGTTGCATACTGGAATTCTCCAAACATTTCTAGACCATACAAAGATGTAAACAAACCCCAACAATCTAAAGAACCATGCTTGACTTCTTTACAACCTTTGTCGCAGACTGCGACTGACAGATTAGGACAAAATTCAAAACATATTATATTCTCATCATTTAGTCGACCAAGACTGGATAGCTGGCATGAATGCTTAAAACTTACTTGGCGACGGTCACACAGAGCTAGATACAAGACTGGTTTAATATTACTTGGAATTAAAGGCTTAATATAAATCCTTATCAAACCAAAATGGACAAACTTTACATCCTTATGAGATCGGATATACAAGATTTTCTTTTCAGGTAATAAAGGAAGCAGGTTTGTCTAGAAAGTCTTTTTAGGTTGATAACAGAGGGTAAGTTCGACAGACTTTATTCTGGGTTTGACAAAAGACAAATAGGTATTGGTATATAAAAACTTAGATTTAACTAACTCAGATTGCTTATACACATGAGAAGCCTTTAAAGCCGGAGGCTTAAACATACTGGTTTCCTTTTCAAGATCAGATTCAGTGACTTCAATGTCCATACAGTCGGATAACTGTTCTGGGATAAAAGGAGGCATTTCATACATTCCTTCAAGCTCAGATTCATTAATGATTTCTATGGTAGATGTGGAAGGTATTTTTCCAAATTCCATTGTGGGGAGATGGGATTCTGGTATGCGAGCAATTTCTGGAAAGGGAAAAGAATATGCAGAGATAAAACGGCCTATGACAAAGGGGTAAACGGCCTGTGACTCGATGCAATAACTTCCCAAAGAAATTAGACAAATCAAAGAATTCCCAAAGTCTGATCCACGGAAAAGAGGAAAAGAATCACAACTTATGGCAGAACTTCAAACGTGAACTGGGACTGATAGGCTCTGTGGCTCTGATACCAATCTTTTTATCGCGTCAGTAGACGGGCTCCTTGGCGGAAATATCTTGATCTTTGAAGAAACCTGCGATAGAAGGTAGGGGCCGAATGGCTACGGCTTCACTATTATACTCAAAAACTATTACAAACTTACTACAATATCCTTGTTAAATTTCTGATTCACAGGATCCTTCGAAAAGGGCAAGTGAAGAGCATACTCTTTACAAGGCTACTAGATCTTACAAAGAAAAATTTCAATGCAAAATTTTTCGATCTTTCTATCTCTAAAACTAAGAAGGAGAGGCTTTTTATCGCGTCAGTAGACGGGCTCCTTGGCGGAAATATCTTGATCTTTGAAGAAACCTGCGATAGGAGGCAGGGGCCGAATGGCTACGGCTTCACTATTATACTCAAAAACTATTACAATCTTACTACAATATCCTTGTTAAATTTCTGATTCACAGGATCCTTCGAAAAGGGCAAGTGAAGAGCATACTCTTTACAAGGCTACTAGATCTTACAAAGAAAAATTTCAATGCAAAATTGTTCGATGATAAAACTAAGACGGAGAGGCTTATTTATAGCATTAGAGAGGTCCTGCCTGCTCGCTGGCAAGGTGGTGTCTGTCTCGTCATGCTTTACAGCTAATAGCTACAGTGAGAGCTACAGTGAGATGCTATTGGACCCACCACTTGATTGATGAGTCGATGACGGTGATGAAGGGACCATAGGTTGTGGGCCCAACATGTCTTCCGCTTCGTCGAATAAGTCATCTTCAGAGATGGGCTGAAAAAGGCACCTGATTTGAAATGTGCTTTGAAGGTACCAATGTCGGCAACGGCCAGTATCACATGGCAAATGGCGTGGAGTGCAATGAAAGTGGGATTCCCACTCAAACTATTGGCGAATGATGGTGTGCACTACCGTGTCTTGACTGTGATTCTGTTCTTCGTGGATGCGATGCGGACCATGTCTTGCTATCCACCGATACAGATGTTCATTATGGGCCGTGTTTATCCGAATACGCCATGTCCATAGTGGTCTCTTTAAAAGGTCAGTGAATTTATACAAATATTCACTGTTCAGTCGATCTATGATGATAACGCTAGTGTTCTGTCTGTGGTTCACCTGGATTACCACTGCTGCAGACATCTGTAGGTCTTGGGCTGCTGCATATGAAATCCTCGTAAAATGGGGATACATGCCTTCTCTCAGAATCTATTCTTGAACCACAGCACTTAAAGATTCAAATGCTTGATTCAATATCCTAGTCAGGTTGAATCCAGGAGCAGGTGCAGGATGATGCATTAAGGTAGCTGGAGGATTCCTGCCTCTTCTATTATACATATCTTCAGATCCCTGTACATATTCAACAGAGAGATTAAACTGGCTGAAATAAGCCTGCCATAAGACTGGTTTACTGTGACCATCATTCTGACCATAATTCTTTGTTTTAATAGCCATAAATCTAGTATAAGCAGTAATTATAATACAATTAGGCTGAAATAATTTTAGTAAAAATTTCTCTGGAGGTTTTTTGACTGCATAGATTTCTTTGTCAGAAGAAATCCATTTCAGAATATTGGGACTGAAAATATAATTATCAAACCTATACATAATATAATCAGAATTATATTTACAAACTAATTCTCCTCTCCATGGAGTCTCTGTGGTCTCTTTAAAAATCTGTACATACGACCATTTATCAGTATTGAAAGGTTGGAGCAGTCCTGGTAGATCTCTGATATCTCCAACACTTTGATAGTGAAGCTTTGGAGTTGGTCCAATGGATTGTATTAGCTGCTTCAACTTAGAGAGACGAAGAGAAAGATTAGTTATGCCATAATTTTGTGTTTCTTGGCATTCATCAGGTACCAGCATAAAACTGAAAGGCATTTTGGGCCATCTAGCAAGTTCAGTTTGAACTATTAAGCTTGGGAATTGTTCTGTGGCATAAATGAGCCAAGGTATGCTGAGCCTTTCGTTTTCTATGGTGAACATTATACTCTTGGCAGTAGCACCATAGGGTGTGTACCTATCTATAAACGATCCTCCTAAAAGGATGTCTATTGGCATCTTCTCAAATGCAAAGAAATCACAGTGGAAGATTTTATTCTAGATCCTCAGGGGTTGCTGGTGTTTATATTTATTACAGGTAAAACTGTTCCCCTGAATATCTATGCTCTTGTAAGCAAGTCTTTCATCTAGTGTCTCCCAATCACTGATGAGTTGAGGTTTTGCAAATGACAAAGAAGCACCTGTGTCTACTTGTGCATCTACATATCTGCCATTAATTTCTAATGTGAAAAATTGAGCAAATCGACCATTAATCAAATGGTTCAGATAAGCAGGTTGTGGTAACTCCAGTGAAGGAATGCTAGTACATACCAGCTTTTGTCTTCCTGGGTCTTGCACAGTGATAGGAGCTGAGTAGACTTCTTCTTCGGGTTCTGGTTCTGCTTCTTCTTCTTGATTACTGCATTCACCGGGGCAGTAATCTTGGTCGGAGTAGAAAATACTGCCGACTTCATCCTCTTCTTCATAGCCATCATCCCAACTAGGATCTGCTGCCAGTACAGGTTCTTCTGCAGGCATGATTTGTTCCCAGATGGGTTCTCTAATTTCCTTTGGCGATTCTCTGCTGGTGAATTTGTTCTTTATCCAGGAGTCGCTTGGCTTAAATTGGCTTGGATAATGCATAGGAGGATGCTGAGGTCTGTGCATTGTTGGTGGCTGCTTTGGCTGAGAGGGCTGTCTCCCTCTAGATGATTCTCCTCTGGAAAATCCTCTTCCTCTTGGTCTTTTTGGTCTTTCAGGAACTTCATGATGATCTCTAGACTAGGGTCCATATGCTTCATAAGAATGCCTGGCGCCTTGGGGCCTGTAAGGGCGTGATCCTCGCTGCATGTTTGTCATGGGTTATTCTAAATCATCAGCGAGAGACATGAGCTCGGCTGCATCTTCATCGTCGGATGCTTCATCTGGAAGATCTTCAAGGACTGGTTCATAAATTTCTTCTTGGAGATAAAGATCTTCATCTGCATCAATAAGATCCCACCACGCTACTGCGTTGGAGGAGAAAACAGCTTTAACTGCAGGATTTTGACAGGAGCAGTTAGGAGCAATATGGCCGGGCTTGCGGCAAATATAACAGATGGGTTTATGCGAGGGAGGATGAGCAGTGGATCGTTTTCACAGAAAACGATGAGGAGGTGCATAAGAATGCTTTTTTGGAAAGGAGCGGCGCTTATAAGAAAGCTGACGGCGGCGCTGCTTCTGAAGGCGTCGTGGTTGGACATATGGGCGACAGCCAAAAGGGGTTGTTTCAGGGAAAACAGGAGCAATGGAGGCTGCTTGATGCTTGCTTAATTTTTGCATAGATTTAGTCTCAGAGACTAACATCATAATATTTTGTTGTGTAAAGTCTATAACATCAGACAAAGCAAGATCTGAAATGTCTAGACCTTTAATATCGATATAAGCCAAAACTCGATCTATCAAATTATAAGGCATGGCATGCAGAAATTTGAGTTTTATTTCAGTGGAGCCAGAGCACTAGCTTTCATAGGCAAGCTTCCTAAATTGTTTAGCAAAAGCCTCAAATTGTTTAAGATCGCAGAGCTCCATTTTCATCAACCACTTTTTGGATTCCAACTGCCTGTTATCGACAGGAGGAGCAAACTCATCTATGAGTAATCTATATAAAGAATTCAAAGAATCAGTTTGGTTATGTACACGCGCATATTGTTGCGCCTCAGGGATACTATCCCACCATTGATTAGTAATTCCCTAGAGATATTTGACAGCAAAACAAGTTGTTCCAACTTGGTCCAAATGGGCTTGTACAGCAAGCACTCTCATAGTATTACACCAACTGGCAATTTCATTCAATGGATTCAATAGATCATCAATGTTGAGATACCAGGGTTGCAGATGGACATGTGTTCGCTGCATCAGGGAATAACTAGGTGATTTTTTCACTGTTTTAAAAGAAGGGCCAAAAGATACTGAACAGAGAGGTCTTGAGGAGGACTCGGCCTTTTGGTCTTCTTTGGATAGCCAACTAAGACTATCATCTAAGCAGTCAAGTTTAGAATTTACAGAATCTAACTTTTTCTGTAGGTTAGTGACTGGATCTTTGATAAATAATACATCTCTACATAAATCATCAAAATTGTCAGAGAAATGGGAATTAAACCTAGAGACATAATTTCTCTGCTTGAATTCATTGGAAGGATTATCATAAGCGGCTGAAAAATATTGCAAGGTACCAGCAGCTTGCTTGTAGACACCCTTTGGTGGTGGCCATCTTCCACCTTTGTAGAGAGTAACTTCGTTTTCTGTTAGGAATTCAAAACTGTCTTCTCTAGGAAGACTCATTAGTGTATGTGGCAAATCAGTGCCAAGATTAACTTCTTCATCCTCTATTAGAATATGACCTGTTTTCATAGATCTTCTAGAAGAAGATGTAGAGGGTCTAGTAGGAGAAGAATGAGAATGTGAATGTTACATAGACAAAGATCTAGGTAGTATATTTACAGATCTACCATCACTTTGATGTACAGTGGCTTGGCCTTTCATTTTAGGTGAAACATGTTTGAGCCAATCTGATTTCCATTCAGATGGAACTTCAACAGACTCTATATGTCCCTTTTGTAATTGGACTGTACCACTGAGTCTTCGAGCTAAAGGTAGATTATCTAAGATTTTGGGGTGGTTTGTATTGGTCATACTATATAATACAAAAATGTTTACAGTTGCATACTGGAATTCTCCAAACATTTCTAGACCATACAAAGATGTAAACAAACCCCAACAATCTAAAGAACCATGCTTGAATTCTTTACAACCTTTGTCACAGACTACGACTGACAGATTAGGACAAAATTCAAAACATATTATATTCTCATCATTTAGTCGACCAAGACTGGATAGCTGGCATGAATGCTTAAAACTTACTTGGCGACGGTCACACAGAGCTAGATACAAGACTGGTTTAATATTACTTGGAATTAAAGGCTTAATATAAATCCTTATCAAACCAAAATGGACAAACTTTACATCCTTATGAGATCGGATATACAAGATTTCCTTTTCAGGTAATAAAGGAAGCAGGTTTGTCTAGAAAGTCTTTTTAGGCTGATAACAGAGGGTAAGTTCGACAGACTTTATTCTGGGTTTGACAAAAGACAAATAGGTACTGGTATATAAAAACTTAGATTTAACTAACTTAGATTGTTTATACACATGAGAAGCCTTTAAAGCCGGAGGCTTAAACATACTGGTTTCCTTTTCAAGATCAGATTCAGTGACTTCAATGTCCATACAGTCGGATAACTGTTCTGGGATAAAAGGAGGCATTTCATACATTCCTTCAAGCTCAGATTCATTAATGATTTCTATGGTAGATGTGGAAGGTATTTTTCCAAATTCCATTGTGGGGAGATGGGATTCTGGTATGCGAGCAATTTCTGGAAAGGGAAAAGAATATGCAGAGATAAAACGGCCTATGACAAAGGGGGTAAACGGCCTGTGACTCGATGCAATAACTTCCCAAAGAAATTAGACAAAGCAAAGAATTCCCAAAGTCTGATCCATGGAAAAGAGGAAAAGAATCACATCTTACGGCAGAACTTTAAAAGTAAACTGGGCTTTATGGCTCTTGAATGGCTCTATGGTTCTGATACCAATCTTTTTATCGCGTTAGTAGACGGGCTCCTTGGCGGAAATATCTTGATCTTTGAAGAAACCTGCAATAGGAGGCAGGGGCCGAATGGCTACGGCTTCACTATTATACTCAAAAACTATTAATCGCGTTAGTAGACGGGCTCCTTGACGGAAATATCTTGATCTTTGAAGAAACCTGCGATAGGAGGCAGGGGCCGAATGGCTACGGCTTCACTATTATACTCAAAAACTATTACAATCTTACTACAATATCCTTGTTAAATTTTTGATTCACAGGATCCTTCGAAAAGGGCAAGTGAAGAGCATACTCTTTTACAAGGCTACTAGATCTTACAAAGAAAAATTTCAATGCAAAATTGTTCGATGATAAAACTAAGATGGAGAGGCTTATTTATAGCATTAGAGAGGTCCTGCCTGCTCGCTGGCAAGGCGGTGTCTGTCTCATCATGCTTTATAGCTAATAGCTACAATGAGAGATACAATGAGATGCTATTGGACCCACCACTTGATTGATGAGTCGATGACGGTGATGAAGGGACCATCGGTTGTGGGCCCAACATGTCTTCCGCTTCGTCGAATAAGTCATCTTCAGAGATGGGCTGAAAAAGGCACCTGATTTGAAATGTGCTTTGAAGGTACCAATGTCGGCAACGGCCAGTATCACATGGCAAATGGCGCGGAGTGCAATGAAAGTGGGATTCCCACTCAAACTGTCGGTGAATGATGGTGTGCACTACCGTGTCTTGACTGTGATTCTGTTCTTCGTGGATGCGATGCGGACCATGTCTTCCTATCCACCGATACAGATGTTCATTATGGGCCGTCTTTATCTGAATACGCCATGTCCATAGTGGTCTCTTTAAAAGGTCAGTGAATTTATACAAATATTCACTGTTCAGCCGATCTATGATGATAACGCCAGTGTTCTGTCTGCGGTTCGCCTGGATTACCACTGCTGCAGACATCTGTAGGTCTTGGGCTGCTGCATATGAAATCCTCGTAAAATGGGGATACATGCCTTCTCTCAGAATCTATTCTTGAACCACAACACTTAAAGATTCAAATGCTTGATTCAATATCCTAGTCAGGTTGAATATAATAGTAAGTTTGTAATAGTTTTTGAGTATAATAGTGAAGCCGTAGCCATTCGGCCCCTGCCTCCTATCGCAGGTTTCTTCAAAGATCAAGATATTTCCGCTAAGGAACCCGTCTACTGACGCGATAAAAAGATTGGTATCAGAGCCATAGAGCCATTCAAGAGCCATAAAGCCCAGTTTACTTTTGAAGTTCTGTCGTAAGTTGTGATTCTTTTCCTCTTTTCCGTGGATCAGACTTTGGGAATTCTTTGCTTTGTCTAATTTCTTTGGGAAGTTATTGCATCGAGTCACAGGCCGTTTACCCCTTTGTCATAGGCCGTTTTATCTCTACATATTCTTTTTCCTTTCCAGAAATTGCTCGCATACCAGAATCCCATCTCCCCACAATGGAATTTGGAAAAATACCTTCCACATCTACCGTAGAAATCATTAATGAATCTGAGCTTGAAGGAATGTATGAAATGCCTCCTTTTATCCCAGAACAGTTATCTGATTGTATGGACATTGAAGTCACTGAATCTGATCTTGAAAAGGAAACCAGTATGTTTAAGCCTCCGGCTTTAAAGTCTTCTAGTGTGTATAAGCAATCTGAACTAGTTAATCTTGGCACTGATTTGCCACATATATTAATGAGTCTTCCTCGAGAAGACAGTCTTGAATTTCTAACAGAAAATGAAGTTACTCTCTACAGAGGTGGAAGATGGCCACCACCAAAGGGTGTCTACAAGCAAGCTGCTGGTACCTTGCAATATTTTTCAGCTGCTTATGATAATCCTTCCAATGAATTCAAGCAGAGAAATTATGTCTCTAGGTTTAATTCCCATTTCTCTGACAATTTTGATGATTTATGTAGAGATGTATTATTTATAAAAGATACAGTCACTAACCTACAGAAAAAGCTAGATTCTGTAGATTCTAAACTTAACTGCTTAGATGATAGTCTTAGTTGGCTATCCAAAGAAGACCAAAAGGCCGAGTCCTCCTCAAGACCTCTCTGTTCAGTATCCTTTGGCCCTTCTTTTAAAACAGTGAAAAAATCACCTAGTTATTCCCTGATGCAGTGAACACATGTCCATCTGCAACCCTGGTATCTCAACATTGATGATCTGTTGAATCCATTGAATGAAATTGCCAGTTGGTGTAATACTATGAGAGTGCTTGCTGTACAAGCCCATTTGGACCAAGTTGGAACAACTTGTTTTGCTGTCAAATATCTCTGGGGAATTACTAATCAATGGTGGGATAGTATCCCTGAGGCGCAACAATATGCGCGTGTACATAACCAATCTGATTCTTTAAATTCTTTATATAGATTACTCATAGATGAGTTTGCTCCTCCTGTCAGTAACAGGCAGTTGGAATCTAAAAAGTGGTTGATGAAAATGGAGCTCTGCGATCTTAAACAATTTGAGGCTTTTGCTAAACAATTTAAGAAGCTTGCCTATGAAAGCCAGTGCTCTGGCTCTACTGAAATAAAGCTCAAATTTCTGCAAGCCATGCCATATAATTTGATAGATCGAGTTTTGGCTTATATCGATCTTAAAGGTCTTGACATTTCAGATCTTGCTCTGTCTGATGTTATAGACTTTACACAACAAAATATTATGATGTTAGTCTCTGAGACTAAATCTATGCAGAAATTAAGCAAGCATCAAGCAGCCTCCATTGCTCCTGTTTTCCCTAAAACAGCCCCTTTTGGCTGTCGCCCATATGTCCAACCACGATGCCAACAGAAGCAACGCCATCGTCAGCTTTCTTATAAGCGCCGCTCCTTTCCCAAAAGGCATTCTTATGCACCTCCTCATCATTTTCTGCGAAAATGATCCACTGCTCATCCTCCCTCGCATAAACCCATCTGTTGTATTTACCGCAAGCCCGACCATATTGCTCCTAACTGCTCCTGTAAAAATCCCGCAGTTAAAGCTATTTTCTCCTCCACCGCAGCAGCGTGGTGGGATCTTATTGATGCAGATGAAGATCTTTATCTCCAAGAAGAAATTTATGAACTAGTCCTTGAAGATCTTCCAGATGAAGCATCCGACGATGAAGATGCAGCCGAGCTCATGTCTCTCACTGATGATTTAGAACAACCCATGACAAACATGCAGCGAGGATCATGCCCTTACAGGCCCCAAGGCGCCAGGCATTCTTATGAAGCATATGGACCCTGGTCTAGAGCTCATCATGAAGTTCCTGAAAGACTAGAAAGACCAAGAGGAAGAGGATTTTCCAGAGGAGAATCATCTAGAGGGAGACAGCCCTCTCAGCCAAAGCAGCCACCAACAATGCACAGACCTCAGCATCCTCCTGTGCATTATCCAAGCCAATTTAAGCCAAGCGACTCCTGGATAAAGAACAAATTCACCAGCAGAGAATCGCCAAAGGAAATTAGAGAACCCATCTGGGAACAAATTATGCCTGCAGAAGAACCTGTACTGGCAGCAGACCCTAGTTGGCACGATGGCTATGAAGAAGAGGATGAAGTCGGCAGTATTTTCTACTCTGACCAAGATTACTGCCCTGGTGAATGCAGTAATCAAGAAAAAGAAGCAGAACCAGAACCTGAAGAAGAAGTCTACTCAGCGCCTATCATTGTGCAAGATCCAGGAAGACAAAAGCTGGTATGTACTAGTATTCCTTCACTGGAATTGCCTCAACCTGCCTATCTCAACCATCTTATCAATGGTAGATTTGCGCAGTTCTTTACTCTAGAAATCAATGGTAGATATGTTGATGCCCAAGTAGATACTGGAGCTTCTTTATCATTTGCTAAACCTCAACTCATCAGTGATTGAGAGACACTAGATGAGAGACTTGCTTACAAGAGCATAGATATTCAGGGGAACAGTTTCACCTGTAATAAATATAAACACCAGAAACCCCTGAGAATACAGAATAAAATCTTCCACTGTGATTTCTTCGCCCTTGAGAAGATGCCTATAGATATCCTTCTAGGAGGATCATTCATAGATAGGTACACACCCTATGGTGCCACTGCTAAAAGCATAATGTTTACCATAGAAAATGAAAGGCTTAGAATACCTAGGCTCATATATGCTACAGAGCAATTTCCCAGTGCAATGACTCAAAGTCCTGAACCTATCCCTGCTGAAATTCTTGCCATAGGAGAAAGGATCAAGTCCTCTATCTGTTCGGATAATCCGCAACAGTTTTGGTCCAAAACAATGCCTGAAATGGAAATCAAACTCATTCCAGGCAAACATATGAAGGTTGGCAAAAGAATTCCTATTCCAGCCCAGGACTATACTGATATGGAAAATCAGATCAAAGATCTGGAAAAGAATGGTTTCATTGAAAAATCCACCTCTTCTTATTGCTTCTATGCTTTCATGGTGAATAAACATTCAGAACAAAAAAGAGGAAAGAAAAGAATGGTTATCAACTATAGACCATTAAATGAAATTACTGAACCATTCCCATATCCAATTCCCGATAAAAGCTATTTGCTCGAAAAGGTTGCAGCCTGTCGATACTTTTCACAGTTCGACTGTAAATCTGGCTTTTATCAGATACGAGTCAAGGAAGGAGATCGAGCCAAGACAGCATTTAGTTGCCCTTTCGGCCACTACCAATGGACTGTCATGCCTTTCGGCCTGATGAATGCACCAGCTTATTACCAGGCGCATATGGATAAAATCTTTGAAGGCACTTCTCAGTTTCTGTGTGTATATATAGACGACATATTAATTTTTAGCAATTCTCTTGATGAACATGCAGGTCATCTCTCCAGTTTCTTCCAGTTGGCTTCTGAAGCAGGAATTGTGTTGTCAGAAACAAAGATTCAGTTGTGTACAACTGAATGTAATTTTCTTGGATTAATAATCCAAGATTCAAAACTGCAGATCCAGCCACACATTAAAGAGAAAGTCATCGGTTTCCCTGAGCATTTAGATAAATCTCAATTACAAGCTTTTTTGGGATTATTAAATTATCTTAACAATTTTTATCCTAACGCTGGTGAAGACAGATTCTTGTTGCAAGAGCTTCTCCAGAAAAGAAAGACTTTTCGTTGGGAAAAACAGCATACAGAGGCAGTGCAGAAAATCAAAGCTAAAGTTGCTGCCCTACCAGACTTACATATCCCAAAATCCAACGAGATGAAAGTATATACCGATGCTTCTGATCTCTCATGGGGAGGAGTACTTGTTTGTGTTGTAAATAATGTTGAGTTTGTTTGTGAATTTGCTTGTGGTGTGTTTTGTATAGACGTACTGAAATGGATTTCTTCTGATAAAGAAATCTATGGTGTTAAGAAATGTTTGGAAAAGTTTATGCTCAAATCGCTACATCTGCCACATTTCACTGTTGTAACTGACTGCACCCGATTTTTAACCTTCCGAGAAAAGGATCATGGTAGGAAGGATGGTCGTGGAAAGTATGTCAGATGGCAAGCCTTTTTCAACCAATTTCATTTTTCAGTACCGCATATAGAAGGTAAGAATAATGTAATAGCTGTTTGGCTTAGTAGAAACCCCCCAGCTTCTTTGATGCATCAGCTTGCTCCAAGTTTTAATCTGACAAGAATACTCAACCAGGCATTTGATTCTTTGAATCCCCTGGTTCAAGAGCAGTTTCTTAGAGAAGGCATGCATCCTCGATTTACCAGGATGTCTTATGCAGCTGCACAAGATTTGCAAATGTCTGCAGCAGTGAGGCTTCAAGCTAACCGCAGGAATAATTCTGGCGTCATCAGTATTGAACGGCTGAACAGTGAATACTTGTATAATCAATTCACTGATTTATTGAAACGACCACTATGGACATGGCATATCCAGATAAGAACGGCACATAATGAACACCTGTACCGATGGATAGCAAGACATGGCCCTTATGGCATTCATGAGGAATAGAACCACAGTCAGGACACGGTAGTGCATACCATTATTTGCCGACAGCTTGAGTGGGAATCCCACTATCATTGCACTCCGCGCCATATGCCATGTGACACTGGGCGTTGCCGACATTGGTACCTTCAAAGCACATTCCAGATAAGGTGCCTTTTTCAGCCCATCTCTGAAGATGACTTATTCGACGAAGCGGAAGACATGTTGGGCCCACAACCCATGGTCCCTTCATCACCGTCATCGACTCATCAATCAAGTGGTGGGTCCAATAGCATCTCACTGTAGCGCTCACTGTAGCTATTAGCTGTAAAGCATGACGAGATAGACACCGCCTTGCCAGCGAGCAGGCAGGACCTCTCTAATGCTATAAATAAGCCTCTCCGTCTTAGTTTTAGCATCGAACAATTTTGCATTGAAAATTTTCTTTATAAGATCTAGTAGCCTTGTAAAGAGTATGCTCTTCACTTGCCCTTTTCGAAGGATCCTGTGAATCAGAAATTTAACAAGGATATTGTAGTAAGTTTGTAATAGTTTTTGAGTATAATAGTGAAGCCGTAGACATTCGGTCCCTGCCTCCTATCGCAGGTTTCTTCAAAGATCAAGATATTTCCGCCAAGGAGCCCGTCTACTGATGCGATAAAAAGATATACTGACGCGATAAAAAGATTGGTATCAGAGCCACAGAGCCTATCAGACCCAATTCACGTTTGAAGTTCTGCCGTAAGTTGTGATTCTTTTCCTCTTTTTCTTGGATCAGACTTTGGGAATTCTTTGCTTTGTCTAATTTCTTTGGGAAGTTATTGCATCGAGTCACAGGCTATTTACCCCTTTGTCATAGGCCGTTTTATCTCTGCATATTCTTTTCCCTTTCAAGAAATTGCTCGCATACCAGAATCCCATCTCCCCACAATGGAATTTGGAAAAATACCTTCCACATCTACCGTAGAAATCATTAATGAATCTGAGCTTGAAGGAATGTATGAAATGCCTCCTTTTATCCCAGAACAGTTATCTGACTGTATGGACATTGAAGTCACTGAATCTGATCTTGAAAAGGAAACTAGTATGTTTAAGCCTCCGGCTTTAAAGGCTTCTAGTGTGTATAAGCAATCTGAACTAGTTAATCTTGGCACTGATTTGCCACATACATTAATGAGTCTTCCTCAAGAAGACAGTCTTGAATTTCTAACAGAAAATGAAGTTACTCTCTACAGAGGTGGAAGATGGCCACCACCAAAGGGTGTCTACAAGCAAGCTGCTGGTACCTTGCAATATTTTTCAGCTGCTTATGATAATCCTTCCAATGAATTCAAGCAGAGAAATTATGTCTCTAGGTTTAATTCCCATTTCTCTGACAATTTTGATGATTTATGTAGAGATGTATTATTTATAAAAGATACAGTCACTAACCTATAGAAAAAGCTAGATTCTGTAGATTCTAAACTTAACTGCTTAGATGATAGTCTTAGTTGGCTATCCAAAGAAGACCAAAAGGCCGAGTCCTCCTCAAGACCTCTCTGTTCAGTATCCTTTGGCCCTTCTTTTAAAACAGTGAAAAAATCACCTATTTATTCCCTGATGCAGCGAACACATGTCCATCTACAACCCTGGTATCTCAACATTGATGATCTGTTGAATCCGTTGAATGAAATTGCCAGTTGGTGTAATACTATGAGAGTGCTTGCTGTATAAGCCCATTTGGACCAAGTTGGAACAACTTGTTTTGCTGTCAAATATCTCTGGGGAATTACTAATCAATGGTGGGATAGTATCCCTGAGGCGCAACAATATGCACGTGTACATAACCAATCTGATTCTTTAAATTCTTTATATAGATTACTCATAGATGAGTTTGCTCCTCCTGTCAGTAACAGGCAGTTGGAATCTAAAAAGTGGTTGATGGAAATGGAGCTCTGCGATCTTAAACAATTTGAGGCTTTTGCTAAACAATTTAGGAAGCTTGCCTATGAAAGCCAGTGCTCTGGATCCACTGAGATAAAGCTCAAATTTTTGCATGCCATGCCTTATAATTTGATAGATCGAGTTTTGGCTTATATCGATCTTAAAGGTCTTGACATTTCAGATCTTGCTCTGTCTGATGTTATAGACTTTACACAACAAAATATTATGATGTTAGTCTCTGAGACTAAATCTATGCAGAAATTAAGCAAGCATCAAGCAACCTCCATTGCTCCTGTTTTCCCTGAAACAGCCCCTTTTGGCTGTCGCCCATATGTCCAACCACGACGCCAATAGAAGCAGCACCGCCGTCAGCTTTCTTATAAGCACCGCTCCTTTCCCAAAAAGCATTCTTATGCACCTCCTCATCGTCTTCTGCGAAAATGATCCACTGCTCGTCCTCCCTCACATAATCCCATCTGTTATATTTGCTGCAAGCCCGGCCATATTGCTCCTAACTGCTCCTGTAAAAATCCTGCAGTTAAAGCTGTTTTCTCCTCCAACGCAGCAGCGTGGTGGGATCTTATTGATGCAGATGAAGATCTTTATCTCCAAGAAGAAATTTATGAACCAGTTCTTGAAGATCTTCCAGATGAAGCATCCGACGATGAAGATGCAGCCGAGCTCAACTCTCTCGCTGATGATTTAGAACAACCCATGACAAACATGCAGCGAGGATCACGCCCTTACAGGCCCCGAGGCGCCAGGCATTCTTATGAAGCATATGGACCCTGGTCTAGAGATCATCATGAAGTTCATGAAAGACCAGAAAGACCAAGAGGAAGAGGATTTTCCAGAGGAGAATCATCTAGAGGGAGACAACCCTCTCAGCCAAAGCAGCCACCAACAATGCACAGACCTCAGCATCCTCCTGTGCATTATCCAAGCCAATTTAAGCCAAGCAACTCCTGGATAAAGAACAAATTCACCAGCAGAGAATCGCCAAAGGAAATTAGAGAACCCATCTGGGAACAAATTATGCCTGCAGAAGAACCTGTACTGGCAGCAGACCCTAGTTGGGACGATGGCTATGAAGAAGAGGATGAAGTTGGCAGTATTTTCTACTCCGACCAAGATTACTGCCCCGGTGAATGCAGTAATCAAGAAGAAGAAGCAGAACCAGAACCTGAAGAAGAAGTCTACTCAGCTCCTATCATTGTGCAAGACCCAGGAAGACAAAAGCTTGTATGTACTAGCATTCCTTCACTGGAGTTACCACAACCTGCTTATCTGAACCATTTGATTAATGGTCGATTTGCTCAATTTTTCACATTAGAAATTAATGGCAGATATGTAGATGCACAAGTAGACACAGGTGCTTCTTTGTCATTTGCAAAACCTCAACTCATCAGTGATTGGGAGACACTAGATGAGAGACTTGCTTACAAGAGCATAGATATTCAGGGGAACAGTTTCACCTGTAATAAATATAAACACCAGCAACCCCTGAGAATACAAAATAAAATCTTCCACTGTGATTTCTTCGCCCTTGAGAAGATGCCTATAGATATCCTTCTAGGAGGATCATTCATAGATAGGTACACACCCTATGGTGCTACTGCTAAAAGCATAATGTTTACCATAGAAAATGAAAGGCTTAGAATACCTAGGCTCATATATGCTACAGAGTAATTTCCCAGTGCAATGACTCAAAGTCCTGAACCTATCCCTGCTGAAATTCTTGCCATAGGAGAAAGGATCAAGTCCTCTATCTGTTCGGATAATCCGCAACAGTTTTGGTCCAAAACAATGCCTGAAATGGAAATCAAACTCATTCCAGGCAAACATATGAAGGTTGGCAAAAGAATTCCTATTCCAGCCCAGGACTATACTGATATGGAAAATCAGATCAAAGATCTGGAAAAGAATGGTTTCATTGAAAAATCCACCTCTTCTTATTACTTCTATGCTTTCATGGTGAATAAACATTCAGAACAAAAAAGAGGAAAGAAAAGAATGGTTATCAACTATAGACCATTAAATGCAATTACTGAACCATTCCCATATCCAATTCCCGATAAAAGCTATTTGCTCGAAAAGGTTGCAGCCTGTCGATACTTTTCACAGTTCGACTGTAAATCTGCCTTTTATCAGATACGAGTCAAGGAAGGAGATCGAGCCAAGACAGCATTTAGTTGCCCTTTCGGCCACTACCAACGGACTGTCATGCCTTTCGGCCTGATGAATGTGCCAGCTTATTACCAGGCGCATATGGATAAAATCTTTGAAGGCACTTCTCAGTTTCTGTGTGTATATATAGACGACATATTAATTTTTAACAATTCTCTTGATAAACATGCAGCTCATCTCTCCAGTTTCTTCCAGTTGGCTTCTGAAGCAAGAATTGTGTTATCAGAAACAAAGATTCAGTTGTGTACAACTGAATGTAATTTTCTTGGATTAATAATCCAAGATTCAAAACTGCAGATCCAGCCACACATTAAAGAGAAAGTCATCAGTTTCCTTGAGCATTTAGATAAATCTCAATTACAAGCTTTTTTGGGATTATTAAATTATCTTAACAGTTTTTATCCTAATGCTGGTGAAGACAGATTCTTGTTGCAAGAGCTTCTCTAGAAAAGAAAGACTTTTCGTTGGAAAAAATAGCATACAGAGGCAGTGCAGAAAATCAAAGCTAAAGTTGCTGCCCTACCAGACTTACATATCCCAAAATCCAACGAGATGAAAGTATATACCGATGCTTTTGATCTCTCATGGGGAGGAGTACTTGTTTGTGTTGTAAATAATGTTGATTTTGTTTGTGAATTTGCTTGTGGTGTGTTTTGTATAGACGTACTGAAATGGATTTCTTCTGATAAAGAAATCTATGGTGTTAAGAAATGTTTGGAAAAGTTTATGCTCAAATTGCTACATTTGCCACATTTCACTGTTGTAACTGACTGCACCCGATTTTTAACCTTCCGAGAAAAGGATCATGGTAGGAAGGATGGTCATGGAAAGTATGTCAGATGGCAAGCCTTTTTCAACCAATTTCATTTTTCAGTACAGCATATAGAAGGTAAGAATAATGTAATAGCTGATTGGCTTAGTAGAAACCCCCCAGCTTATTTGATGCATCAGCGTGCTCCAGGCTTTAATCTAACAAGAATACTCAACCAGGCGTTTGAATCCTTAACTCCCCTGGTTCAAGAACAGATTATACGAGAAAGAATGCATCCAAGATTCACCAAAATTTCTTATGCAGCTGCACAAGATTTGCAAATGTCTGCAACAGTGAGGCTTCAAGCTAACCGCAGGAATAATTCTGGCGTCATCAGTATTGAACGGCTGAACAGTGAATACTTGTATAATCAATTCACTGATTTATTGAAACGACCACTATGGACGTGGTGTATCCAGATAAGAACGGCACATAATGAACACTTGTACCGATGGATAGCAAGACATGGCCCTCATCGCATTCATGAGGAACAGAACCACAGTCAGGACACGGTAGTGCATACCATTATTTGCCAACAGCTTGAGTGGGAATCCCACTATCATTGCACTCCGCGCCATATGCCATGTGACACTGGCCATTGCCGACATTGGTACCTTCAAAGCACATTCCAGATAAGGTGCCTTTTTCAACCCATCTCTGAAGATGACTTATTCGACGAAGCGAAAGACATGTTGGGCCCACAACCCATGGTCCCTTCATCACCATCATCGACTCATCAATCAAGTGGTGGGTCCAATAGCATCTCACTGTAGCTCTCACTGTAGCTATTAGCTGTAAAGCATGACGAGACAGACATCGCCTTGCCAGCGAGCAGGCAGGACCTCTCTAATGCTATAAATAAGCCTCTCCGTCTTAGTTTTAGCATCGAACAATTTTGCATTGAAATTTTTCTTTGTAAGATCTAGTAGCCTTGTAAAGAGTATGCTCTTCACTTGCCCTTTTCGAAGGATCCTGTGAATCAGAAATTTAACAAGGATATTGTAGTAAGTTTGTAATAGTTTTTTAGTATAATAGTGAAGCCGTAGCCATTCGGCCCCTGCCTCCTATCGCAGGTTTCTTCAAAGATCAAGATATTTCCGCCAAGGAGCCCGTCTACTGACGCGATAAAAAGATAGGAAAAGTTCTTGTAAAGACGCTTGAGACCAGCAAGCTGTAGAATTTGTTTAGGTTGTGCAACATGATTTGGTCTGAGAAATAGTTGGATCTATTAATCTCGTCTACTAGAATTTGTTCATTGGATTGTTCTTCTATTATTTATTTACTTATAATTGGAGTCTGCTCATGGGAAAGTACATAGCATAGATAAAAGAATGGCCGTAATTAATATATGACAAGCATGTTTTGTATTTGAATATTTTTTAATTTATTCAAATCTAAAGTTTGTTACAATTTTTTATGAATTATAGTATATGTTTGTTTATCTTCCTATGCATAATACATTTTTAAAATGAAATTTTACCTATTTTATAATATATTGTAGGGCATAATTGCTTACATTAATTTTTACATTGGAGCAACTGGTTTTTTATTTGGGCTGAATATACCAGCACAAGGTAGAAGTAATTGTCTTGTATAACCTTTTAGCAAGTTTGAAGTATTAATTTAAAAGTTGGATCAAAAAACCATTTTCAATTTAGTAACACCATGAAAACACAAAGGGACATGCAAGAAACCACAACATATTGCAATAACTACAAGAACGAATGTCTATACTTTTATTCGCATCAGCTGTTATGAAATATAAAAACTAAAAACAACAACAATTTGCAATGCATTAAAAAAGAGAAAGTGCTCGATGAATTATTTTCAACACTAATGGTCCAACAACATACGTAAAGTATATAAAAAACAAAGAAAGCATAATCCATCTACTATTAGAACTTATCATGCAATGTATTTTCAAAATTGACAATAATAATTTCATTTGGCATATTTTTTTACAAATCTATAAAAAAGGTGTGAAACTATTTGATAATTTACCCTTTACAAAATCTCCAACTTTGTCATGATAATTTATACAAGTTATACTCATAACTAAATTTCGAATGTTATAGAATTTTTCCTATCTCAAAAAAAAAAAGCTACACCAGCTCAACCTAGATCATAAAATCCCCATCCTTCTAAAGGTAAATAGTCTTTGCATCAACCTCATGCTAAATGTCATTTTGTGATGTTTTCACAAGCATTGAGTTAACTCTTTTTCCTTGAATTCAAAAGTTAATAACTTTGTTTGAATTAGGTTGCCATACTTTACTTTGGATTTTACATCTCCAAAAAATGACTATTATCATTTCTTTTTTGACCAACTGTAGAGTTTCATAGTACTTATGAAATGGACATTGAAATAATAATTTAAAATTTATAATTATTATTTGAATTAGCTTGTTTGAGTCTATTATTGAGTTTCTCTAATATTTTTTCATGAGAATCACAATCTTCAAGGTTTATAGTTTCTTTACCAATTTGTACACTACATTATTATGATGACAAGCTTTAGTTTTTGGCAAACCTATAGAGTCATAATGTACATAAAAGGTCCCATTTTTTATTTCTTATAAAAATGTACAAAAAATACCATGTTAGTCTATTTTTGAGAAGGATCTAAAATTTGAAGGCTAAATATTTGCCTTGGAAGCAATTTCAGTCAATTGAACTCTGAATTGAATTCTTTGATTTCAACACAGTTCGATTCTTGGTTTTTGTTGTTGAATCATTATTAATACTTAAAATATTTGCCCTGGATGTAATTTCAGTCAATTTAACTCTGAATTGAATCCTTTGATTTTCACACAGTTTGATTCTTTGTTTTTGTTGTTGAATCGTTATTAATACTTAAAATGATAAATATGAGAAATAATAAACCATGATATGAAAATTTATTAACAAATTAAATATATAAAATTTGGATAAATTCCTTCCACTAAACCTCTCTACATAATGTTATGTGATAAGGATTCACATAATGTTCTCTTTTTTTAGTGATTGGAGGGATGCTTGCAAAATTATTGGAGTGTAGTTTTAACACTCCCATTTATATTTGCTTCAAAATTTTAAGGTTGTTTTAAAAAATCTATTTTGAATATATCCTCATCTTTTTAGTTTGTATAAGTATTTTTTAATTCAAAATCACTTACATAATTCTATTTGGAAGTACTCACTATATTCTATATAAATTATGAAAATACTATTGCTCTTATCTTTTGAACTATTCTTTTATATATCCTTCAATCATTGTAGAGGATTTTTTTTCTATTTTTTATTTTGGTAACATCTTAAAAAACATTTATTAGAAGGTAGGACAAGGTAGTTCATGACATGATGTGGGAATGCGAGTTGCTAAACTTCCTTGTAAATGTAGGTTTACAATGGTTACATGTGGTTGTGTGTACTACGTGCCTTTTTTAATTGACCACTTGTACATAATACTTTAAGATTGATATTTATAATGAGAATGATGATGGATGATATTTCTAATGCAAAAATTTAAGGGCATTAATTGTATTGGCTAAATAAATATCATAAAAATAAAATGTGGCCATTAATAATTTAAAAAAATTGAAAAAATGACATAAGTTTGACGTAAAGATAGCTCAAAGTCAAGCTAAACTTAACTTAAGCTTGAAAAATACAAATAAATTATATTTGAAAAGTTGATACAAAAGTGATCTTTAATTTGTTTAGTTGTGTCACTTTTGTGACAACTTTCCTAATAGGAATTTATAAAATTTTCATGTGAAACACATTAAAAAACAACAAATATCAATGCTAAATTGACCTTAAATTGGTGATGTAAATAGACATAAATGCAATAGTGTATCTAATGATTGAAAAGTTAACAAATTCAAGACAAAAGGGTAAATGCACTATTAATTCAAATAGTTTGAAAAGAAGGTTTAGAAGTATTGAAGGCATTATAAACAAACATAAGAGTGTCAACGTGTTCCAAATAATATATCCAATAACTTTAATAAAGAGGAGAAAGAAAAGAGATAAGAAAGAAATATCTATAAAATTTGTTAAACATATCTAATTTAAATTTTTTTTAATGAATCACTATTTTACATGGTTATCTTGAGCTAAGAGTCAAGGACTGAGGGGTATCCATTCCACCAAATTCATTTGGGCTATGATCCTAATGTCATCTCTTTTTGTGTTTCAGGTGTTCTGATATGCAAATTTTGGTAATGTGTGTCTATGATATAGTGAGCAATAGAAAAATGAACCCAAGTAACATCAATTATGCAACCAAAATGATTACGACTATTAGATAATTTTATAAGATTCTAGTGAAACCTGAGGGATAAATTATTGAAAATTAAGTTAAGACAAACTCGACTAACTTCATTTTTAAGTAGTTAGTAGTGGCAACAAACTACTCATAAAGTTTAAGTGAAACCTTGTGGAATGATTCTTTGTTACCTAAACCAAGAAAACCTCCTAAGAGTATCTTCATCTAATAAAACCAAAGGTCATAGGTTATTTAATATTTTCAAGTGATTTGTATAATGCTTTGTTATTGTACTTTGTGAGCCACTACAAAGAAGGAAATGAGAGTATGTTAATTCATGCAACATCATATCATATAAATGAAGAAACTATACAATTTAGGTGACACAAATCCTTACTACCATAATACTGCTATCTCCCAACTATTTTATCTATCCATCAAAGCATCTTTTCAAAACCAAAATATGCTCATCTCGATTGTTTTTGGCCACAACCCTGTGCACGATAAATCAACCATCATTTAATGTTTTCAAGTGATGCAAAGAAATTATAGGATGATATTGTGATAGATGTTAATTGTTTTATTTATTTAACATGCAAAATCTTAAAACTTGTATCTTCACGAAAATAAAATAATTTCTATAAAACTATAAAACCCTGTAGAAAATTGTCAAGATTGTACCTTTCATCGAATTTCTAGGTTAAAGTATTTGATAGTAATAATTATTTAATTTTACCCTAAATAGATTTATTTAATAGAATGCTCTATAAAATTAAGTATAAAATAACCAGAAATACTTTACATACAGATTTAATTGTTACGATTTAAAGACATTATAATTTTCCCAGCTTTTGTTTAGTGTAGGATTTTCAAAATAGATTAAGAGTACTTAATGTCCCCAGAGGAAATGAGCGAGCATGAAAAAAAATTGATCTCATCCTGCACTAATTTGAGAAGACATGTTCTAATTTGTACATATAACATAGAATCAAAACAAAAATCCAAAAAGAAACATTGTCCTTAGAACTCTATCCTAAACGGATCGCAAGTAAAACACCATGTATACATTTACACCAAGTTTTGTTTGTTTCCAAAAACTTTTTTATAAATGATAACAAACCTTCTACATCTACTGCATCCATCATAGCCACCACGAATCATTTTTCACATAGCTAAAACTTTTACAAAACACATAATTAATAAACTATCAAGATAAAAGGAATCATAAACTCAATACATGTAATCTTTTAAATAATTGGGTTTTCAACATATTTTGAAATTAGAAAGTATAGAAAGGAAACATGATTCAAATTAAAGAACAAGATTTGAATACCTGTAGCAACTGAGTTATCATGTGCTCCATTACCATGCATATTATGGAGATTATGTTACCATGGTAGAATTAATATCAATAGATAAAGATCTTCTAAACATATTTTTTCGGGTATCCAATTTAATAGCTAAATTTCATCCCCACCACTCTAAGATAGAATGATTTACCAAGAATAAAATATCTTCTTTTTGAAACCAAGTTGATATCCGAGGATTCAATTGAGTATTCAATGAGCTAATTCCTTGAAATTTTCCTATCCCAACACCTTAAGACCCCTACAAAATATTTAAAATTTATTCTTGATGATTTTATACATAGTTTACAAAACATAACCCATATAAAAAACATGGTTTTAGTCTTTTTATACTTGTGTCATGTTAAGATCCCCTAATTAGTCAATTTTTCTTACAAAGAAAATTCAAGATTCTAATTTTATGTCAATAAAAATAAAGGCCTTTCTAGTCCACCTTGCAACCATAGAATAAGGGGACTTGAATTCCCTTTGTCTCTAGTAGTGTGGTAAATCCACTAGAACATGTGCGCCTCTACAATTCTAATTTTTTGAACAATTTGGAAGAGATTATCAGTTCTATGGTAGAGTTATCACAAATGGAAATCATATAAATTATCTGATTTAAAATAGGATTATCTTACAACATGGATATATATCATCTTACAGAGTAGATAAAATTCTAATATTTAGTTTTCCTAAATTCTATATAACCCCACTCTTCAAATCTATCTGGTGTTCCTGATATGACATTTTGTACAAAAGATTAATAGCCAGTTGTTACTAAACAAAAAACTAAAATCAATAGGTACATCTGGACCTAAGAATAGACTTTCCCTTTAGATCAATAAACACATCTAGTCACCATATTCTAATATATCTCTGATCACTAGACTCTGATCTCAAATCCCAAGATAAGTAGTTAGGTATTCTTAATTTGTAAGAACCCTATTAGGTTCTACTTAGAAATACATAAATTTATTTTAATTAAATACATGTATTATAAATAGATTACGCCATGATAATCTAACCAGTGATCATATAAAATATTCTATGTGTAATAAATATAAATAAAGTATACTACATCATACATCGCTGATCACTAACATCATAAGATAAAGATAGAAGGCAATTATAATTAACTAGACACTATTGATACATGTCTACAGTCATTGTTGTCAATGTACATGAAATATGTAATTATATCTCTTCGTGATATTATTTCAATAATAAATACAATATAATGTTCATGTGTATAATATACATGGCTCCCTTGAGCATAGTTCCCTAGACTCTAGATCTATGGGAATCTCAAGTGTCATCTTCAATTAAGTATTATTATGGGAAGGGAGAACATCATCCAAGTACTTTTTCACATCAACCACAGACCAATAATCCCCTACACTAATGCCATTAGGTAATTCCCCTCCCTTCACGAATGAGTAGATAGTGATACCACGAGAATCTAGAGAGACAAGCTTATACCTGTCTGTTGTATGATTTTTAAAATTAAACATGCAGTGTATCATAGAAAACTCATTCTATTGTAAGATATCATACAAATATGTAAATCATACTTATGAAATGATAATGTCTCACTAAACATACTTTGACCAATATTTTTAGAGATAATAAATAATAGCCATCTATAGATCAATCAAAATTTATACACACCACTTGATCAGATTGCTTTCATCTGGCATTATGATGCTAGTAAATCAGTGAAGTCCATCTCACTTCTTACATAGTATCAGCTATATGAGATTGGTTAACATAATAAAACTAAAATATTCATATAATTTACATTCTAATAATAATAATAATAATAATAATAATAATAATAATAATAATAATAATAATAATAATAATAATAATAATAATAATAATAATAAGCATAGGATAATCTAACAACATACATTTATTTCATCAAATGTATAAATGAATCTCACATTATTATCTATCTCATAATAGAAATAATGACTACAATTTATACTATCTGGATAAAATACACATTTAACTATAGTTTCTAATTATTATATGTATTTTTAAAATATACTACACCCTATGATAACCCATATTATCATACCCTAATATTTTAAAATATAACTACTAATTATCATAATCAGTCATAATGAAGTATTTATAAATCCATGAAAATATAAATTTTTATTCAAGCAACTAAAAATGACAAAGAAAATCTTAGTTCATACAAACATAAAATATTCCATTCTAGCATTCACTACTCTCAAGGGTTGTATGCACACATAAATAAATTCCTACTAATTATCATAAACATGTTATTCATAGAAATAGCCCACACACATTTAATCTGTCAAACTTATGTGTGTGTTTAGACATACACTTTGTACCACCTATGTATAACGTATATTTAGACTATAATTTAACTAAAATATTATATATGACATCTCATAATGTCATAGTTTATTGCACATGAACACACTACTTAATTACGAACAACCAACCTTATAATTTCAAGAATCAAACAACTCATAATCATAAATAATAACCAAGCAAGTATAGGTTGTGCCTTTTGAGTATACCTTATGTTTAAACTACATAATAGAATTCAAAAGAAACATAACTTATAGGCACAATCATGATGTATTAGTATATGTTATATATGTCTAAACACTTGTACAAATATGCTCACAATATATACTGCACATAAGTTTTAATTACTGTATATATATATATATATATATATATATATATATATATATATATATATATATATATATATATATATATATATATATATATATAGTTCGATCATGTTATTCTCAAAGAGTCAGATAATTCATAAATAAGTTATACCATAATTTTTTATTTTAATAATTTAATCTTTTTTTAGGAGATTATTTTCACATGATTATAGTTTTGGTCCTACAGATACCTTATGACTTGTTTCAATCATATATGTAATTATAGGTATAATCATTATGTATGATTACTTCTATATGCACCATATGTAAGCACTGAAATGATATGAAAATACTATACCAATATTTATTTATAATAATAATAATAATAATAATAATAATAATAATAAACATTGCATAATAACTCTTATAACCATTTATAACTTTAACTAAGGATATAAAATCACATATCTTATCCCAACATAATGAAGACCTATTTTGAGCTATAAATGTGCTTTATCAAAGTTACTTTATGTCTTTTAGGATGTTATAACCACATATAAATGCCTACAGTCTTTTTACAAAATCAATTTCACCTTGTCCCTTTCTTCATGTGTGTGTGTGTGTGTGTGTGTTAAAAGCCTATTTGCATATAAATCCATTTCATACACCCAATTATTAATAAATCATAGCACAAGTAGGTGACACATAAGAACTCATGTCTTGTTGATATTCATGAAAGTAGCCATTGTTTGGGTTGAAAAAACACTATTCTAGTATTCTGTGATACTAGGATAAAACATCGGGGACAAGTTATCTTAATATAATAATATAATAAATTAATGTTAAGATTTATTACACAAATCGAAATAATACTCATTGCTTAATTATCCATAGAGTGCTCAATGACTTGCCAATATCTATTGCCAATTTAATACTCAATGTTTTGGTAGGCATGCATGCAAAATTAAGTTATACGACATATATTATCTTATGGAAATGAAAGCCTATTTACATCAAGTTGTATGGTGATACAACATGAAATAAAGGATAGTATATAAGAGTTATCATATAATAATACTACTCAGATCACCCCACTAGATCCACTAATTTAGTTCTGAACAGATATTCCCTTTTAATATACCAAGTTGCCTTGTTGACCAAATTAAGAGTTTCCCAAATGCAAGTATTTTATAATGTCTTATAATAGGCATATTCTATTCTAATAAATATTATCATTTTACTTCAAAGAATCTGATCGATTTGCTTTATGAGTAATTAAATATACCTATTCGACTCCCTAAACATCTACTCAGATTAATAGGTATATATATGGGTTTATGCTCAACAATGTAAAGAATTAGATCACAATCCAAAAAAATATACAAACCATTCCCCTAATTCACCATATTATACCCTGAATACCTAGTAATGCACATGTAGTGGTTTAATATATTTGAGCCCCATATCACTGCAGTAAAAAACAAACACTGTTATTAATTTATGGCTCAACTATAACCATTGTTCTTAAGGATACAAAATTTTACTGATCCTAATTTAATAAGGCACTAGGTAAAACTAAATCATTTCCCCTCTATAGATAATGCAGATTTATATTTTTTAGTTTACCATAATTAAATCATTGCACTGTATTAATGAATCACCACATCATATTATGAGTCATTGCACTGCAAATTCAAATTTAATTTAGAACTATTTATTGGCTCCATAACAGCATCATTGTAATCCCTATTAACATCATTGTATATATAACTAGTATCTTTGTATAGCTAATATTGTTAAATAAAATAGGTTCGTTATATGTAAATGTCCTTTTACCTGTATGAACAAATCATTAAACTTCAATTATCAGAATATGTGGTATATTTTATTTTATGTAACCATGTACTAGATGTGACCTAAGGTATATAAGCTGAAAATAAGGATGTGTGTGTGTGTGTGTGTGTGTGTGTGTGTGTGTGTGTGTGTGACCATAATCATAATATCCTAAATAAATATTCTACTATGTCAATCACCACCCTCAGATTGTTTGTATGACTATATTTTAGTTTGTATGGATTCAGATTTAACATACAATCTCTATGTTTCATATACAACCATTATGAGTTTATAACTCTCCATTGGATGTGCAAACCAGTCCTCTAAAAATATACAGTCCAAATTATATAGATTGCTAAAAATCTATGTTTGATAATAACACAATTTTAAGTTTTTGCCTACCTACAATTTCTTGTTATTCCTCTATTGGATTGCTTATTATTTTACTTCTTTTATATGTGCTACACCTCCTTCTCTTTGTGCTACACCACCCTCCTCCTTTCCTTCATTATCTTCTTTCTTATTATCTATGAAAAGGGCGAAGGGCTTTTTTAGATTTTCCTTTCCCTCTTGTTTTTTTTTTGTTTTTCCTATTTTTTTCGTTATTTTAAGAGTTTTTTTCTTTTTTTCTTCTATATTTAAATCTTTCTTATTTTTCATCTTATTCCAATTTTTTATTTATTTATTTTAGTTCTCATTATTTTTTAATATTTCCCAAATTATCTTAATAATAAAAGATTAATTAATACAAAAGTTAGTCATAATAATTTAATAAAGACACTACACTAAACTAAACATGCATAAATACTATCTAAATACAAATGGTATTAAAACACATTATGCTAATTATTATTATGTAACTAATCATGTGCTAGCTAATGTGGTGTGTGCAGGGTTGTAACTAATTTATTTATCATCCTCTAACATCTCCATCTATGTCACCTGCTCTGATGATGCTCTCCCTCCATCACGTTCTAAGGTATGAGTTCTTTTGCATCAACCTCACAACAAGAAAGTAGTTAGACCATATCAATATGATATACCTGCATCATAAAATATAATAAAAATAAAAAATCAACATGATTATAATGTAAACATATACACTACAGCTAATTCATAAAAATGTAATCATGTAACCTAAGTAATATCCTAATATCACATAACAACATATATATTAAAGCTCAATTGAAAATAAATAAATCAAATTTATCAACTATAAATATCTATCGATAATCAAATAGTTTTCTTAACGAGAAATCAAGATGTAAATCTTTCCCTCTTAAAACTAGTCAGCATCTTAGATGGCTCTTATTCAAATATTAATTATGAACTAAAAATATTATTCAACAGAGAAATATCATAGTATAAAGTATCAAATTAAGTAGATAAATGTAAAATTTGCCTATAAAATTCATTATAGTCCTCCCTAAATAACATTATTCTCATAATATTGGTTTCACAAGACCCTGTTATGTGACATATTCCTACTTTACGAACAAAATTTGTGAATATCAATTACTCTAATTAATTATATCATGACCACCTCAGGGTCTAGAACCAACAAGATAGGCATATATACTACATGACTGACTACTTTTAATACTTTGAAGGGTCCCATATATCTCAGTGAAAATTTTACTAACTTTTAAAAAGTACATGAAATCATCATAAGAGATAAAAATAAATGGCCAAAGAGCATTCCACAAAACCTTCCCCTCTGTACATCTCTAACTTAGAGAGTGTTTTTCTCATTTCAGAGAAAAGTGTTTAGGTAACTTGGTAAGAATGATATGTATAAGTTAATGCCATCACCACTCTGTGTATCTTCTGATAAGTATAAGATGTTAATATTATTGTTATTCCACATAGCTCCTAAAAAGTATGACAATGAATAGGAACTGTAAATACTATATTTTCAATGTATATAAAATTAAATAATAACCATTCTACAAGATACATATGTATGGTCATACAACTAAATTTGATAAGTTCATCTATCAAATCTTGCATTTGATAAGTCTGTCTATCATATCTAAACTCAATCAATACCGATCCCTCCCATCTATTAGTAACCATGTTCCTCATTCACCACTTTTTCCTTAGGTCTTCATGACCTAATGATATCCAAAATGTGTACAAGATTCAAAGATTCACAATTCCATACTAATAGATCATATAAATTAATAGTATATGTTATATAATCTCAAATGTACCAACATACATACAAGAAAAAATCATACAATCATTCTGTAATTATATTAAGTTACCACTAGCCAAACATATACAGTATCATATTTCACAACTTAACCTATTCTATGATATTCATAATTAAAAGAAAATGAAGTTAAAATTATTATTTACAAAGGCCAAGGATCACAATGTCCTTAAAACCTTATAAAGAAAACAAGTGAGACAATGTCTTCCTACTTTTTTGACTAGTTGCAAAACAAGTTATAAGTTTATCTCTACCCCTTAGATTGACAAGATGTTCTATACATCCTATACCTTCCTCGCTCTCAGTAAAAAGTACATAAATAACTCTTAAAAATAACATGTTTTAAGCTAAAAGATAATAATATCAATCAAATCAAGAGTATATAATAACATAATAATTATAATCATCTTATAATTCTTAATCAAGAATTATAAACTCAAGGTTCACCACTCCACACGGTCTAAACCTGGAAACTATGAATCTAAAAGGTCACCAATAGAAAGTAGAGAACTAACATCTCAACAAAAAAAACTCTTAAATACCCTCACATGGTAAAAGATAACATCACAACCCAAGTTCTCATAATTAATACCTACTTACCAAACTTGTAAGAGTAGTATCATAACCTACTTCCACAACCAAAATAAAAATAATAACTACAACGATGCATCAATCCATTCTATCCTATAAATGCTCTCTCAACAAGAAGTAAAAGACACCATCACATGAACTAGGGAATATGATTAAAACAAAATTTTAGAAATAAATTCCCATTTAAGAGCAACACTAAATCAACATCATGAAATATGATTCCTCTTAATAAGCTTATAATGATGTCAAAGGAAGGTGCAAGATTAATAACTCATCTCTAGTCTTGGAGGGAAAGAGTCGTGAGTTCAATGCAAGAGTTTCAATACGACAGCTACACCTCACTAATTATAATCTCATGCAATTAATGGATGACTGTAAATATATAAATAAGTGTGATTGAGTAGATGAGTGCATCTGAATGGGGTGTTTCCATGATGAGATCTGATCTAAAATCAAGTGTAAGTTGTCCTACTAATATGAAATCACAGAATTGTTGTTTGATTTGCATTAGCAATTATAAAAAGTCAGATGGGTTGTGATTGATATCCGATTGTCGTCACATGTTCTACCTCCACTACATAGATTCAGCTTGCACTTCAAGTGTTCCATCTGCAGAACCTCTCCCCTGCCTTCGCCCATGGCTACACTTCTCCCTACCCATTCTCAAGTTTAATAATGATAATAACTAGTAGTTGCCCCAAGGGTTAGATGTTTTTTTAAATAATTTATTAAATTATATGTATTCTAAAATATTATATTAAATTTTTTATTAAATAAAAAGGTATTGAATATATTATAAAAAATATAATTGGTTAAATAATTTAATTTTTTTTTATGGTATGGAAAGAAAGAGGAGAATAATTATCTAACATGTTATACTTGTATCTCTAAAGTTTTATGTCCTTTTTACTTCTGGAAAAAATGAAATAAATTATTACAAATTAATATTAAACTTACATTACAATATTTCATCAAAAATTTAAGTGTCATTTAACCCTCTCTACTAAAAAAAAATCATTTACATATGATACAAGAGGCCATAGAGATTCAACCACTATATACAAATTAATATTATAATACATCAATATTTAACAATTAAACATATCTAATGTTCTATAAAAATTGCATTCTACATATAAAACCGTCAAGTATTTCTAGTAATTGGTATTATTCTTAACAGGGAAAAGTGTCTAAAACAAAGAATTTACCAAACTAGTCACAAAAAAATTGTAAATTAAAAGCACCAATAGATAGACATCATATTAAATGCATAGTAGAAGTTATCACCTATACACTTAGATACAACATATATGCATAGATTTTGTCAAACATAATATCAAAAAAATCTAATAAGACATGTATTAAGATCTAGGCTCTAATATATTTTTGAAGCATACAACAACATATCCAATATTTTTTTGCAAACAATTCTACATTTAATGATGATATCAAAAGGCCAATAATTATTAGTAGTAGTAATGTATATGTGCTCTTCTAGAGATGAATTTCAAACACATTTAAGTGTATTTATGGAAGCACAGAGACAAGTATTTATGATGAGAAAAAAGTCTCATATCAATTTAATTTAATATATTGAAATTTGAAAAGCCTAAAATATTTAAAAGATCTCTCAATTGGGTTGATCATTACCACCTGTGAAGATTTAATTATCCTTGGCAATAGAAAAATAATCCTCTACAAATTTGCATCCTTTGATTTGCAGAGGATAATTATTCTTTGATCATATGCATAATTGGGTAAATCCCCTTGGCCTTTCTTTGTAGAGGTTTTCAAAAGAACGTTCAAAATATCTATTTGATTGTTTCTCTGCAAAAAATTATAAATTATCTAAGCAGCACTTATAGGAAGAAATCAAAAATCTCCCCTCTATGGAACCATTAGGTAAAGGGTTTAAAATTCAAGAATTGGCTAGACTAGTGTCTCTCAAAGAAACCACTTCGGTTGTTGTAGCTTCCTTTATGATTATAATTTGTTCATTTATAGGACTTGTACAAACATGAAGAGTACTTTCAAAGTAAAACCATCCTAAGAATATGATTTGGTGGACCTTAAATCTAGAATGGACTCCCTCTCTCACAAGTTGGGACAATTATTTTCCATTATCATACAATTATGTTTTATGCACCATTTAAACTATACAAATATGAAAACCATCAAAATGTCAAAAAATAATTGCCATTGATCATATCAAACAATATCCATGGAAAAACTATTTTGAAGCTTTGAAATAATTAAACTTGCACATTTGTTTGCATTATAAATATTGATCTTATTCTTCCTTGTGCTAAGGTAAAAGCTTCATCTACTAAATGTTTAGTAATACATTTACATCATCAGATTCCCAAGCATTTCAAAACAATCTAGTACTATATTTTGTTTGTAGTAATTAACTTTCCAAATTAATTGGACATGAGTTAATTTTCTTATAAATATACATCCATGCCAAACAATCAATTTTTTTGGTTCTGTAATTGACTCTCTCAAACAAAGGTACATAAAATATGTTATTATAGAATTTGACCACAAATAAGTTCAAGAATTTCATGTTTTTAGAATTTCATGTTTTAATGTAAAATGGGGCTTTTGGATAAATTGTGGAGAAAATAATTATCAAAATTGTCTGCATAGTTTATTAAAAAACTCATTTTTATGTGTAAATAGAAATTTAAATTTTAAAAAAGTTAATTAAATTTTATTATGATAAAAAAAATTAGATAATTTATTTAAAACTCCTCGTATAATGTATAAATATAATTTAAAATTTAAAAAAATATATATTAGATCTAATATTTTTAATTGACAATATCACACACCAAAACACTAGACCTAAGAGAAAATTGTATCTAATTATTGTGAATTGCTAGCTTCGTAAGGTCTAGTGGCATTGATTTAGGTGAGACTATTTTGTATTCCCAATATTATTTAGGTGACACTACCTCACACTTCCAATAAAACCCCATAACTATTTCTAATTGATTTTAACTTGAAACCCCTTTAAAAAATACAAATATCTAGTGTAACACACAGTGTGCCACTAGGGAGTTTAATCAAGAATCAATTGTTTTGCAACTATAGATTTACACCAAAATTTTTAATATAAAAAATATATTTATGATATATATTAGATTAATATACTAAGTTATATTATAAAATAATATTAAAATAAAAATATAACATAAAATAATATTAATATTAGAATATATTATTATAATATATACAATAATATTATTATTACATTTTATAAATATATTAATATAATATAATAGATAGGACCCTATTCATTTTATGTGGCAATTAGCAAAATCAAAACCTCATGTGACCTAGCTCAAGCATAAACCCATCTATAGCATAGCTGAGGGAGCTAGCCATATGGCTCTAAAATCCTTTATTTCTTAAGATCAACTTATCTTTTTCACAATTTGTTTGCAAAACACTACCATGCACTTCACGTTGTAGTTTCCAGAAATCCACACAAATTCCAATTTCTCCAATATTATAAATATATTTAACAAAATAAAAATGTGGCAATCTACATGCAAAAAATACAAACCATAACGTGGTGGGAAACATGTATGCAAAATGTGGAATAGTGGAGGACACTTGTAAGGTCAGTCAGTTTCCATTTTTTAGCATTGTTAGGCAAAAATGGATTGGGTGTTTGGAAAGTTTTATGGTTACAGGAAATGTGCCTTGAAGATTTAATGCCATATCAATGATGTATCTGGGTAAAGCCTTAAATTTTACAATTGAAAATTTTATTGAGAAAAAGACAACCGATTCCCTTTTTGGTTTCCAAAGTGGAAGTAGGTGTGTGGTACTATTGTATAATGTTTGGAATTGGAAACTATTCTGCCATATCATTTTTTTATAGTGTGAGGAAACGAAGTGTGAAAAAAATACCCTTTATTAAGATAGAATAAGCATCTTTAGTAAGAAGGCAACAACTTCCCAATGAAGTGGAGCTACGAAGCTAGCCAAGAAGTTCTTCTGGTCTTAGATATAAGTTATCATCATTTATCATTTTGGATTACTTCTTATTGTTATTTCATTGGGTAAAAATCTTAACATTATATAATGTTTTCTATATATTTGACATTAAAATTCACCAGTGGCATCAGGGCACACCAGGCTTTGCATACTACATTAGGGCATTGGTATGGATTTTTTGTGTGTTCATTCATAGATCCCCTCATTTTTTCCATCAATAGGTTTTTATTTTGAGAAATTGACACTCTGAGGCTGCTAACAAAGATGCAAAGAGAGACCAAACTAGGTATGTGTTGAGTGTCCATTAAGCTACAGAGCTCAGAGCCCTAACTTCTTTCTACCATTGAATTGAATAAACATGGCACAACACAATCAATCGATAGTGATAGAATTGAGACTACTCAGGTGGACAACTCATTTTATTTGGTTGTAGGCTCCACATTGATTAAGTATTACATATGATTGAGACCCCAAAATTGACATCTTTCCTGACTTTGTTGGTGGTTGAAACTTAAATTAATTAGGTATGGTTTTTTATTTTCACATGGTCATCTTAGTTATTAAAGTTTTACCTCTTTGATTTATATCTCAAAGAAGGATGCCTTCAATTATAGGAATGTCTTATTCACTTTTGTCTTACATTTTAAACTTTCAACAATATCAAAGAGGGAAAGTGGGGAAAATGTGTTTGACTAACAATAGATAATTGCCCTTGATAACACCATCAATCTAAGTGTGATTCGTCTTTCTACGCACATTTATGGTGTACAAAATTATAATTTAATTTCTATTTATGTTAGATAAATATTATAAACCAAATGGAAAATAGAAATAAACACATGAACATGAATCAAACTATTGACTTAGGAATAGAAGGGTGATGCATAGCTGTTGTGATTGGTGATGGATAGCTATAAGGGTCGTCGCCAACCTTATACATCTGCTAATATGCTAGTTGAACATGTAAATTGGTCTTCAAAATAACCACAACAAATCACTCCATGCCCAAACCAATAATTTGCAAAACCATCATCCAATTCATCATGTCAATGTTCTAGTGGGGGCAAATAGCATAATTTTTATTTTATCTCATGTGAGACAAATCTCAGGGCTTTACCCCATCGTATAAGCCTATGACTAATAAGGGTGCATAACACCAAGTCTTTATTAGAGGAGTGACTAATATTGGTTTGTTTTTTTGTTATGAAATAATATGGGTGTAATGTTTGTGTGTTACTGTTAAACCTTTTTCACTTGCAAATGATATATATGATGGTTAGACCATCAGAACATAAAAATATTATTAATCTTTGGAAAGTATACACTCTAATTTAAAGCTTTGTGATTAAATAAATGTCAAAATATTTATTTTTTCTAAATTAAACACAAATAGGATTTTAGTTACTTCCCTATTTTGTAAATAACTATGAAAGTAAATAATAATTTTAAACCAATGCAAATAACTATGCATGTTTTGATAGCATAGATATGTGCACTTTACTAGTATAATTTCCATTGTTCATTATCAATTGAATATCTATGATTCCATTAAAAAAAAACCTACTCACTTATCCCAAACCTTTATGAAATAAACTAGTAATCCCATTCTAGACATGTGGTTTGGGCTTGACATTTTAGAACTATGTGGTCTGCTATTATTGAGCTCAAAAAAGCTTATTTCTTATGGAATCTCTTTTATTAGGGCTTGCTTGTGGGTGACCAACTCAAGCATTTGGGAGTGCACAAATCCATTTACCTAGATTGGCGATAACCAAAGATTGTTAAACACCTTTTTTGGTTTTGTTCTCATGCACAATCTGCATGGCATTGGATTCACTCCCCTTTTCAGCCCTTTTGACCTGAATTCTTCACATGGAAGATGGCTCTCTTAGGGGACTCAGATATGTTGCTAGCGAAATAGAATATATTTTGGCAGATATTTTAAGCTAATATTTTATTTCAAATTTGAAAAGGTATAAATTATTCTTGCTTTAATCATGAAGAGGTAGAACATAGTTTTTCTGTTACTAACAAAATTATTGTTCTATTAATGTTACTCTTCAGATTCAAAGTCAAACAGATAAATTTTGTCTATAACTCAACCACCTCTACTATTTACTCAACCACTAGGGAAATACCCCATGTATAGTTATTCATGAACCTCCTAAAACCCCACAACATCCAACACCTCCTCAAGAATGAGGTCATGGGCCACAACAATAGCATCTAGAATTGAAAACAAGAGGCATTCTCCTTGTCAGTCACCACCTCACTAATCTTCTCCTCATCATGATGGTATGAGTGGCTATTCTAGATATAAATGTGATGGTAGGGGTTGGGTATTTCCTCTCCTATCTCATGATGGTGACATTAGGGGTTGGTGTCCTCTCCCCAATCTAAATTTTTACAACCAGCTATGGTAATCTCTTCAAAAATAAATCAAGATGAGACGTTCGAGGCATACCAAGACACTGGTTTGGAACCTTTACTTGTGGATGAGGATCATCCTACCCTAGGAGGATGGGGTCGTAAGCCTCAGGAATTACTATCTCTACCACCTCCCTCGATGTCCATGTTTTTTACACTTGCTTAATTATTCTCTTTATTGTTATTTCTTCATTTCTCTCTCTGAGTTGATGTCAAATTATTATGTGATGTTTCTTTTTGTGGGTGTGGTCATTTTTTGACCACTCTCTAGAATTTTATTAAGGTTTATTTTCCCTCAATGTGATTATGCTCGTGAGGTGTGACTTTTCCACCCACTTATTTTGTATGATTAGTGTTGTACCATATCTTGTTTGATTAATATATAGGTATGCTCTTCAATTAAAAAAATCTTGTGATTTCTCCCTATACAATTACTCTTACTACACTAAAATATTTTGAAGACATCATAAACATCCCCTTGAGTGTGTATACAATTTTTTATCAACTTACACCAATATTTTTAGGATATATATTAATATTAGTTTGATAAAACCTTAAGGTAGGATTTAAGGCCAGACTTAGATCCAAGAGCTAGAATAATTACAACTTTTAGGTTTGTCAAGTGATATTTTTAATTGGTAAATACTCTAACCTATCATAAAAACCTTTTCCAATCATTCTCTAACCATGAACAATCCTAAAATGACAAGAAAGGGTCTTTTCTTTAGATTACTACAATCAAAAGCGAAGTATACAAACCCAAGGGCAAGAATTTTCTAAAATCTCAGGGTTTTAAAGCCTTGAAAGGTTATTTTTACTTTGAAAATGACATATAAAATTTTATTTATAAAAGATTATCTACCTCTATTTATTATTCTTAAAGCTTCATAATACAAAAAGTATGTAGAATTACACCATTCTATCAGATTATGTCTCTAAGAAGGTCTTATCTTTAACTTGCAAGTCATAACTTCATCATAAGATCATCAAAAAAGAAAAAATAACATTAAATAAAATAATATTACTCATTCAAAAAAAATTTAAGGTATATTTAATCATAATATCATATTCCTTTATTGATATATCTTCAAAATACATATGCAGAGCCCCTATACACTACTCCCCATCTTCATACAATCCTGCCACTACTCTGTTTCTAATCATCTTCCTCACTTCATTGTGTTATTTATTGATGCTTCAAGGCTTATCATCTTGTTACAAGATGCCTTTTATTAGTTTTATCTTTTTTTATACAACAAAAATGTCTCAATTGTCTTAGGACTTATCTAAACATGCTAAGTTTAATGTTCTCCTACATTGGACATACTTTTAGATTGGTTTAGAATGGATTTACATTAAATTAAGAATAAAGAGACTAAAACATTAAAAACACCCTCTATCACATTAATGGACCCTTACATACATAATCATGATCATAGACAAGCTTGCATAATAAGGAAACACTCTCAGTTGCCATTTAATCATTCAAATATTTGAAAATACAATTTTCAGTGGGGAAAATCCATTTGTCACTCTTAAGAGACTTAGAAATTGAATCTTACTAACTTACACTCTTGTAACTTGACTAAGTAAGACTCCTCACACTTACCTAAAACCTTATTAAACTAGACATTGACTCATCAAACCAAAATGTAAATAGAATTGATGATGCTCCTACATCAATGTTCCATGGCCATTTATAGGGAGCAGGTTCGTGAAAAAGGCATGGAGAGATGTTTGTTGGTGTAACATTTCATTACTCCATTAACATACTAGTAAATGTTTACTTAGATGTGAAGGCATGAAAAAAAAAGCATGACTAAAGAAAACACTTGAAGAAACCCAGGAACCTAAAAGACACATAATAGAAAATAGGAACACACAAGGCACAATAACCATAATCGTCATGTGAAAAAATAAATAACTAGGAATGTTTGTTTGGTGTGTGCAGGGCAACATTAACTTACCATAGTGATGGAGAAAATCTCATCAAGTCATATGGAAAATGGCGGTAGATTCCAAAGTAATGACCCATGCATCTTCCATCCAAAGCTCAACCCAACAAAAATGTGTTGCATATATAAATAATAGAGCAGACTAAATGGAAAATATGTGAACAATAACTATATCAGTCTACATTTAAAATATTTATAATTCTAAATTAATAACACATGAACTTGAATGTAGAAAATGTTTTGGTTTGGTAGAAAAACAATTAAAATTCATTGGTGTGTCAATCTACAAACAACAGACTTATAACCCACAACATGATCCTCTGAATGTGTTGGTGGTTGAATGTTAAAGTGTTCTTTTAGTTTAATTTGAATCCGACACTCTCTATAAATAAAACTCTCTCTATAATTCAAACTCTCTACAAATAAAAAATTGGCATTTTTATAGTTTTGTTTGATTTATAGAAGATAACTTGTATTTTTAAATTTGACCTCTGAATTGTCTATGAATGGTGAGTCTTGGATGTGTATTTTCATTCAATTTTGCAAGTGACACCCATGAATGGAGGTTGGTAGAGTCATATGTTGGAGCCTAATGTTTAAATTTTTAATTTTATACAATGTAATTAAAATTAAGTGGACTAGATGTTGTGACTTATTCTCATGCACCTTACAGTCAGAGGTACAAAAGTGCAATTGAGGGGCTCAAAATTTTCATTGGGGTTAATTTTTTTCAAATGTTTACACCTTTAAAATATAAGTAAAGGATATAATATTTTGAAAGTTCTACTTTAGTTTAGAATTGATATTGGTATTAATGAAATTTATATTTATATTAATGAAAATGAATACCATTTTGTTGAAAATGATATTCATTTTGTTGAATATGATGTACATTTTATTTTTAACTAGAGTGTGCATCTATTTTAGAAGGGGGCTAGTAATTGTATAGAAAGGTTCATATTTTTAATATTATTTATTCAAAAAATGAATGGTCCAACACTAAAATGTTTAAGTAAATTTTAAAACAACTAAACAACCCATACACATAATCAAATAAATATTAATAACTCATGACTACAAAAAGGGGTCACAACTACAATCATAACCATTGGACCCCCCTCAGCTATCAGTCCCTTCCCCTAGTGAATGTGAATCCACTCAAAAAATTTTAAAATCATCCAAAGTAAGAAAAGATAAATCCCTAATATAAAACCATTTTTTAGAAAGTTTATTAAGTCATTCAAAGGTATAAGATATGTTAGCTATTTTGATTAGTATATTGAGATACAATGATATGTATAGATATGATATGATATTAGGAAGTAATTGAAACTCTCTTCATGAGTCCTTTCGAATACACATCACCACCTCCTCACATAGATTTTTCAATAATGTGAGTGTGATGATGTTGATGAGCATTAACAAGACTTTTCATAGGGAAAACATGAAATACCATATGAAAAACACTTCACTTATGTTCCATTTCGTATAAGAGGTATTTTAGGATAACGATAATGATGAAGAAAATGATGACAACAATGATGGTGAAGATGATGAATGACGCTTTACATTGTTACAATCACCATCTAAACATATGAGTTAAAACTTGCTCATCCATTGCCTTGGAGAAAGTGATCTCAGCTACTACATCACACCCCTCACCTCCAAATCGATGGTTGATACCATGCTAACTATAAATATGTTGAAATAACACTTGAGCTCTAAGTTTGTTTTAAACTTTAATATATTCTTAGCATATTACAATTTTTATATTAGCATCTACACCCTTACATGCAAAGAATGTGTCAATAAAGACTATCTATATTCCCATGAAAAACTCCTTCCACACCATGCATATGTCCTTATTGTCATTGAATACTCACTAGTAATGCTTATTTGATAACACAATTTTAAAATTTTAAATCAAACTTATGAAATTCATAAAACAAATTTAACACAAAACATTTATAAGTAAACATTGCTCCAACAAATACATACCATTCATACTTCAAATTTAACACATAGCATTCATAAATGATTTTACTATTATTATTAAAACTTTTTATTATTATCTCTTGAAAACCATAAACTCTTTTGATTCCATTTTAAAAACATAATTATTATAATACATTATAAGAAAAAGTGAGCTTCCCTACATAACTCTTTAAAAATGGTAACTTTTATAAGATTCCATAAACAAAACGTTCTATAAATCCCTATTAATGTGATCATAAACCTTGGAATGTCCATTGCTAGTAATACACTCCTAGTTCACTAATTTATTGAATAGTGTTTATGTATTAAAACTTAAAAACTTAAAGATAGTTCATAAATGGATGGGCTTCATGTAAAAATTGTGTGTACAAAATTTATAAAGTAAACAGAAAGATAATTTTTGTATGAACTTTCATGAAATAAATTTCATATACCAAACTAATGTCTTCCTTGATAGTAACCAAAAACTACCTTCACTATAACACACCATTGACATTCAATGTTAGGTCAATGACTTTAACATCCTTAACTACGGAGAAATTAGTTAAACCAGTTTGTAAGAAAGAAAAAGAGAGAATGAATTAAAAAAATAATAGAGAATTTGATTAAAAAGAAAATGTATCAATAAAAATTTAATATAATTTATTAATGAATAAGCATATAAATATTTTACAAAAAATACAATCTAACAATTAAAACCAAATTAAATATTTATAAAAAAATAAAAACTTTTATCGAAACTCATAAACACCAAATGTTATGTAATATATTTTTCAATCTCATAAGGCAGGCTATGGGGACGTAAATATCCAATTAAATTAATTTAAATTAAATTATTTTTTCAATATATTTCGAAAAAAATTATTGGTTCAAAATAAAATAATATAAATTACATAGTAACATCGGATAAAAATGGCATCAAAATAACATTACAAATATTTTATATACATAAAATTAAATTAGGCACATGTCGCAACACTCAAAGGGGGAGGTGGAGGATCATCCTTGGGTGGTAGAGGATGCTATGAAAATTTTTTCTAGGGAGGATCCAACATCACCCAAGGATCCATGGGGTTTGGGGTAGCCAAAAAAACAATGTCCCATTCATTAAAAGGTTTCAACATAGTACCAAAAGGACCAACTGTTACCCCCCACTGGGAGGGCCCAACATCAATTTTTACACGTGACGGTGGTGATCTTCATCTTCCAGGTTGGGGGTGGAAGCAGGGCGAAGGGTGGATAAGAGATTGTGACTATGAGACTAGTTTTGGAAGCATCTATGAGTTGGAGGTGGTGGGGCATGTGGTGGATAGTCCAGGAGGATGCAACTCATGTCACATGGGGCACCCCAACCCCCAATGATCAGGCAACTCTTGAAGATGTTTGAGCTCCATAGAGACCTTTTCAACTTAGACTTGAATATGCATGTAGGTTGAAAATAGTACAATAAAGTCATTATTAATATATAAATGACAAGAATATTCATCATTATTAAACAAAGCATATTTTCTGGCATTCCATAATTGAAATAACATGACAACTCTAAAGAAATTTCATAAAAAAGCTATAGGTTGACCAATTAACAAAATCTTCAAGGAGGGCCAAAGACTAAGAGAAAGGATCAAGGTGGTATGCCTGAAAGACACTGTGTATCCACTACCAAATAGATTGGACTTTATGACATGTCCAAACTATGTGCCTCAAAGACTCTAGTCCGTTATAGCTTGGACACTTAGTTGAGCAATTCCCAAGTGGGAAAGACACTCTCTAAGTAGAAAACCTTGATAGACCAAACACTAGAGGAAGTGCACTAGTTTGGGTTCAATCTCGGCTTTCCAAATTATGTCAAGTCAGGCAAGCTACATTTTAAGCAAAGAGTTAAGGTTATAATGTTTATTGAGCTTGTCGAGCACTAAATAAAAGGGCTCATCCCCTAATAAAGGAGGCCTATAGAATAAATCTTGAAGTGGGTATCACAATTCCATCTCAAATCCTTCCACCAGGAGCTTGGAGGTTGAAAACCCAATTTGTGAAGCATAACATCTGGGATTAGCTCTTGAATGTGAAGAATAATTGGTAAGTAAGAGTTACTTGGATTGAATTTTATTTTTACCATAGGTTAGGGAGCCTAGTCATGAGCATAGACTAAATAATTTATAGTATGCATCCTTATTTTAAACAACCTTGAGGCTTTTATGCTAGACAATTCTGCGAAATAAAGACTAGTATTGGTCAAAATGGGAGACCACCAAAGATTATGATCATTGAAAGAAAGTCCACTACAAAATCTATCACCATCCCATTTTAGATATGGCTTAACATCCCTGTAGTCTTTTCAAATGCTTCTATCCACAAAAGAACCTTATATTTTGACTAAAGCAAGCATAATTATGAGAGTATGGAAGCCAATGTTCTTACTGCTAGATTGACCATAAAGACAACCAGATGATATGCAATGACAAAGAAGAGTTTTTCAAGATTCATTACCTTTAATAGCTCTAAACACCCATTTGGCACATAAATCAATTCTCTTTCAATATATGTCAATAATTCCCATACCTCCTTTATCATGAATAAAACAATAGATATCCTACAAAACTCCATGGAAACCTTACATTTATTTGGCATTAGACCAGAGAAAATATATGGTAAATTTAGTCAGCTTGTCATATGAAAATTTAGAAAGGGTTCAATAGGAGGAATAATAGACATGAGTATCAACAAAAAATTTGGTGCACACCTAGAACTTTCCTGAGAGAGAGAGTGGTTTGGTGACCTAGTAGTCCACCTTTTCCTCCACTATATTTATGAAAATGTTCATATGGAAAATTTCAAAGGTTAAAAGGATCCCAAGAAAATTGAATTGTTTCCCTATGTGAATCTACTTTCATCTATATTGGAATAACCAATTGGGCATGGGCATCATACTTTGTCTTAAACATTGGGTCTCATTCCACTACAAGCTAGACCCTGAAGCTAATAAAAAAAATGTCAAGATAATGCAAAGCTTCATTGAATGACTTTTCATTATCTTCTAGAGTGAGGAAGGTGTCATGAGAAAAGTGACCATGGATGAGTTACAAAGATCAGTCGGGGAGAAAAATACCTCATATGAGACACCACTTGACTCAATGAACCAAAAAATACCCCTATGTATTCAATAAATAGGACATATAGGGCCACAACAAGAGGGAAACCTTGATGAATAGAATGATAAAGGCCAATTAGTTCATATTTGAGACATTTGATAGTTAGGCTAAGGCATCCACAAATAGAGTTTGAATTATTGAAATAAATAATGGTCTAAAGCCAAGGTCTGATAACATGGCTAGAATGAAAGGCCATTCAATCATATCATAATCCTTCTCAAAATCATGTTTGAGAAAGATGGTTTTTAGACGAGAAGCTCTTGACAACTCCATAACCTCCCAAACAAAAATAAGGTATCCAAGAATCTATATGATTTTTTTGGACCCTAAATTTTGGCTAAGTATTTTGGTTTTTTTGGCACGGAATCAACACGACACGGAAGGAACATAGTGAAGCAAAACTATGTCATGGAACTATACTAATACATAATCACCATGGCATGGAACTAATGAGGAACAAAATGACAAAGGCATGGAAGAAATAGCATGAGAAGACCCAATCAAAGAGGAGAATTAACCATGAGGAACATGAGAGTATAGGACTCAGAATAGTAGTGAAAGACTTAGGGAGTGCATGAGAAGTGGGAGATGGTTAAGGAGCAATTCTCAAGGGCCAACCAGACCTTATCCATCGAGAGTTTTTCACTAATCCACAAGGAGATAGACACATGGTAGTAAGGATCTAGCATAGAACGAGTATATAGGGGACACATAAGCTCAGGTCCTTGAGAGAAACTACTTAATAAACCACCATGAATCTTAGTTCATGGAGATTTTGTTGGTGAATTACTCATGTCATTTATGTTTTAACTACTTGGTCAAGAAAAAATAAGTATAAATACCCCTGTATGAAAATATTATAGAGACAGATTTTAGATATCATTTGCTAAAGCTTAATATAAGAGTCTCAGATATTATAGTCATTTCTAATGTTCAAGTTATAATTTATTGATAAATATGTATCTATGGTGGGTTTTGAGTTGAGCACTTATAGTTGGAACTTGATATGATATCTATGCAACCTTTAATTTTTTTGAGTAATAATCTATGAACTCCAAGGAACTTCTTTGCATAACTATGGTTATTAAGCTTAATAATACTAGGATCAAAGTAGTATATCTTTAATTATATGTAATTTCTAACCAAATATAAGTTTTAACCCAAATAATATGATTGATATGTTACTGCACAACATAACCCATGGGAATCGGTCTTTAGCTACACACTTTGAGTAAGCATGCAAGACCATAGTCTTGCATAAAGGGCCAATGCACTAGCTCATTGAGGTTGCACTTCAATGTTGAAAACATTATTAAGAATAAGAACCCAATATTTCAGTTCTTTTATCGGGACTCATAACTCTTGTTGCACAATAATGAAAGATGATTGAATGTATCACCCTTGAGAGTATTGGGTAATGAATAACTAGGGTTGAGGATAATTTTGTAGTTTCATACCTTGAACTAGGAGTTTCCACACATCAATGGGTAGAACAGACTCTCTACAGTGCATTATATGAATCTGACATTATTGAAATCCTTATTCATTTTTATACTTGGCTATTTGCGTATGCTCAAGTTTGATCATGAAAATTTTGGAGAAGACAGTCTTGGATGTTAAAATGACAAAGAGATTTAGCATAACTTAAAGCACTGTGGACATAAGTTGTTAACATCTAGTAGAGAGGAGTGTTGAATAGCTACATTATGGAGTATGATGCAACTACTTATTATTATCCTAAAGAAGCCAAGTTCTAGTTCCTCAGATAACCACATGACTAATATATTAGACATTTCTCATTAGAAATCAAGAAGTTGTTTATTGACTGCGGGCTTGAAACTATGCCAATGGAGAGCTAAATCCCTCTTTGCATGAGTCACACTTTTGGGAGGGGAGTAGAAAAGAGTTTGTAAAGTATTTTAGGTTTGGAATGGTAGCCAATTAGTGGGCATTATGGAAGCAAAAATATGATGAATCTCGATAGAGGATCATAGGATTAAGTGATGCAGGAAGGGATTGGGAGAACTCAAGAATTGTTGTTAGGATCCATAAGGAAGCACAAACACACAAAGAAGACCCCATCACTTTCGAACCGTGCCCCATGCCACTTTTATCATATGGAGAAACTAGACAGATAGAAGAAATTGAAGAACCAACTTTTAAACAACCAAGTTCCCCAACCATAGTACTTGCTCATGATTTTGAAATAGATGAATTACTTATACATAATTGGGATAAATATAGCATGAAATCAGAAATTGATCCTATAAAGGATATTGTAGCTGAGCCAATTATAACTGATATAGCCTTAACACTTTCTTTCCCTCTTCAATGGAATTTCATGGAATAATTTGGGATGCCTAGAGGACCTAGCATTTAGAGTGGATAGAGTATGGGCCCAAATATGATTAATCAACCAACGATCATACTTCATGACACAGGGGTTACTACTAGAGGAAATCGAGGCAAAATAAGAGGTGGCACAGGAGAAAGTGGTGGACTTCCCCCTCAAAGAATAGGGTCTAGGGATTCTCAACAAATAACAGCATAAAAATCTCAACTTCCAACATTATATTATGAAATTACACTTCACCTACCTGAATATTAAGGCATGAAGAATGTTGCAGAACTCGTCCTTAAGTGTGAACTTATTTGGAGGGCATGAGGCATCACTTTTTCTAAAGAAAAAGCCACATGATTCATGACTAAAATTTTGGAGTGAGCTCATAAATGATATATAAATTTCAACCCTTAACAAGTGATAGTTCATTATGATCATCTCAAAATGGCATTCCTTCAAGAATTTGCCATTCCTGAATTAGAACAATAGAGTATTGTTGCACTGAAGGATATAAAATAGGAAATTAATGAAAGTGTATGGGAATATGATGCAAGTTTCAAAACACTTTTTTTAAAGTTTTCATTTGAAATCAGTGTTGTTTATCATGCATAGTGATTCATGGGAGGTTTGTTACTTCCTTTTTGATGAACACTATCCTAAAAGACTTTTATTATCCCACACAAAGCTTTGGAATCTACCGTTCATGTTTAATCTATTGGTAGTATTAACAATGGCATTAGTCCATGGAAGGCCAAATAACATCAATAGTATTACATCTTTAAAAATTAAATGCAAATAATGTATATGATACTAGTACTAGTCTTTAGTGTACTGATTACAATTTTGAAGGATATAACTGAAGTGACTGTACATGCAAAAACATCTACATTATACTGAAGCAATCATGTGAAAGATGGCATTAAGAGCATGATATATGCTCTTATCCTCTTTTATAGTGAACCACACATTCTAAGATGTTTGAATATTGTAAAATATGTGATGCCTACACCCATGACATAAATGATTGGTGATTGATTAATGATATCTATGAATCACATGCATGCCGTATGTGCCAAACCTTTATGTCCAACAATCAAGATACTGGTTGCTATCATGGTCGAGTTAGAGGATGAGGATGAGGTGGTGGTCATTTCCCACCAAGAACATGTTATAAGTGTGGATTCCTAGACTACTATCAAAGGAATTATCTAGTTTATCCTACGTGTGTTTTTTTGTTAAAAGGACCATCAATTGGAATAATGTCTTGACTTGTACATGACCATCAATAAGGAGAGAAATGAAAAAGGTGAAAGTATGATTCACATTGAGAAACCAAATTGGCACACACGTTCCACCACCCAAATAACTCAACAAGTGAATATCACTACATGTAGCAGAGAAAAATATCAATCTAAATCTACTCCTATTGAGAAGGTACAATGTGAAGATCCTTGGGCAAGGAAGTATCCCAATGCCCACCATTATTTTAAGGATGTGCTCCAGGACACTATGATGCTTGTACGAGAACTATAAGGAGAAAATCAATTTAATAAATACCAAGAAGCAATGCAACATGTTGATAAACAGAAGGCAATAGAGCCTTAAAATATGGTGCAAGATGATTTTCAAGAGCTTTTCAAGTGTATGTTGGATGAAGACATTGTCCCACAACTAAGCATTTGACTTAAGAACCAGATATAAGCACCAATAAATGTTTAACCTCAAATGACTTGGTAGATTGAGGATCATCATTTGAATCATGATCGATAGCAAGATACACATATTCCTCCTACCCCTCCAAAGGATAAAGGAATACTAGTAAATGCTATCATTGATGGCTGGTTAATTCAGGACTTCTTAGTTGACACTGGCGCTGAAGTTAACATCCTCACTCAAGATGTCTAGCATAAAATGGCTAGTCTAACATTACAACCTTCACTGCATATATTTTTTATGTCTAATAAAACTCATGCTCTACCAATTGGCATCCTCAAGAATGCAACAATGGATATCCTTGGAGGAACTTTCAAAGCTGACTTTGAAGTTCTCAAGTTAGGAGAGGCTAATGACTTCCCACTCTATTAGGACAACCCTGGTGTTATGAAAATAATATAGGCTTAGTTTTAAAAACTGCTACATTAGTTTTGATAATGTTGATCAACACATTGTTATTCCCTTAGATCAAAAACATGGCCCCCCATACGTAAAACTTGTTAATGTGGAAGAAGATATAAACCACATTTATAATGTCACTACCAGAGATGGTGAGCAATGTGATCCTACTCCTGATGGCATCCTCTAATGGATGGACACTTAGTCCCTTTTTAATACTACAAATACTGATTGTAATTATTGGGTACACGGTGACTATGACCTCACTAGAAGAGTGTGTAGTGACATTGGTAGTCAGAAGAACATTATGCATCAGTATCATAAATGACATAGGTTCATTTACCTTCTTACCAATCAAGTCTTGATGGGACCAATGATAGATGCATCCTTAGAAAGACTCAATGTAGCCCCTCAATTTCATGGACAAATGGAAGTTCACAATCTTTTCTAGCACCTTAAAGAATTTTATCACTCTAACAATGATTGTATACGATCCTTGCTTCACCTCTTTGATGGTATATCTACAAGGTGGTGGTGAAACCCATCATGAATGACTTCTCTAGTGGGATCAATACGCTTTAATTTGAATCACCTATTCCATCATGATAATTGACTCAGGGGAACAAATAGTTGTGTTAGAGTACAAGCACCTGAACCCCATATAGAGGCCTATGAGTCAATATTGAGTCTTACTTACCAGAGTATTTGTGGGAACATGCATTTTATGGAACTTTATGAACCTAGGCATGCGTATGGTATGTTTATGAAGAGCAACATATGGACACTCAATTTTGGCATCTATTGAATGAAAACATGAACTTGGCACTATCTTATTCCTCTCCAAGAATAAATTTGCACCTCACTCTCCAGGCCATGCAAAAAGCAGTTATTGGTGACCCTAGTCCTATTGAATATCACCTGAGATATATCCATAATGACCCAAAAAATGGTTTAATTCTCTTTAATGAACCATCTACACAACTTGTTCCCATGCCACAACCAATCCTTAATCAGGATCAACGTGAAGAGATATGTTTAGGAAAATAGAAGCTAGTGTTTTAAGTAGAAGAAGGTGAAGGTTCCAACCCGCTCGACCCTTGTTTAATCACTTGGATGTCCCTATAGACTTTGGCACATGAGTTATTTGAGATAATGGTCCCGACACAGACCACCCTTACTCTTGGCCCATTCAAACTATTCAACGTAACATCGACATAGAGGAAGAACCAAAAATAGCTATTGTAGGTAACTACTGGACTGACTTAGAACTTTCAAAGATATTTTATTTGTTAAAAGAATACCAAGATGTTGTTTCAAGAAACTATAGTGAGATGAAAGGAGTTCATCCATCCCTAAGTAAGATGCATATTAAACTAGTTGACGATACTCGACCAGTCAGGAAAAGGCCATATATGATGAATCCTAATCTACAAGCATATGTAAATTAAGAAATTGAAATTACACCAATTTTCATCATTCCATGATGCTAAAAAGGGTTTGACTCATCTGACATATTTTCATAACACTATTGTGCTACAGATTAACTATTTGTCTTTACTTTAAAATCACATCACTAACAGTTGCCATAAGCTCGATAATGATAAATCAAATTATATCTCGTATGAACATAACGTAAAGGCAATATTCAATTGGTCAAAGTTTTTCACTTCATTTAAACTCACTATCAAATGATTATTTTAGATATAAGCACTATCTCTAAAATTCTATTTAATCATAAGAATACCCAAATCCATGTGTACATAATTTTTTATAAGAATACCCCTATATTCTTTTGTAGCTTCCAAATTAGATTCTAACAATTCAAAAATAGAATGCAAAGTTTTCAACAGAGATTTGCATTTGCCTTCTAGAAAATAGAATGCAAAGTTTTCCAAAATACATTCTAACTTAAGCTTGAAAAATCTAAAGAATTTGTCTTTGAAAAGTTGATACAAAAGTAACATTTAGTTTTGATATTTATTTCTTTTAGTTATTTCTTTTGTGATAATTTTTTTAACATGAATTTATAAAATTTCTTGTGAAACACAAAAAAACAAATATTATATCCAAGGATTGAAAAGCTAAAAAATTATATCCAAGTTCAAAAGACCCCAAAATATATATATATATGGCATTCTAGACAAACACAAAAATGTCAACATGCTTCAAATAATATATTCAATAACTTCAATAAAGAAGAGAAAGAAAGGGAATAAGAAAATAATATCCCAAAAATAGATCAATCACATCTAATTTAAACTAATTTATGACAGATTAAAAAATACCCTTCTTAAAATAAAGAGTAAGGATCGACCCTTGGCAAATGATGCCCAACAGATTTCAAATCTGTCTACTTGACCACTCGGCCATGTTGATCTTACGAATACATCACCCAAGCCGCTGGAATAATAATTTTCAGTCTGGCTCAAATTGCGATTAACGAAACAGCCATTAAATTACATAAAATTAAATTAAATCGGTATTTTATTGCTTTTTTTTTTGGGTTTGTGAGCGTGTAAAAGTATATACTACTAGTGACCTATTTTTAATCTTGAAATAAAGGCCAAATATTTGACACGATATTATACTTTTGATTTTCTGCTATTGAAAAAAAAAGTTATATATTGAATTATCAGATTGATATATTCAGATTTTTTGTCAAAATAAAATATTGTTTCAAAATAAAATAATATAAATTACATAGTAACATCGGATAAAAATGGCACCAAAATAATATTATAAATATTTTATGTACAAAAATTTAAATTAGGCACACTCCACAACATCCGAAGGAGGAGGTAGAGGATCAAGACCCCTGTATGAAAACATTGTAGGTTATGGATTTTGGATATCATTTGCTAAAGCTTAATAAAAGAGTTTTGGATATTATAGCCATTTCTGATGTTCAAGTTCTAATTCATTGATAATTATGTATCTATGGTGGGTTTTGAGTTGAGCACTTATACATCAAACTTGATATGATATCTATGCAACCTTTACCTTTTTTGAGTAATAATCTCTAAACTCTATGGCACTTCTTTGTGTAATTATGGTTGTTGAGCTTAATAATACTAGGATCAAAATAGTATATCTTTATTTATATGTAACTCCTAACTAAATATAAGTTTTAATCCAAAGAATATGACTGATAAGTTACTGCAAAACATAACCCATGGGAACCGATCTCTAGTTGTGCATTTTAAGTGAGTGCACAAGACCATACTCTTACATAGAGGACCAATGCATTAACTCATTGGGGCCGCACTTTAGTTTCAAAAACATTATTAAGAATAAGAACCCAATATTTTGGTTCTGTTGTCAGGACCACTAACGCTTGCTGCACAATAATGGAAGATGCTTGAATATATCACCCTTGAGAGTATTGGGTAATGGATAACTAGGGTTGAGGATAATTTTGCAGTTTCATACCTTGAACCAAGATTTTCCACACATCAATGGGTAGAATATAATCTCTATAGTGCATTATACAAAACTTTCATTATTTAAACCCTGGTTCATTTTCATACTTGACTATTTGTGTATGTGCAAGGTCAATCACGAAACTTTGAGAGAAGATAGTCTTGGACATTAGAATGACAAAGAGATTTAACAGGACTTAGAACACCATGGACAGAAGTTGTTAACATCTGGTGGATAGAAGTGTTGAATAGCGACATTCTGGCGTATGATGTAACTACCTATTCTTATCTTGAAGAAGCCAAGTTTTAGTTCCTCAGAGAACTGCATGACTGATATAATAGACATTTCTCATTAGAAATTAAGAAGTTGTTTATTCACTGTGGGATTGAAACTATGTCAATGGAGAGCTAAATCCCTCTTTGCATGAGTTGCACTTTTGGGAGGGAAGTAGAAAAGAGTTAGTAAAGGATTTTAGGTTTAGAATGGTAGCTAATTAGTGGGCATTGTGGAAGCAGAAATATGATGTGTCACGGTAGAGGATCATAGGAGTAAGCGATGGGAGAAGGGACTGAGAGAACTCAAGAAGTGCTATTAAGATCCGTAGGGAAGTAAAAACACACAAATAAGACCCAATCACTTTCGAACCATGCCCCATGCCACTTTTATCATATGGAGAAACTAGATGGATAGAAGAAACTGAAGAACCAACTTTTAACCAACCAAGTTCCCCAACCATAGTACATGTTCATGCTTTTGAATTACATGAATTACGTATACATAATTGGGATACATATAGCATGGAATCATAAATTAATCCTATAAGGGATATTGTAGCTGAGCCAATTATAACTAATACAGACTTAATACTTGCTTTCCCTTTTCAGGGGAATTTCATGGAATAATTTGGGATGCCTAGAAGACGTGGCATTTAGAGTGGACAGAATATGGCCCCAAATATGATTAATCAACTAGTTATCGTACCTCACGGTATGGGTGTTACTACTAGAGGCACTTGATATTGACTTGTATAATCCTTAAATACGAGTACTTTTACATGCACCATCTAGTCAATATTATAACGTCTTATAATAGGTAGTGGTTATATCAATAAATATTATCAGTTTACTTCAAGGAGTCATGTTGATTTGCTTCTGAGTCATTGAATTTACCTATTCGACTCCCTAAACATCTACTGAGACTAATAGGTATATATATGGGTTTATGCTTAACGATCTGCAGAATTAGACCACAATTCAAACAAAATACAAACCATTCCCTTAAGTCATCATATTATAACTTGAATACCCAGTAATGCATATGCAACGGTTTAATATATTTGAGCCCTATATCACTGCAGTAAAAAAAAAACATTGTTATTAATTTATGGCTCAACTATAACCATTGTTCTTAAGGATACAACATTACTGATGATAATTTAATAAGGCACTGGGTAAAACTAAATCGCTGCCCCTCTATAGATACTATGGATTTATATATTTTAATTTACCATTTCTAAATCTACCATAATTAAATCGATGCACTATATTAACGAATCACTTCATCATATTATGAGTTGTTGCACTCTAAATCCAAATTTAATTTAGAATTATTCATTGGCTCCATAATAGCATCGTTGCATTCCCTATTAGCATCACTGTATATATAACTAGCATCTTTATATAGCTAATATTGCTGAATAAAATAAGTTTGTTAAATGCAAATGCCCTTTTCGTTGTATGAACAAATCACTGAACTCAAAGGATCAAAATATGTGGTATATTTTATTTTATGTAACCATGTACCATATGCGACCTGAGGTGTATAAGCTGCAAATAAGGATATGTGTGTGTGTATCACCATAATTATAATATTATGAATAAATATTCTACTATGTGAATCGCCACCCTCAAACTGTTTGTATGACTATATTTTGATTTGTATGGATTCAAATTTAACATATAGTCTCTATGTTTTATATGCAACCATTATGGGTTTATAACTCTCTATTGGATGTGAAAACCAGTCATCTAAAAGTATACAGTCCAAAACACACAGATTTATGTTTGATAATAACACAATTTTAAGGCTTTGGCTATTTGGAATTTCTTGTTATTCCGATGTTGGATTGCTTATCATTCTCCTTCTTTTATGTGTTGCGCCTCCTTTTCTTTGAGTTACGCCCCCCTCCTCTTTTCCTTCATTATCTTCTTTCTTACTATCTATGAAAAGGGAGAATGAGTTTTTAAAAAAATTCTTTTCCCTCTTGTTTTTTTTTGGTTTTCTCTATTTTTCTCATTATTTTAAGAATTTTTAATTTTTTTTTCCTTCTATGTTTAAATCTTTCTTCTTTTTCATCTTATTCCACTTTTTTTTTCTTCTTTCTTTTTTGCTAATAATATTTCTCAAATTATCTTAATAATAAAAGACTAATTAATATAAAAGCTAGTCATAATAATTTAATAAAGACATTACACTAAGTTAATCATGCGTAAATACTATCTAAATACAAATAGTATTAAAACACATTATGATCATTATTATGATGTATCTAATTATGTGATAGTTAATGTGGTATGTACAACATTCTAACTAATTTATTTATCATCATCCAACATCTCCATCTGCATCACTCTCGCTGATGATGTTCTCCCTCCGTCATGGTCTGAGATATGAGTTCTCTTGTGTCAACCTCACAACAAATAGATAATTAGACCATATCAATATGATATACCTACATCATAAAATATAATAAAAAATAATAAATCCACATGATCATGATGCAAATATATACACTATAGCTAACTCATAGCAATATAATCATGTAACCTAAGTAATATCCTATTGTCCCATAATAACATATATCTCAAATCCTAGTTGAAAATAACTAAATCAATTTTTTTGAGTATATATATATATATATATATATATATATATATATATATATATATATATATATATATATATATATATATATACTTTGCTTAGCGAGAAGTCAAAATGTAAGTCCTTCCCTTCTAAAGCCAGTCCTTATCTTGGATGACTCTTATTCAAACATAAATTTGGAACTAAAAATATTATTTGATAGAAAAATATCATAATATAAAATATCAAATTAAGTAGATAAATGTGAAATTCAGTAAAAAAAATTCATTAAAGTCCTCTCCAAATAACACTATTATCATAATATTGGTTCCACAAGACCCTATTTTTTGGCATCTTCCTATTTTAAAAAGATTGTAAATGTCACTTACTTTGATAATATCATACTATAAAATATTAATTAAGTAGATAAATGTGAAATTCGCCTATAGAATTCATTATAGTCCTCTCCAAATAACACTATTATCATAATATTGGTTCCACAAGACCTTATTTTTTGACATCTTATTTTACAAATAAAGTTTGCGAATATCAATTACTTTGATTGATTTTATTGTGACAACTCTGGGGTCCAAACTGACAAGATAGGTTTATATACTACATGATTAACCACTTCTAATACTTCAAAAGGTCTCACATATCTTAGTGAAATTTTTACTAACACTCACAAAGTACATGAAATCATCATAAAAATCAAAAATAAATTGTTAAGAAGAGTTCCACAAAACCTTTTAGCCCCTTTAGACATCTCTTAACATAGAGAGTGTTTTTCTCATTCTAGAGAAAAATGTTTAGGGAACCTAGTAAGAATGATGTGTATAAGTTAATACCATCACCACTCCATCTAGCTCCTAATAAGTATAACATGTCAATATTATTTATATTCCATTTATCTTTTAGAAAGTATGACATTGAATAGGAACTAAAAATACTACATTTTCAATGTATATAAAATTAAGGATTAATCATTTTACAATTTATATGTATATGGCCATACAATTGAATTTGATAAATCCATCTATCAAATCCTGGATTCGACAAGTCCATTTTCCAAATTCAAACTCAATAACTATCGAGTCAATATTATACTAAATAGGATCCCTTACCATCTATTAGTACTCATGTTTCTAATTCACCATTCTTCCCTTACGTCTCCATGACCTAATGATCTCTAAAATGTGCACAAAATTTAAAAAATCACAATTCCATACTAATCTATTGTAGAAATTAATAATATATGCTATATAATTCAAGATGTACCAACATGCATACAAGTAAAAAATCATAAAATCTTTCTGCAATTATATTAAGTCGCCATTAACCAAACATAAATAGTATCATATTTCATGGCTTAACTTATTCTGTTATATTCATAGTTAAGAGAAAATGATGTTAAAATTATTGTTTACAGAGGCCAAAGATCTCAGCGTCCTTAAAACCTTTAAAAAAAATAAGTGAGATAATGTCTCTCTACTTTCTCGGCGAGTTGCACAACAAGTTATAAGTTTATCTCAACCACTTTTATTGACTAGATGTTCTATACATCCTATACCCTATCCGCTACTGGTGAAAGGTACATAAAAAACTCTTCAAAACAACATGATTTAATAAAAAAGATAATATTAATATCAATCAAATCAAGGGTATATAATAATATAAAAATTATAATCATCTTATAATTATTAATCGATAATTAATATAACTTCAAGGTTCACTACTCCATCTGGTCTAAGTTCACAATTTTAGATAAAGTAACACTAGAAAGTATGACTCTAAAAGGTCATCAGTGGAAATTAGAGAACTAACATCTCAACAACAAAACTCTTAAATACCATCACATGGTAAAAGATAACATCACAACCCAAGTTGTCATAATCACTACCTACTTACCAAACTTGTAAGAGTAGTATCATAACCTACTTCCACAACTAAAAAGAAAATACTAACCACAAAGATGCATCAATCCATTATATCTTACAAATTCTCTCTCAACAAGAAGTAAATGACACCATCACATGAACTCAAGGGAATATGGTTAAAGCAACATTTTAAAAACAAGTTCTGATTTAAGGAAAAAATTAAATCAACATCATGAAAATATGAATCCTCTTAGTAGGTTTATAATGATGTCAAAGGAGGGTGAGAGAGTAATAACTCACCTCTATGTTAACTATGAGTAATGACACTTCTTCCTAATCCACATAAACATAGGAGTGCCAATCCATGAACAAATTCCTAACACATTGGAGTCCTCAACAAAAATGACTATACTCCACTACAAGGAGAATTCCCACTACACTAGGTGGTGTCAAACTAAACATAGTCTTATAGGATTTCCCACTTCTAAGATTAGTGTATATAAGACACAAAACTAATGCACATATACTTAAGTGAGAATCATCTCATGGTTTTTAAACACTCACAACATAAGTCATAAATAGCGAAGGTGACTTGATTTCTAATTAAAGATGTAATCACATTCGAGGTGTTCAATCTAAATGATCAAACTTAAGATAAGAATATCTTATTCATAACTCAATAACTATGTTATGCACCTACCTATCCAAACATCTTATACAACCATCACCATCGAGACACTCATTAAACCAACCCTTTAACAATTCTAAAGGGGTAAAATTTTTCTCTAAGCTACACACTCAATGTTCCACACAATATTTCATGAATTTCTAATCTCTATAATAGTCACCAAGCCATACAAGAGTATCTACTAAGTCTCAAAACTACAATCATGTTGTAACATGGTTTTGCATTGAGACACTACAAACCTAAAATACACTTCTCTTAATCAATGCAATACTTCATGTCACTATGTTCACATTGGTGAATAGAAGGACATGAAAATGTTAATGGACTCATTAAGTCATAGAGTTTGAGCCATAACTTCATACCACATGTAACAACTTCATTGAATTCTACTTAGAAATATGTGATTTTTTTTAATTAAACACATACACTATAAATAAATTACACCATGAGAATTTAACTAGTGGTCATATAAAATATTACATGTGTGGTAAATGTAAATAAAGTATACTACTTCATACATCATTGATCACTAACATCATAAGAAACACATCATAAGACAAATATAAAAAGTAATTATAATTAACCATCCATGGTTTATACATTCCTATAGCCACTATTGTCAATGTACATGGAATAAATAATTTCAAATCATCACGATAATGTTTTAATAATAAATATAATACAATACAATGTTTAAATATATAAGATGCATGGCTCCCTAAAGCATAGTTTTCCAGACTCTAGTATCTATGGCAATCTCAAGTGTCATCTCCAAACACTATTGTGGGGAGGGAAAGCATCATCAAAACACTTTTCTACACAAACCATGGACCAATGATCATCTGCACTAATCTCATCACGGAATATCTCTCCCTTTACAGATGAGTAGATAGTGATGGTGCATGAATCTAGAAAAACAAGCTAGTACCTATGTACTATATAATTTTTAAAACTAAATATGCAGTGCATCATAAAAAATATGTTCTATTACAAGATATCAAATAAACATGTAAATCATACTCATAAAATGACAATGTCTCACTAAACATACTATGGTCAAAAAAATTAAGAATAATAAATAATAACGATCTATAGATCTATCAAAATTCAAACACACCACTTGATCATATTGGCTTCATCTAGCATTTGATGCTAGTAAGTTAGTGAAGTGCATCTCACTCATTACTTAAAATAAATAATGTGAGTTTGGTTAACATAATATAATCAAAAGATTCATACAATTTACATCCTACTATCAATCATAACATATAACATGTTAAGCATAAGATAAGCTAACATATATTTATTTCATCAAATATATCAATGAATCTCACATTATCATTTATCCCATAATATAAATAATGACGAGAGTTTATATCATTCAAGTAAAATACATATTTAATTGTAGTTTCTAATTACTAAAAGTGTTTTTCAAATATACTACACCCTATGATAACTCATATTATCATAGTCTCGTTTTCTAAAACACAACTACTAATTACTATAATCAGTCATAATGAAGTAGTCATAAATCCATGGAAACATAAGCTTATATTCAAGCAACTAAACATGAAAATGAAAGTCTGAGTTCATATGAACATAAAATATTCTATTCTAACATTCACTATACTCTTAGGTGTTGTATACACACATATATAAAGTCCTACTAACTGTCATAAACATGATATTCATAGAAATAACCAACATGTATACATTTAATTCATAAAGAGTATGTATGTGTCTAGACATAACAATTGCATTTTGTACCATCTGGGTATAGCATATATTTAGACTATAGTTTATTAACTAAAATACTCTCTATGACATCTCATAATACCATTTATTGAATATGAACACACTACTCAATTGCAAATAATCAATCTTACAATTTCAAGAATCAAACAACCCATAATCATAAATAATAACCAAGTATGATTTGTACCACTCAGGTATACCCTATATTTAAATTGCATACTAGCATTCAAAAAAATATAATTTATATGCACACTTCACAGTGCATTATTATATGCTATATATAGCTAAATACTTATACATAATAAACTCATAATATGTATTGTATACAATTTTTTATTACTATATATATATATATATATATATATATATATATATATATATATATATATCAACAATTTATTCACGATATTCTCAAAGAGTCATATAAGTCATAACAAAATTATATCAAAAAATTTCATTTTAACAACTTAATCCATGTTCTAAGAGACTATCTTCACATGATTATAATTTTGGTCCCATGGACACCTTATAACTTATTTCAGTCATATATTTAATTACAAGTATAATCACTAGATATAAATACTTGTACATACACCATATGTAAGTACTAAAATGATATGAAAACACTATACCAATATAAATTAATTTTTTAAAAATAAAAAAACTCTTTAAAACCCTATAATTTAACAAGTAACAAATGGCATGAGGCCATATTTAAGTGTCTACATAACGTAGACTAGCAATTGCCCTGAAAGTGCAAAGAAAGCTGAAAGTATTGTATATTTTTGTTTTGCAATTATATCTAGTATGTATTAATATATGATATATCAAATATATATAAATATTATTTTATATTTAATATATAAATCGTATGAATGGCAATGATCCCACAATTGTTGAGCTATTCACACAATACCTATTGACTTTTTTTACCTGACCCACCACTAACTTTGCCATTGCCAGTTGGCTAATCAAAAACACTACAAAGAGAAATTTATTAATTATTTACGTTCTAGAATAAATAAGCATTCAAATTATGTAAATATATGTAACAAGAATTAACACTCATAACAATTAGTAAAATTTTAATTCCAAAATAAAAAAAATTAAATAAGAATAAATATTTTCAGCCAAAACAAAATCCTCCTAAAATTCCAATGTATCATAACTTAAGGCTAATAGGAGATTGATTAGATCAATAAACAAAGACCAAATGTGGTTATGAAGATCCCAGAAAAATAAGCCACAATAACCAATTAGAAGGATGAAAGAGACCATCCATGACTTGTCAAAGTGATAGTAAATGTTATCGTTTATCACCCCTTTTGAGGAGTTTAACCCTACCATTCAATTCCCAGATAGAGCCCCAAAATCCAATCATAAATTATACTAACCAACTAAATGTGGGTCTCCCTCTACCCTTCCCATCAATTCATGATATAATTGTTAAATGCAAGAAATAGATGTGAAGCATCTCATACTCCTAGAAAGAAACATGACCATAGTACATATATATTATATATATGTCATGTCCAGACATGGAGATAAATGCAAATTAAATGTGGGTTCACTTAAGTCAAAATAGTTTAGATAAAAATATTGGTGGTGATGTTGCTCTTGGGCTGACTTAAAGAAAAAAAAGAATAGAACTTGATATAGCAACAATGTTAATGTTGTTGGATGAAAAGGTTGTTTCGGGAGGTTCAAACCCTAGACGTGGTGATAACAAGGATTGCATGAAGGAAATGAAGAAGGAAAAGATCAATGGCATGGCATAGAAGAAGCAATTGTAGAGAGGGATTCATGTGGTACAGCATGAAAGGCTAAGATTGTTGGATCATAAGAAGCGATTGTAGGAAGATAAGGTAATGGTGGTAGTGAATACATTTATGAATAATCATATGGCATATGTATCATCGTATAGATACAGAAGTCTAGCTGCAGCATATTCATTTCTCAAGAATCATCATCATCATTAATCTAAATAGTTGTATGTATATTCATCCAATATAAATATGTTTAGTTTACATCATGTCACTTATTCGAATCACGGGAGAAGCATTTTAAGCATCAAACTTGTGGCTTAGTTAGAATATTCTTATGCTTTACTACTTTATAAATACCAATTTTTCAACACAGAGGATCATTCACCTTTCATGACTAGTAGAAGGGTTAGTAGTAATAGTAATACTAATAATAATCATCTTACTAGTATGTTTGGAGGTTTTGAAGAAGACGACAGGTTTAGGTGCTTAATGTTTCATAATATGTATCCCTATGGTGGTTGTCCCTTGTAAATAATCCATAATGAGGCAAAATACTTCATTTATGATGTACAATTTGCTGAAATAGAAACAACAACTTGGTCATTGAAACTCCTATCTATTGGCCAACATAAATGATGTCATGTGCTACCAAACCACTCTGCACCACCACTTTCCCAAACCGTCACTATTCAAAACTAGTAATTGTTTTCTTTTAATTTGTGGAATATATTCCCCTTTTATGTATTATATTGTGATATACTACTTTTATCATTTGATACACCAACATCAATCTATTATTAATGTACAAGAAATCACCCATAGTGCAAAAATTCAAATAATATTAATCAATTTGAAACTTGATCATACAAGAATTAATATAATAATTTTCACATCACAAAAATTATCACATCATATGGTGTTTATCAAGTTTTTTCTTTTCTTTTGTGAGGTATACTCCCATTTTGACCAAAATTTAACTCATGACATTCCCTCCCACCTAGGACCAATCATTAAGTGAGTATTTTTTCTCTTTAACATCAAGACAAAAAAATAGAAGGATTCAATATGTAAGATCATTTTATATGATGTACGTCAAATGTAGAGTATTTTTCATTAGAATATGGAACCATTGTACAAACTCTAAACCACTTTGTAGTGTATAATTTCACATGAAATATCATGTCAATAGAAAGGATAATAAAATAAACTAATTTAAGATATCACGTTATCCAAGAGTCTATTGTTGAATATTAAACTATTTCTTATGTTTAAATCTCATTGTTAATTATTATTATAATATTAGATTGTTATTTTTTTATCAATTTTTAAGCTTGCCACAATTAAGGTGATCTACCTAGACTAATTCATTTGTTGAATATTACTTTTTAATTCAACTGTAGACATAGAAAACTTGTTCTCAATCATTTTTTTAATAATTGCACTTATACATTTATAATAAATGAGTATGCAATATACCAAATATTATAATTATTATTTGCCAATATATCACTATTCTTAGACTATGTATATATATTAAAGTAATATATATAATTTTCATATGGATATGAATATTGCACAAATCAAATCCTATTAAAATATTTATCACTTTTTAAGTTTGTCAACAAATAAGACAATCCACCTGGGCAACATCCAAGTATTAAAAACAATAAGGAAATGGTTTCTACGCCTTCCATGTTATTGTTTATTACTACACATGTTACGTAATTGGTCAGGTGGTTGAAGGAGGTTGCACAACATGCAGGGAGGTCGCGGCTTCAACTATTTTTTAGGTTTTGGTTTGGTTTGTTGTTGAATAGGTAGAATAGACTACAAAAATGAACACAAAACAATTGCAAATACCCTATGCACCAGATATAAATACACCCACAAAAATAGAAATGTGGTTTACTACAACAACAGATTGCCAAAAACAAAATTGTTATCTCATTAGAATTTTAGTTTGATGTTCATCTTACCTTTCAACCTTCAATTTCAATCAAATTTCCATACTGATAACAATCTCAATTGATTTATAACTATTTCTTAGTGTAATATTTATAAAATATAAACAATTTTTTTAATAAACCATTTCACCATCTTAGTTAATATAAACTAAACAAATATTATATTACAATATATATTACATCATATATTATATCAATATAATACGGTGTTAATAATATTGAAAATAAATATTATTAAATTGAATTAATCTTTTCTGTAGTAATAAGGATTTCACATTTGAAAGCATCCATAAAATGCCACCTCCTTGCATGCTAGATCCTCCTATGCCATGTAACATATAAATTCTATGTATGCACTAAAGAATGCCATATGCTCTATGTCATGAAAAATCACCATCTAAACTAAGGCTATCTTTCATCTTATATTTTGAAATGTAAATCCTTAGGAGTGTATGCTAAAGCATTTTCTAATTTTGAAACTTCAAAATAATATAATGAACATAATATTGAAAAAGAAAACCCATTTAAATTCCCTGCAAAAGTAAGATGCTAAAAATTCATGATCCATATGTCCTTCAAATCCAAACACCATAAATGAATGCATCCAATATAAAAAGGACTAAGAACCATTTAGAAAAATAATTAAACCACCAATCCCTAATAAACATAATCTCAGCAATAAGAATTTCCATGTATAATACACATTTGATATAATTATGAGAGTATCGATGAAATTAGAGGTGCCCATTTGCATTCACCACATTTGAATAGAATAATCTAAAATTTGAAATTATAATTCCAGATAAGGGGAGAAATTTAAATTTGTATTTAGCTCATTTGATCAACTTAGTGATTTACTCAACAAAATATCTAACAATGATCCACCACTTATAGTCAACCATGAAAAAGACTATTAAATTTCTCATAAATGAGGCCAATATATGTAAAGCTTAAAGGGATTTTTACATAAATTTTCCATAGAAATTACACATGGTTGCATAAATATACATGCTAAGTCCACTCATAATTACGAGTGTATACAATAAGTGACTTTGAAATAAATATTATATTTTTACGTACTACTATAATTGTAATAGGTATTTATAAAAGAACAATATAATTATTAATAATTGCATTGGGATGGAATGTAAAAGAGGAAGGTGGGCATGAAAGTTATTTTTCTATTAGTTTGTAGTTGCACTGCACCATTCCTTCTTCCCAAATTTTTGAAATGCTTTCAATTTTCATAGTTCTATCTATGTTTGAAATGTATAGCTAGTAGGTAAAAATCTAATTAAAATTAGAAATGCCAGACTGCAAGAGTATGCATGTCATTATGTGCATGAGGTCTGATTTAAAATTGTCCACTGCATATCAAAAACCATTTAATTTATGGGAACTAAGGTTTCATTATAATGGGCATGCATGGCATGAAGATGGTGCCAGATTACTAGCGTGGTTGTCAAACTTGGTGCACGTGTTAGTCAAATGGGTTGGAAGCACTAGAATTTGATTCCACAATTTAACATGCACCCATATCTAGACAAGAAAACTCCACAAACTCTTTAATACCAAAAAATCATCTATATGCAAATAGCTCTATGAATAAATGGTCATTGACATCTGGTAAACATTAAATTAAAGTGTTATCATTTCCCTTTATAGTAGGTATCTTTAGTGAGATGAACGACTTGCCTTTGCCATGAGAGGATTTCATCTTAGATTGTCCTAGAAACAAAATTCATTTGTCCAAAATTAGTCAGATTGCATCTAAAAGTTATTCCAGGAAATATGGTGAAATTAATTTGATTGGGTCTGAGAAATGTTCAAATAAAATTGGTATGGTGGAATTAGTTTGATTAGATCCAAGTTTAAAAAAAACCCAATTTTTATCTTTTAAAACTTTGCTCAATTATTGAACCTTTTCCCTTGTTAAAGGTTTTTGGAAACCATAGGTCAACATTACCGATACAGGGTTCAGAAATAATTGTGTATTATTTATAATGGAGAAGTTTTATTTGTTTGGATATGTTATTATAACTTTCAAAAAAAATGTATTATTGTTGCATATTTGTAATTTGTATGTTTTATTTTTTGTTTCATTATGCATGATATTACCACAACAAGTTTGCCTTCAACCCATAATATCAACCTTCTACTATAAATCTCTAACTTCACCTGATCAACCTTGCTCACACGGGTCACTTTAATGACCCTAAAGGGCCATTTTTTCACAAAACCTGCTATAGTCACATTGTTGACAAAACAAATAAGATACAAATATATGGTAAAAGGCAAGAGGCAAAAATGTTATAATTAGAGGATCTGGGTGTATTAGATCAAAAAATTCAAAATCTATAGCATATCATTTTACATTTAGATTGAAATGCAAGCATCTCTAGCAGGTTTTGAATATGATCATTGTCCTATTGGAAAATTTTGAGGATACAAATGCTCTGGGTTGTTCTTATTATTTCTAAATACAACTCAAGAAGTTTACTAATTTTTTTCAGCCAAAAGAGTGTAAATTACAATAATATTAGATAGGAAGTAGCAAAAAAATGTAGAATGAATTGTAAAGTTGTCTTACCATTCAAAATTAAGCCAAATAATCTACTGCACACATAAGAAATGTTGTGGAACCAACTATGGTTCTTGCAAGGTAAATTGAGGCACCAACGAACATTCTTTTCTAAGAAATGGCCACCCTTATATAGCTTCACAACCATGAGTGAAGAAACATAAAAAACCCCACTATAGAAAAAAGGAAGGTGAACCATACATTTGTATGTTGGAAATCATAATGGCCCTATAGAAATAGGTTGATGCCCAAATACAAATTTAAAGGAATAGATCAGTGAACAATAATGGCGGCCAATAGACCCTATGTAATTAATTCCCTGATCTTGCAATTCTTTCCTTCCCTATATTGAACTCATCACTGGAATAACATAATGACCCAAATGAAAGACCATACACATCTGTGATTCTAACCACAAAACATTTGTAAAGTACCATATTCTAACACATAATACTGAACTAGTGGTCAACAATGAAATATTCCCCTATTTTATCTCTTGTGACACAAATCTTAGGGGCTTCCCCGTTGTATAAAGCCTCTATCTTAATAAAAGAGAGTTATGGACTTTGTAACCCATGGGAGGCTACAACTCCCATCGAGTGATGTGATGAAACTGACATATGTGATGGGAAAGTGGCCACCTCACTATTAATAAAATATTAAAACTTATACAAGAGACATGACCTGGTTGACCCTGAGAATAGCCCACTATTTATTTATTTTTATTAAAATTCAACAGAGCTGAACTCATGAATGCAAGTAAAAGGATCATACATCTGTTGGCTAGTGAGAATGGATTTGCATAGACTTAGAGGGAAAGACTGGTGAGTTGAAAGTAAGAGTTGGAATATGATAGTTATGCCTTATTGACTTTAACTATGAGGGATGTGTTGCTTCAACATTCCTATCTACATTCATGAGTTGGTTTGTGTTGATCAAGTGAATGGTTAGTTTTCTTTGCATAGTGATTTGAGTGAATGCAAGTTTGAAATGTCGAAGTGGTAAAAATTAAATCATTTTGAAACAGTCTATGTCAGTCCCAAGTTTATGTGGACCGTGGACATGTGTTCGTGTAAGCATCATGCAAGTGTTTGTGAGTAGTTATTTTGGTCTCAGATTTCATGAAGTAGGGGTTGGGTTGTCCTAGGTAGAGAGTAATCAGACCTTGGGAGGGAATTGTTCAATATAATCATTCAAGTAGTTCTAAGAATTATCAGTTGACCCTCAATCAATGGTTGTTGTGTATGCTAGTTTTTTTGCCCATTTATTTTACTTTAGAATAGATTGTCCTGATGAGTTAATAAAATACATGTTACTCCGAGTTTTATTGCATTGTGTGAATGCTTATGTGTGTTTGAGTTGATTTCTTGATCTTTGCAAGTGTGTGTTTTTATTTTCACTACTAATCCTTTATTATATAAGTTATTGTCCACTATGTTTGTAGGTGTACTTATGCAGGTAAACATTGAAGGTGTAGTCTATAGTTCTTGTAGAGTCCCATCACAATGAGGGATTTGGGTTAGGACAAGTGGTGCCATATGGGCGGTCATCTCTGTTGAGTTGGCCCTATGACAGTTGGTATCAGAGCACATGGTTTATGTTTTATAGGATTATGTTTGCCTAAGTTAAATAGTCTTATACCTTCCCTTGTCGAGTCAGTCTAGTGTTGTGTCTAGTTATGTTTGAGTTAGTATGGTAGGATATCTATCTAGGATGTTGCTCAAGAAGGTGCCCAATAAGGGTCGAGATCAGGGTCAGGGCAAAGGTGAAGGTGGTGGTAGTTGCCACATTAGTAAGTCAAAAGTTGTTGTAGTGGGTGAAGGCCTTGTTGAGTGAGTTGGTACCTAGTTCTAATTGATGGGGGATCATATGGGTATGAGATTCAGTGAGCTTGAGGAAAAGGTGACTACCATGGGGTAGACGATCGTGGAACATAATAGAAGGTTGGAGAATATCTTGGTGTTTTAGATGAAGTGGCTTTGTACTAATCAATGGTATCAGGTTTGGTAAAAGTATCAAGGTCTAGTTTTTTTTCAATCTTGAAGCTCCCCAAGTTGAAAGAAATGGAGTGTTATGATGGTGAGCGAGATGGCCATCTTTTGGAGAGTTTCTTCTCGGACATGGAGGAGTTTCTAGCAGGGTTAGGGGGTCTATTAGGTACACAAGAGGTGCATCTTGTACAAGGTACCTCATACGTATGGCAAAGGTTTATTATAGAACCTTGGTTAATGACATTGCATCAAAGAGTTATATGAGGAGGTTAGACTCCTGGGAGGATCTGAAGGAAGCCCTTAGGGATCAATTTTGACCTGTGAATACAACATTGTTAGCTAGGACAAAGTTGAGCTATTTGAAGCAAGTGGGGGAGATGAGAGAGTATATCTATTCTTTCTAAATCCTTTTCTTGGAGGCCACTAACATGTCAGAGGTAGATAAGTTATTTAAATTTACTCATAGTCTTCAGTCATGGGCTTAGGTGGAGCTCTATCACCATGAAGTGTCTGATGTTAGCAAAGCAATTGCTATAGCAGATCGTCTCTTGGATTTTAGAGATGGGTTTTCATCAAAAAGCACCTTAGGCCCTTATGTATCCATGGGTGGAGGTGTTATTAAGGGGTTGATTAAGTCTTTAGGGAAGCCAGGTTGTGACCAGGGAAGGAAGGCTACTCTAGAGTCATCAGTGGAATATTGAAAGTCTTGGAGCACTTCCATGGGTGGCAAGAAGAAGTCACTAGTTGGAGAGTCAAGTGAGAAGCAATCCCATTTGAAGTGTTGGACGTGTGGTGGGAGTCACTACAACTGAGATTATCAGAAGTGGTAGGGGGTATTTATAGTTTAGATGGAGGATCTAGATGAACAGTGTGAGTAGATGATGTGTGTGCTAAGGGGAGCTCAATGCTAGGTAAGGCTTGGGTTCGGAGGTGGTTGTTGTAACTTGTTGGGGTTGATTATTATGGAGGGGGTGATCTGTGTTTGAAAACCTCTTACTTCTCATGGACTCAGGTGGTCCTACAATTTGAATTCAACCAGGTAGCTTTAGAAACTTGGCCTCCAGACCTCTGGAGGTGCAAGTAGGCTTAGAGTAGTTACAAGCCATCTATTTTTTGTTGAGACAAGGTTTACCCAGGATGGGTAAGGTGATAGTTTTTCCCCATCTTGGAGTTCTTTTATGTTGGATCTATTGCAAACATGCATGGTGAAGATTATGCAGAGGAATGGGATTGGGAAGATGAAAGGGGTGTTCAGTTAAGTATGCAAAAGAGTGCAAGAATTGGTGACGAGTCAGTGGATCATGTATTACTTGTTGGCAGCTGGGATGTTGAAGGGGAACAACAAGTTCCTTTTTCCCATTGATGTGAGGTGGGTTCTCTACAGCCATGGAGTATGATCAAGGAAACATCATCTTGTTGTGTCATGGAGAAGATAATTAATCAAGTGCATCGAGTGGTTTTAGAGGAGAGTTATTGGGTAAGGGCTCTGTTCCTATTATTGGGCCTAGGGTGTTTGATTTGAAGTGTTATCTTCACTTGTTATGCTCTTATTTTATAGATTTAGTATTATTTTGAGGGAAATTTTGATGGGGTCACTTAGTCTGTACTGGGTTGGTAGAGTCTTAAAGAGATGGGTCATCCAAAATTATTTTCTTCCACCCCAAGTTTGGGGGTTGGCAAGATCAGGATGATTTTGTGAAGCTACATTACTTTGGTATGGCTTGTGTAGGCAAGCTTGTCTACATGATGAATTTGTTATAGATTCAATTTGTTCTTAGTTTATAACTAATTGTATACCTTAGTCACTGATGAACTCAAACCAATGATGGTTCCTACCTAAGCACCCTTCTATGTATCTGATGGGTAAAATTTGAGCCACATTTGAAATAGTTTGTTAAGGTGAAGACAGTGGGTTACTTAGAAATCTAAAGTGGAGGGAGTTTTTAGTGGTGTTGGAATGGTAGTTTTTTAGCAAGCTGGGAGCAAGAAGAAACCCTCAAAGTTAAGATCATGGATTTTGGCCTTGGTCTCTTAACTCTGGATGGAGCCTGAATAGGGGATGTGTTTATCTCTTGGCTTTGGGTTTGAAAAGGGGATGTATTTATCTCTTGACTCTGAATGGAGCTTGAAAAGGGTATGTGTTTATCTCTTGGATTTGGGTTTGAAAAGGGGACATTTTGATCTCTTAACTTTGAATGGAGCTTGAAAAGGAGATGTGTTGGTCTCTTGACTCTGAAGGGAGCTTGAAAAAGGGATGTGTTTATCTCTTAGCTTTGGGTCTGAAAAGGGGGCGTGTTGGTATCTTAACTTTGGATTCTGGATAGATCCTAGAAAGGGGATGTGTTGGCCTCTTGGATTGGATTGGGTCTGAAGAAGGGACGTGTTAATCTTTTGGCTCTAGGTTGAGTCTGAATAGAATATTGCCTCATGGGTTCTTACCAGTGGAGTTGTGCTAACACTGAGGACGTCATTTATTTTTAAGTGGGGGAGTCTATGAGGGATGTGTTGCCTCAACATCCCTATCTACATTCATGAGTTAGTCTATGTTGATCAAATGAATGGTTAGCTTTCTTTGCACAGTGATTTGAGTGAATGCAAGTCTAAACTATCAAAGTGGTGAAAAATGAATCATTGTGAAGCAGTCTATGTCAGTCCCAAATTTATGTGGACCGTGGACATGTGTCTATGAAAGCATCATGTGGGTGTTTGTGAGGAGTTCTATTGGTCTCAAATTTCATGAATCATAGATTGGATTGTCCTAGGTAGAGAGTAATTAGACCTTGGGACGGAATTGTTCATTGTAATCTTTTGAGTGGTTACGAGCATTATCGACTAAGACCGACTTGGTGGTTGTTATGTATGTTAGCTAGTAGGCCTATTTATTGTACTTTAGACTAGATTTTCCTGATTAGTTAATAAAATAAATGTTACTCCCAATTTTATTGCATTTTGTGAATTATCCATGTGTGTTTAAGTTAATTTCTTGGTCTTCACAAGTGTGTGTTTTTCTTTTCACTGCTAATCCTTTATTATACAAGTTATTGTCCACTATGTTTATGGGTGTACTTATGTAGGTAAACATTGAAGGCATAGTTAGTATTTCTTTTAGAGTCCCATCATAAGGAGGAATTCAGGTTAGGACAAGTGGTGTCACATGGGCAATCAGCTCCATCGCATTGGCCCTGTGACAACCTAATTGACCCTAAGAATAGCCCACTATATTGTGTGTGTGTGTGTGTGTGTGTGTGTGTGTGTGTGTGTGTGTGTGTGTGTGTGTGTGTGTGTGTGTGTGTGTGTGTGTGTGTGTGTGTGTGTGTGTGTGTGTGTGTGTGTGTGTGTGTGTGTGTGTGTGTGTGTGTGTGTGTGTAAGGGAAATTTAGCAAATGAGTGTATACACACACACACACACACACACACACACACACACACACACACACACACACACACACACACACACACACACACACACACACACACACACACACACACACATATTATAAGGGAAATTTAGCAAATGAGTGCATCTGAGTGGGGTGTTTCCACTGTGAGATCAGTGACCATTCAACATATGAATCGGGGAACATTATAATTACATAGGGCATAGTGACAACAGTTGGGGTTTTGGCTCTTATAATAGTGGTATTGATAAGTTCAATCGTGTGTCTACAGGGCTGAGCGTTGTTTTTTTATTCTCATCGAGCATAGAGACAAGTATTTATGATGAGAAAAAGGTTCAATATCAATTTAATTTAGTATATTGAAATTGGGAAAGTCTTAAACATATTCAAGATCTCTCAATTGGGTTGGTCATTACCACCCATGAAGACATAATTAGCCTTTGTAACAGAAAAATAATCCTCTACAAATTGGCCTCTCTTAATTTACAGAGGATAATTATTCTTCGAGCATATGTGTAATTGGGTAAATCCCCTTGAATAAATTTATTTTGCTTATTTTTCTTTGGCCTTTCTTTGGAGAAATTTTCAAAAGAACATTCAAAATATCTATCAGATTATTTATCTGCAAAAAAATTATACATTTTTTAAGCAACACCTATAGGGAGAAATCAAAAATCCCCCCTTTGTGGAACCATTAGGTAAGGGGTTAAAATTCAAGAATTGGCTAGACTGGTGTATCAGAGTCCCAAACATTTCAAAACAATCTGGTACTGTATTTTGTTTGTAGTAATTAACTCTCCAAATTGATTGACCTTGAGTTACTTTTCTTGAAAATATAAATCCACATCAAACAATGGATTTTTTTTGTTCTTTAATCGACTCTCTCAAACAGAAGGACATAAAACATGTTATCATAAAATTTGACCACAAAACAAGTTCAAGAATTTCATGTTTTAATGTAAAAAGGGGCTTTTGGATAAATTGTGGAGAAAAAAATTGATCAAAATTGTCTACATAGTTTATTAAAAAACTCCTTTTTATGTGTAAATATAAATTTAAATTTTATAAAAAGGTTAATTAAATTTAATTATGGTAAAAAAAATTAGACAACTTATTTAAAAGCCCCTATTTAATGTATAAATATAAATTTAATTTTTTTTATAAATATTGATTAGATCTAATTATTGTTAATTGACAATATAATACACCAAAACACTAGACCTACGTGAAAATTGGATCTAATTATTGCGAATTACTAGTTTCTTAAGGCCCAGTGACTTTGATTTAGGTAAGACTATTTTATATTCCCAATATTATTTAGGTGACACTGCCTCATACTTCCAATAAAACCCCCTAACTATTTCTGCTTGGTTTTAACTTGAAGTCCCTTTCAAAAAGAAAAATATCTAGTGTAACACACAATGTGCCACTAGGGAGTTTAATCAAGAATCAATTGTCTTGTAACTATAGATTTACACCAAAATGTTTAATATAAAAAATATATCTATGCTATATAATAGAATAATATACTATGTTATACTCTAAAATAATATTAATATTATAATATAACATAAAATAATATTAATATCATAATATATTATTATTATAATATATACAATAAAATTATTATTATATTTTATAAATATATTAATATAATATAATAGATAGGATCTTGTTCATTTTATGTGACAATTGGCAAAATCAAAACCTCATGTGACCTAGCTCAAGCATAATCCCATCTGTAGCATAGTCGGGCGACCCAACCATATGGCCCTAAAATCTTTGATTTTTTAAGATCAACTTACCTTTCTCACATTTTGTTTGGAATACATTGTCACGCGCTTCACATTGTACATATACAAAAATCCACTCAAATTCCAATTTCTATAATATTATAAATACATTTAACAAAATAAAAATGTGGTAATCTACATACCAAAACTACAGACCATAACGTGGTGGGCAACATGTATGCAAAATGAAAAATAGTGGAGGACACTTGTAAGTTTAGTCATTTTTTAGCATTATTAGGAGAAAATGGATTGGGTGTTTTGAAAGTTTTATGGCTACAGGAAAGGTGTCTTGAAGATCAAACACCATATCAATGGTGTATCTGGGTAGAGCCTTAAATTTTTTAGTTGAAAATTTTATTGAGAAAGAGGTCAACGATTCCATTTTTGGTTGCTTGAGTGGAAGGAGGTGTGTGTTACTATTGTATAATTTTTGGAATTAGAAACTATTCTTCCATATCATTTTTTTATAGTGTGAGGAAAGGAAGTGTGAAAAATTGCCCTTTATCAAGATAGAAGCAACATCTCTAGTCAGGAGGCAACAACTTCCTAATGAAGTGGAGCTATGCAGCTAGCCAAGAAGTTATTTTGATCTTAGATATAAGTTATCATTGCTTATCATTTTGGATTGCTTCTTACTATTATTTCATAGGGTAAAAATCTTAACATTCTATAATGGTTTCAATGTATTTGACATTAAAATTCCATGTGGTATAAAGGCACACCAGGTTCTACATACTATGTTAGGGCATTGGTATTGATTTATCATGTGTTCATTCATAGAGCCCCTCATTTTTTCCATCAACAGGTTTTGCTTTTAATAAATTGACACTTTGAGGCTACTAATAAAGACATAAAGAAAGACCAAACTAGGTATGTGTTGAGTGTGTAGTAAGATACAGAGCTCAGAGCCCTGACTTCTTCCTACCATTGAATTAAATAAACATGGCACAACACAATCAATTGACAGTGATAGAGTTGAGATAACATAGGTGGACAACTCAGTGTTTGGTTGTAGGTTCCACACTGATTAAGTATTATACATGATTGAGACCTCATAATTGACATCCTTCCTGACATTGTTGATGGTTGAAACTTAAATTATTTAGGTATGGTTTTTTGTTTTGACCTGGTCATATTAGTTCTTAAAGATTTACCTCCTTAATTTCTATCTCAAAGAAGGATGCTTTCAATTACAAGGATGTCTTATTCACTTTTGTCTCACATTTTGAACCTTTAACAATATCACAGAGGGAAAGGGGGAAAACGTGCCAGACTAGGAATAGATAATTACCCCTAATAACACCATCAGTAAAAGGGTTATTTCTCTTATTGTGCATATCTGTGGTGTATAAAATTGTAATTTAATTTTTTTTTATGCCAGATAAACAAAAAGAACCAAATGGAAAAAATAAATAAACACATGAACATGAAGCAAACTACTGACTTAGACATAGAAGGGTGGTTTAAAAGCAAGAATAGTTGTTGTTATGGGTGATCGACAACTTTGAGGGTGGTCTCTAACCTTGTCTATTCCCTATCGTGCTAGCTGAACATGTAAATCAATCTTCAAAATACCCATAGTAAATCAGTCCATGCCCAAACCAACAATTTGTAAAACTGTCATCCAATTTAAAATGTCAATGTTCTAGTGGGGGCAAACAAAATATATATATATATATATATATATATATATATATATATATATATATATATATATATATTATCTCATGTGAGATAAATCTCAGGCTTTGAACCACTTTATAAACCTATAGCTTGTAAGGGCGCATAAGGCTAAGTCTCTATGGGAGGAGTGACTAATAGTGGTTTGTTGTTTTATTCTAAAATAATATGGGTGTAAGGTTTATGTGTTATTGTTAAACTTTTTTTGCTTGCAAATGATATGTATGATGGTTAGACCTTGAGAATATAAAAATATAATTAAGCTTTGGAAAGTATGTGCTCCTCTTTAAAGCTTTGTGATTAAATAAATATCAAAATATTTATTTCTTCTAAATTAAACATAGATAAGGATTTTAGTTACTTCCCTATTTTGTAAATAACTATGAAAGGAAATATTTTTAAACCAATGCAAATAACTATGCATATTTTGTATAGCACAAATGTGTGCACTTTACTAGTCTAATTGCCATGGTTCGTTATCAATTGAACATCTATGAGTCCATTAAATTCCATGCATTTACACTATCATTAGTTAATGTGAAAAAAAATCACTCTCAGAGATAAATAATTAAGACTAGAATTTTGAAATTCACTACATTAAGTGAAACATTTGGGTGCACTTTTATATTTGTGAAGTGAAAGGCTAAATTTGATGGTGTAATAAATATACATCAGTGAAACTGGTAGGTCTTTGGAAGTGAGGTTAAAAAAACATAATGTTGATTTAAGACATGATAGATTTAACAAACCAGCCCTAACTAAGCACTCCCATAATATGAGCCATCATTTTTGTCTTGATAATGCTAAAATTATTGCCAAAGTGGATCGCTATACTAAAAGGAAAATTTGTGAAGAGATTGAAAGTGAAATGAACCCAGATAATCTTAATAGAGATGAAGGCACAAAATTAAGTGACATTTGGAAACCTTTACTTCATCATCTTCATCATAATGAAAAGAATAATTTTGACTAATCCTAATCTTGGTCGACTCCTTTGGGTTGATGAATAAAATTTATTGTTTATTCTCCCTTTAGTTGTTTTTGTGTTCCATTATTATCTTATTATCTCCTATTCTCTTGATTATAATCCATGAGTTTGGATTGAAACGTTGAGAATCAATTCTTAAAAGACATAGATTCCATAAATTCCTATATTTTAGCTGTCCAAATACATGGAATAAAATGTTTTTTTTTAAAGCAGTAAATTTGAATGTTGTATTATGTGTTGTTCAAAATCCATGTCATTTGTATTTATCCGTTGTTATGAACATAATAATTCTGCATTAGTAATACACCAATATAGTAACATTTGCAGAGCTTATTGAAAATCATGCCTAGAAATTAAAAGGATACAAAACAAACTTACTCATTTTTCCTAGACCTTTATGAAATAAACTTGTAATCTCATTTTAGACATGGGGTTTGGGCTTGACATTTTAGAACTATGTGGTCTGCTATTATTGAGCTCAAAAAATCTTATTTCTTATAGTGTCTCTTTTTTCAGGGCTTGCATGTCGATGACCGACTCAAGCATCTGGGAATGTCCAACTCCATTTACCCAGCTTGTTAGTAACCAAAGATTGTTAAACACCTTTTTGGTTTTGCTCTCATTCCACAATCTGCATGGCATTGAATTCATTCCCTTTTTTATCACTTTTGACATGAATTCTTTACGTGGAAGATGGGTCTCTTCGGGGACTCAACTCTATTTCCTAAAAAATACAGTAGATTTCAGAAAATATTTTGAGATGATGTTTTATTTCAAATTTGGAAAAGTATAAATTATGCTTACTTTTATCATGAAGAGATGGAACATAGTTTTTCTATTACTAGCAAAAGTATTGTTTTATCTAATGTTACTCTTCATATTCAAATTCAAATAGACAAAGTATGTATAAAACTCAACCACCTCCAACATTTTTTCAACCATTATGTAAACACCTCGTGTGTGGTTATCAGTAAACCTCTTGAGCCCCCATAACATCCTATATCTCCCCGAGGATGAGATCATGGGCCACACTAATAGCATTCTAAAACTAAACATAGGAGTCATTCTCCTCATTGATCACCACCTCACTGGTCTTTTCCTCATCACAGTGGTATGAGTGGATCTTCAATATCTGAAGGTGATGGTAAGGTCTGGGGATTTCCTCCCCCATCTCATGATGGTGACATCAGGGATTCGAGTCTTCCTTCCAAGCTAAATTTCTTTAACTGGATTTGGAAATATCTCCTGAAATAAATCAAGATGAGACATTAGAGGCTCAATAAAACACTAGTTGGGATCCTTTATCTATGGATGAGGATCCTCCTACCCTAGGGGGATGGGGTGGTAAGCCTCAGGACCCACTATCTCCACTACCTCCCCCAATGTCCATGCTTGTTATGGTTTCTTAATTATTGTCTTTATTGTTTTATGTTCCTTGCTCTCTTTGATTTGTTATCAAACTATTAATGTGATGTTTATTTCTATGGGTGTGGTCATTTTTAACCACTTTTTAGACTTTTCCTTAGGTTTATTTTCCCTTGGTGTAATTATGCTTATGGGGTGTGACTTTTCCTCCCACTTTTTTTGTGTGATTAGTGTTGTACTATATCTTGTTATATATATATATATACGCTCTTCAATAAAAAATCTTGTGATTTCTCCCTCTGAAAGTGCTCTTACTATGTGAATTTTTTTTTGAAAACATCATAAACATCCCCTTTAGGGTGTATACAAAGTTTTATCAACTTATGCTAGTTGGTTTAGGAGATATAGCAATATTAGTTTGATAAAACCTTAAGGTAGGGTTTAAGGCTAGACTTAGACCCAAAAGTTAAAATAATAGAATAATTTAAATTTTAGGTTTGTCAAGTGATATTTTTAATTTTTAAATACTCTTACCTATCCTAAAAACCTTTTCCGATCATTTTATAACCATGAACAATCCTAAAATGACAAGTAAAGATCTTTTCTTTAGACTTACAATAAAAAACTAAGTATATAAACCCAAGGTCACGAATTTTCTAAAATCTCAGGTTTTATAGCTTTCAGAGGTTATTTTTACTTTTAACATTACATATAAAATTTTATGTACCTCTTTTTATTAATCTTAAAGCTTTATAATACAAAAAGTATGTAGAACTACACCATTCTATCAGACTATGTCCCTAAGAATGTCTTATCTTCAACTTGTAAGTCATAACTTCATCATAAGATTATCCAAAAAGATAAAATATCATATTAATCATTCATGAATGTATTTTAAGTCTCTTTAATCATAATATCACCTTCCTTTATTGATATATCTTCAAAATACAAATGCACACCCCCTATACACTACTCCCCATCTTCATGCAATCCTGCCACTACTCCTTTTGTAATCATCTCCCTCACTTCATTGTGTTCTTTCTTGATGCTTCAAGGAATAACGTCTTGTTATAATATTCCTTTTCTTAGCTTTTTCTTGTTTGTACAACAAGAATCTCTTAATTTTCTTAGGACTTATCAAAACATGCTAAGTTTAACCTTCTCCTACATTGGACATAATTCTAGATTGGTTTAAGATAGATTTAAATTAAATCAAGAATAAACATACTATAACATTAATAACACCCTCTATCACACTAATTAACCCTTACATACATAATCATGATCATAGACAAGCTTGCATAATGAGGAAACACTCTCATTTTCCACTTATTAATTCAAATATTTGAAAAACCAATTTTTAGTGGGAAAATCCATTTGTCACTCTTAGAGGCTTAGAATTTGAATTCTTATGGAATTACATTCTTATAACTTGACAAAGTAAGACTCCTCACTCTTTCCTAAAACCTTATTACACAAGACATTGACTCATCAAACCAAAATGTACATAGAATTGATGATGCTCCCACATCAAAGTTCCATGGTTGTTTACAAGTAGGAGGTCCATGAAAAAGGTATGGAGAGATGTTTGTTGGTGTAACATTTTATTGTTACATTAACATATTATTAAATTTTTACTTAGATGTGAAGGCATGCAAAAAAAACATGAACAAAGAAAACACTTGAAGAAACCCAGGAACATAAAAGACACACAACAGAGAATAGGAACATACAAGGCACAATAACCATAACAACTATGTGAAAATATAAATAACCAGGAATGTTTGTTTGTGGTGTGTAGGGAAACATTAACTTACAATAGTTATGGAGAAAATATTGTCAATCCATGTGGAAAATGGTGGTGTGTTCCATAGTAATGATCCATGCATCTTCCATTTAGAGATCAACCCAAAAAAATGTGTTGCATATATAAATAATAAAGCAGATTGAATGAAAAATATGTGAACAACAACTATGTCAGTCTGCATTTAAAATATTTATAATTCTAAATTAATAACATGTGAACTTGAATGTAGAAAATATTTTAGTTTGATAGAAAAATAATTAAAATTTACTAGTGTGTTAGTCTACAAACTGCAGATTTATAACCTACAGCATGATCCTCTGAATATGTTGGTGGTTGAATGTTGAAGTATGCTTTTAGTTTAATTTAAATCTAACACTCTCCATAAATAAAACTCTCTTTGCTATTCAAAATCTTTAGAAATAAAAAATTGGCATTTCTATAGTTTTGTTTGATTTATAGAAGATAATTTGAATTTTAAAATTTGAAATTTGAATTGTCTATGAATGGTGAGTATTAGATGTGTATTTTCATTCAATTTTACAAGTGACACCCATGAATGGAGGTTGGTGGAGTCATATTTTGGAGCCAAATGTTTGAATTTTGAATTTTATACATTATAATTAAAATTAAGTGGACCAGATGTTGTGACTTTTATCTCATGCACCTTATAATAAGAGGTACAAAAGTTCAATTGAAGGGATCAAAATATTCATTGGGGTTGATGTTTTTCAAATGTTCACACCTTTAAATTATAAGTAAAGGATATAATATTTTGAAAGTTCTACTTTAGTTTGGACTTGATATTGGTATTAATGAAATTTATATTTGTATTAATGAAAATGAATATCATTTTGTTGAAAATGATATTCATTTTGTTGAATATGATGTACATTTTAGTTTTAACTAGAGTGTGCATCTATTTTGGAAGGGAAGCAATAATTGTATAGAAAGGTTCATATTTTTAATATTAATAATTAGAAAAATGAATGGTCTAACAATAAAATGTTTAACTTTTAAAACAACTAAACAACCCATAACACATAATCAAATATAATCTTAATAATCCATGACTACAAAAATGGGTCACAACTGCAATCATAACCATTGGACCCCCCTCAGCTACTGGTCCCTTCCCCTAGTGAACGTGAATCCATTCGACAATTTTGAAAATCACCCAAAGTAAGAAAAGATAAATCCCTAATACAACACCATTTTTAAGAAAGTTTACTAAGTCATTCAAAGTTATAAGATAGGTTGGCTATTCTGATTAGTATATTGAGATACAATGATGTGTATAAATATGATATGTTATTGGGAAGGAATTGAAGCACTCTCCATTGGCCCTTTCAAAAACACATCACCACCTCCTCACATAGATATTTCAATAATGTCAGTGTGATGATGTTGATGAGTACTAACAAGACTTTTCATAGGGAAAACTTGAAATACCATATGAAAAACACTTCACATATGTTCCATTTATTATAAGAGGTGTTTTAAGATAACGATAATGATGAAAAAAATGATGACAATAATGATGGTGAAGATGATGAATGATGCTCTACGTTGTTGCAATCACCATCTAAACCTATGAGTTAAGACTTGCTCATCTATTGCCTTGCAAAATGTGATCTCAACTGCTACATCACACCCCTCACCTCCAAAACAGTGGTTGATACCATGCTAACTATCAAGATGTCAAAAGAACACTTGAGCTCTAAGTTCATTTTAAACTTTAATTTATTCTTAACATATTCAATTTTTATATTAAGATCTGCACCCTTACATGCAAAGAATGTGTCAATAAAGACTTCTCATGAAAAACTCCTTCCACACCATTCATATGTCCTTATTGTCATTGAATACTTCCTAATAATGCATAATTGATAACACAATTTAAAAAATTTAAATCAAATTAATAAAATTCATAAAACAAATTTAATACAAAATATTCATAAGTAAACATTATTCCAACAAATATATACCATTCATACTTCAAATTTAACACATAGTATTCATAAATAATTTTATTATTATTAAAATTATTTTTTATTATTTGTTGAAAACCATAATTTTTTTAATTCCATTTTAAAAAAAAAAAAAAAATTAAATAAAATTCTATAAACAAAACATTTTATAAATCCTTATTAATGTGATCATAAATCCTGAAAGGTTCATTGCTAATAATACACTATTAGAGCACTAATTTATTCATATATTAAAACTTAAAAGATAGTTCACCCAACATGTATGGGCTTCATGTAAAAAGTGTGTACAAAATTTATAAAGTAAATATAAAGATAATTATTTGTATGAACTTTGATAGTAACCAAAAAAAACTACCTTCACTATAACACACCATTAACATCCTTAACTAAGAAGACATTAGAAAAAGAGGAGAGATTGAATGTGAAAATTAACATAGAATTTGATTTTAAAAAATTGTATCAATAAAAATTTAATATAATTTATTAATGAACAAACATATAAATATTTTACAAAATATGATCTAATAATTAAAACTATTTAAATTAAAACTAAATATTTATAAAAAATTTATTTATAAAAATATAAAAACTTTGATCCAAACTCATAAACACCAAATGTTATGTAATATATTTTTCAATCTCATAAGGCAGGCCATGGGGGCGTATGCTTGTTAAAATAAAAAGTATGATTTTGAAAACAAAAGTAGTAGGGCTCGAACCTTGGCAAGGGAAGCCCAACAGAATTCTAATCTGACTGCTTAACCACTCGGCCATGTTAAATTGCTATTAATATGAGACATTATTATTATATTCTTAACTTTCGGTCTGAATTAACCACTGGGCCATGTTAACTTGATATTTACATGACTGAAGACATTATTATTATTATATTCAAATTGCTATTAATATGAGAGAAACGAAATAGTCATGTCATATGATGATTTTCAGTTTAAATTACATAAAATTAAATTGATATTTTATTGCTTTGTTTTTTTTTTTGGGTTTGTGGAGGGTGTAAGTTTTATATTGCTAGTGACTTTTTTTAAGATTTTGAAATAAAGGTCAAATATTTGATATGATATTATATTTTTGATTTTTGTTATTGAATAAAAAGTTATATATTGAATTATTAGATTGATAGGTTCAGATTTTTTTGTTGAAATAAAATATTGATTCAAAATAAAATAATATAAAAATATAAATTACACAGCATCATCAGAGAAAAATGGCACCAAAATAATATTATAAATATTTTATGTACATAAAATTAAATTAGGCACATGCCGCAACATCTGAAGGGGGAGGTTGAAGATCGTCCTTGGGTGGTAAAGGAGGCCGAGAAAGTTTTTTTGAGGGAGGATCCAACACCACCTAGCGAGCCATGGGGTCTAGGGGAGCCAAAAAAACAATTTCCCATTCATTCAAAGGTTGCATCATATTACCAAAAGGACCAACTAACACCCCCCACTAGGAGGGCCCAACATCAACTTTTCCATGTGATGGTGATGATCTTCATCTTCCAGGTTGGGGGTGGGAGCAGGGCAAAGGGTGGATAAGTGATTGTGACTATGACACCAATTTTGGAAACATCTATGAGTTGGAGGTGGTGGGGCCTATGGTGGATAGTCCAGGGAGATGCAACTCATGGCACATGGGGAACCCCACAATGATCAGGCAACTCTTGAAGATTTTTGAGCTCTAAAGAGACCTTTTCAACTTGGACTTGAATCTGCATGTAGGCTAAAGATAGTACAACTTCAGCATTAATATATAAATGACAAGAGGATTCCTCACTATTAAATAAAGCAAATTTTCTATCTTTCCATAATTGAAATAAAATGACAGCTCTTGTTAGGTTGTGGAGCTAAAAGCTTCACTGATGCAAACAGGGAAGGAGGTTGCTGGAGAAGGTTGTTGAGTGTCACAGACACCAGCGTCGATCAGGGCAACCGACGTCAGCAGGATTAGACAGGAAGAGCAACCGACGTCGGTCAGGGATCGGTCGGTGTTGGTCACCTCCAGGTAGACAGGGACCGACGTCGGTCGCCTATGCGGTTTGAACTGCAAGTTTTACAGGCAGTTAGTTAACGAACCAAGTGTTTGCATGTCAAGAGCCAATTTTAGACTAAAATCTGCAGATCTAATTATTGTAATTAGGTGTCTAATTATTGTTTGCATGAGATCTATCTAAGAGACTCATGGGATGTATTGTAAAGTGTTCTAGTTTGAGTTGAGCAAAGTTAGCTCCTTCTGTGTGTGAGGTGAGCAAGGGTGTTCCTCCTAGTTCCACAGCAGTGCCAAGTGTGGGTGCTAGTTTTGGAGAATTAGAAGGGTTCTTCAAGTGTGTAGGATCTTGGTCAGTAGGTGTGCATGGCTACGTTAGGAGATCTACATGGTAAGTAAGATCATTGATCTGCAGGTGTATGTGTGTGCATGATCCAGGTTTGCAGGTGTGCAGAACCAGATTAATTTGCAGGTGTGCAAGATCAAGGAGGACAACAACACAACAGGGAGCAAGATCAGGCAAGTTCTACTTGGAGTATAGTGTGTACTCAGAAAGAGAGCAAAGAGGAAGGCAAGGTAGTTCCTTCCATAAGTAAGATCGTTTGAGTTGTAAGTTGTTGCAGGTTCAGGGGAGATCTACTTGAAGTATGATTGTGTACTTGGAGTGCATGGAGCACTGGTGTACTGGCAGTAGTGGATACTGACTGGTTGGAGGTGAACACCGACTCTATGTTTGAGTTGTGTGTTAGGACCGTAAGAGTGAGAGCTTTGAGGAAAGATTTATTGTTTATGCCCTAGAGGTGTGGGAGCCCTAGAGGTGTGTAAGGAAGAAGAACTGTGGCAATCTTCTTTGTTGTATTTCCTTCTGGAAGAGTATTAATACAATTGTGTATTATCTCTCATATTCTGTGTTATTTTTGAATTCTAGTTACTTGTGATTCTGGTTTAATTCTGCATGTAAGTTGCTTGTATTTGGTAATCAATTGTGTGATTCCGTATTTCCCAACAAAGTGGTATCAGAGCCTGGTTGTAGGTTCAAGAGTCTGATACCAACAAGTGGTATCAGAGCTAAGGTTGTAGGGAGTAGGTTTTGTGTTTGGTTATAGGGCACTCTCAGGGGTTTCTGATTGAGTGGGAGTAGAGCAATGACAGAAGAAAGTAAGCTAAGAATGGAGGAATTGAAAAGCACATATGGTCAATTACAGTCCTATGGAAAGAAAGAGCAGGGAAAAGAATATTGTTGGTTGGTAGCAGATTAGCATGAAGGAACTAAAGATGCAGATGTTGCAGGTGTTGTTGCAAAGGATGCTCTGGGAGGTTTTTTGGATAAAGTAGAATCTTGTTTTATAGATTATGTTGCCTCTTTCCATGTAGTCTGAAATAGAGTATTTTTCCATGGTAAGGTCCTTGGAGACTTTGAAAAGATTTATTTAGGGGCTGGTGTGCCTTGCCAAAGAATTGGCAAAGGGGAAGTGAAGCTGAAATTGCAGGCGACCAACACATGGGTGTTGAAGGAGGTCATGCAGGTCCTAGTGTTGAAGATATGGCTAATTTCTTCAGGAAAGTTGGGTGATGAGAGATGCACAAGAACTCTCACAACGGATGCACTTGAATTAGCTAGTGGTAAGAAAGCAGGTACTCTTTATCTACTTGCTTATATTACTGATTCTTCTTCTATCGCAGAGACGTGGATTTGTAGGCTTGGTCACATGATCAAGAAGGAGATGCATGTTCTTAAGCGGAAGACAGATGTGTTTGATAGACTTAAAAACTAGAAATCCTTGGTGTTCTTGGAGGAGATGACGGACAGAGTTTAGTGGATGTGGTTGGATACTTCTGAGCATGGCAGTTTGGACAGGGTTTTGATCCATTGAGAGCTAGCAGGTAAAAATTCATCACTCACAGGCGAACACATGTACCAGCGTCGATCAAAGGGAACCAGCGTCGAACAGACAGGTGCCGATATCGGTCATGTGCAGACTGAAGCCGGTGATGTCAGGCAGGGTAAGATCGATGTCGGTCAAGAGGACCAATGTTGGCAATAGGTAAGACCGACGTCTGTCAGGAGGATCGATGTTGACAATAGGGACACTAACGACGGTAGATTTGGTAGTCAGGACAGGCGCATGGAAACCGATGTCGGTCGGATGCAGATTATGTAGTGACTGAAGTCGGTCACTATAACAGATTTTGGGTAGACAGTAAGCTGTCAAGGATTCTCAAATGCCCATATGGAGGATTGAAGGGGTAAGTAAGCTTCAAATTTGTTGTTCCTCTTCTTTATACTCATTGCTCACTACAGAGCAGGAAGGATCCAGGAAATAGTGGGAGCATGGCAGGATATGATGCAGAACCAAGTGGGAGATTTGGTAGGGTTTCCAGTCGGAAGAAAGCACTGAGAGACGAATGGATACCTTAGTTGAAGAATAGAGTGAATGGACATGTGAGACGAAAGGCCAGGTCATATGGTCTTGAGGAAGCTGCAAGATAGTGGTATAGGGCTGACAAATGGTACCAGGTGGATGACAAAGTAGGGCTTTAGTCAATGTCAGTATAACCATTATGTTTGTCTTACTAGGTGGATGATGGTCGCAATGTTATCTTGTTATTGTTTGTGGAGGATGAGCTTGGTGCAGGTTCAGACATACAAGGTTTTGCTGAGCTAAGGGTAAGGTTAGTTCAGTGGCATGTCATGAGGAATTTGGAGCAGCAAAATTCTTTGGCATGAGAGACATGGAAGATCATAGGTTGATTTTGTCTCCAGTGGGAGCTGATGTGAATCAGGTGTTAGCGAGGTTTAATATGCAGGATGCAGAACCAGATCACACCAAGGGCTGGACAGTTCAATGTCCAAAATCACATGAGGTCTGGTAAAGACCTGAGTTTTTCCAAGCAGTGGGAGCTGTCAGAGAGTTAGGAGCCAATTCGGGGAAGTGGGTTCTCAGGTATTTGAGAGGAACCAGTAGCAGAAATTCATGCTATGCAGGGTCAGGACTTCACTACATGGGTTTGTAGGTTCAGATGTGGCAGGTTACTCGGATGACAGGAGGTGCACCATAGGTTGTGTGGTGGTTGGTCTTCAGGATTGATCTTGAAGAGGAATACAAGCCAGGAAATAGATTAGATGGGGTACAGGTATAGGTAAAATGCAACTATTTATCTACAAGTGGGAGATTGCTAGGTTGTGGAGGTAAAAGCTTAACTAATGCAAACAGGGAAGGAGGTTGCTGGAGAAGGTTGCTGAGTGTCATAGACATTAGCGTCGGTGAGGCCAACCGATGTCAATAGGATTAGACAGGAAGAGCAACCAACGTCAGTCACCTCTAGGCAGACAGGGACCGATGTCGATTGCCTGTGTAGTTTGAACTACAAGTTTTACGGGCAGTTAGTTAACGAACCAAGTGTTTGCATGTCAATAGCCAATTTTAGACTAGAAGCTGTGGATCTAATTATTGTAATTAGGTGTCTAATTATTGTTTGCATGAGATCTATTTAAGAGACTCATGGGATGTATTGTAAAGTGTTCTAGTTTGAGTTGAGCAAAGTTAGCTCCTTCTGTGTGTGAGGTGAGCAAGGGTGTTTCTCCTAGTTCCACAGTAGTGCCAAGTGTGGGTGCTGGTTTTCAAGAATCAGAAGGGTTCTTCAGGTGTGTAGGATCTTGGTCAGTAGGTGTGCATGGCTACATTAGGAGATCTACATTGTAAGTAAGATAATTGATCTGCAGGTGTATGTGTGTGCATGATCCAAGTTTGCAGGTGTGCAGAACCAGATTGATTTGCAGGTGTGCAAGATCAGGGAGGACAACAACACAATAGGGAGCAAGATCAGGTAGGATCTACTTGGAGTACAATGTGTACTCAAAAAGAGAGCAAAGAGGAAGGCAAGGCAGTTCCTTCCATAAGTAAGATCATTAGAGTTACAGGTTGTTGCAGGTTCAAGGGAGATCTAATTGAAGTACGATTGTGTACTTGGAGTGCGTGGAACACTTGTGGAGTGCACGGAGCACTGGTGTATTGGCAGTAGTGGATACTGACTGGTTGGAGGTGAACACCAACTTTGTGTTTGAGTTGTGTGTTGGGACCATAAGAGAGAGAGCTTTGAGGGAAGATTTATTGTTTATGCCCTAGAGGTGTGGGAGCCCTAGAGGTGTGTAAGGAAGATGAACTATGGCAATCTTCTTTGTTGTATTTCCTTCTGGAAGAGTATTAATACAATTGTGTATTGTCTCTCATATTTTGTGTTATTTTTGAATTCTAGTTACTTGTGATTCTGGTTTAATTTTGCATGTAAGTTGCTTGTATTTGGTAATCAATTGTGTGCTTCCGTATTTCCCAACAAAGTGGTATCAGATCCTGGATGTAGGTTCAAGAGTCTGATACCAATAGCTCTAAATAAATTTCATAAAAAAGCTATAGGCTGACAAATTAACAAAACCCTCAAGGAGGGCCAAAGACTAAGAGAAAGGATAAAGGTGGTATGCATGAAAGAGGCTGTGTATCCACTACCAAGCAAATTGGACTTTAGGACATGTCCAAACTATGTGCCTTAAAGACTCTGGTCCACTATAGTCTAGATATTTAGCTAATCAATTCCCAAGCGGGAAAGATGCTACCCAAGTAGAAAGCCTTGATAAACTAAGCACTAGAGGAGGTACGCTAGTTTGGGTTCAAGCTTGGCTTTCCAAATTATGTCGAGTCAGGCAAGCCACATTTTAAGCAAAGAGTTAAGGTTCCAGTGTCTATTGAGCTTGTCGAGCACTAAATAAAAGGGCTCATGCCTTGATAAAGGAGGCCTATAGAATAACTCTTGAAGTGGGCATCACAATTCCATCTTGAATCCTTCCACCAGGAGTGTGGACGTTGAAAACCTAATTTGTGAAATGTAACATTTGAGATTAGCTCATGAATGCAAAGAATAGTTGATAAGTAAGAGTTATTTATATTGAATTTTGCTTTTAACATAGGTTAGGGAGCTTAGTCATGAGTAGAGAATAAATACTTTATATTATGAATCCTTGTTTAAAAAAACCTCAAGGCTTTTATGCCAAACAAGTCTGCCAAATAAAGACTAGTATTGGTCATGAAGGGAGACCACCAGAGATTATGATCATTGAAAGAAAGGCCACAATGAAAGCTATCACCATCCCATTTTAGATACAACTCAACAACCTTGTAGTCTTTCCAAATGATTTTATCCACAAAATAACCTTAAATTTTGACAAGAGCAAGCACAATGATGACAGTATGGAAGCCAATGTTCTTATTGATAGATTACCATAAAGAGATCCAGATGATATGCAATGACATAGAATAATTTTTCAAGATTCATTACCTTTAATGGCTTTAACCACCCATTTGGCACATAAATCAATGTTCTTTCAATAGATATCAATAATTCCCATACCTCCTTTATCACGAATAAAACAATGGATGTCCTAAGAAACTCTATGGAAACCTTGCATTTACTAGGCATGAGACCAAATCAAATATCAATGAAATTTGTCCAAATTATCATAGGAGAATTTAGAAGGGGCCCAACAGGAGGAATAATAGACATGAGCTGCAATAAAAAAAAATTGGTGCACACCTAGAACTTGAGAGAGAGAGAGAGAGAGAGAGAGAGAGAGAGAGAGAGAGAGAGAGAGAGAGAGAGAGAGAGAGAGAGAGAGAGAGAGGTTTGGTGACCTGGTACTCCACCTTTTTCTCCACTATATTTATGAAAAATTTTGTAGGGAAAATCTCAAAGGTAAAAAGGATCCCAAGAAAATTGAGTTATTCCCCTATGTGAATCTACTTTCATCTATATTGAAACAACCAATTGGGCATGGGCATCATACTTTGTCTTAAACATTGGGTCTTATTCCACTAGAAGCTACACCCCAAAGCTAATCAAAAAAATATTAAAATAATGCAAAGCTTCCTTGAATGACTTTCCATGCTCTTCTAGAGTGTTGAAGGTGTCATCTAAAAAGTGACCATTGATGAGTTATAAAGATTAATCAAGGAGAACAATAACCCATATGAGACATCACTTGACTCAATGAACTAATAAATACCCTTATGTATTCTATAAATATGACATATAAGGCCACAACAAGAGGTCAACCTTGATGAATATAGCACTAAAGGAAATTCATTCATATTTGAGACCTTTGATAGTTAGGTTGAGGCATCCAAAAATAGAGTCTGAACTATTGAAATAAATAATGGTCCAAAGCCAAGGTCCAATAACATGGCTAGAATGAAAGGCCATTCAATCATATCATAAGCCTTCTCAAAATCAAGTTTGAGAAAGATGGTTTGCGGATGAGAGGCTCTTGCCAACTCCATACCCTCCCAAACAAAAATAATGTTTCTAAAAATCTATATTGTTTTTTTTACCCCAAATTTTGGCTAAGTATTTTGGTATTTTGGCATGGAATTGGCATGGTATAGAAGGATCATAGAAAAAAATAATATGGCATGGAACTAGACTGGCGCAGAAGAACCATCGCATGGAACTAATGAGGCACAAAAGGACAAGGGTGTAGAAGCCATTATGAGAAGACCCAATCAAAGAGAAGAATTAACCATGAAAAACTTGAGAGTATAGGACTCGAAACAATAGTAAAAAACTTGGGGAGTGCATGGGAAGTGGGAGATAGTTAAGGAGCGATTCTCAAGGGTCACCCAAACCTTATCGATCAAGAGTTTTTCATTGGCCTATAAGGAGAGAAACACATGGCAGTAAGGATCTAACATAGAATGAGTATATAGAGGTACACAACCTTGGGTCTTTAGGAGAAATTAGTTAATATACTACCACAACTCTTAGTTCATGGAGAGTTCATTAGATAATTACTCATGTCATTTATGTTGTAACTACTTGGTCAGGGAAAAACAAGTATAAATACCCCTATATGAAAACATTATAGGTGATGAATTTTGGATATCAGTTGCTAAATCTTAATATAAGAGTTTCAGATATTATAGTCATTTTTGATGTTCAAGTTCTAATTTATTGATAATTATGTATTTTTGGTGGGTTTTAAGTTGAGTACTTATATTTGGAACTTGATATGATAGCTATGCAACCTTTACTTTTTCTGAGTAACAATCTCTGAACTCTATGGCACTTCTTTACGTAACTATGGTTGTTGAGATTAATAATACTAAGATCAAAATAGTATATCTATTTTTATATGTAAATTCTAACCAAATATAATTTTTAACCCAAAGAATATGACTGATATGTTATTATGCAACATAAACCATGAGAATCGGTTTTCCTAGTTGCACACTTCAGGTGAGTGTGCAAGACCATAGTCTTGCATGAAGGGCCAACGTGTTATCTCATTGGGGATAGACTTCAATGCCAAAAAAATTATTAAGAATAAGAACATAATCTCTATAGTGAATTATATGAAGCTTTCTTTGTTTAAATCCTGATTCATTTATATACTTGGATATTTATGTATGTTCAAGGTCGATCATGAAACTTTTGGAGAAGACAGTCTTGGACATTAGAATGACAAAGAGCTTTAACATGACTTGGAACACCATGGACACAAGTTGCTAACATCTGATGGAGAGGAGTGTTAAATAGATACAATTCTGATCATGATGTAACTACCTATTCTTGTCCTAAAGAATCCAAGTTCTCATTCCTAAGAAAATTGCATGGCCGATATATTAGACATTTCTCATTAGAAATCAAGAATTTGTTTATTAACTATGGACTTGAAACTATGCCAATGGAGAGCTAAATCCCTCTTTTCATGAGCCATACTTTTGGGAGGGGAGTAGATAAGAGTTGGTAAAGAATTTTAGGTTCATAATGGTAAACAGTCAGCAGTCATTGCGAAATCAAAAATATGATGAAGCTCAGTAAAGGATCATATGAGTAAGTGATGAAGGAAGGGACTGGGAGAACTCAAGAAGTGTTGTTAGAATCCACAGGGAATCGAAAACACATAAAGAGGATCCCATCACTTTTGAACCATGTCCCATGCCACTTTTATCATATGAATTAACTATCTAGACAATATAAAATGAAGATCCAAGTTTTAACCAAGCAAGTTCCCCAACCATAGTGTGCACTCATGATTTTGAATTAGATGAATTACATATACATAATTGGGATATAGATAGTGTGGAATTAAAAATTTATCCTATAAGGGATATTGTAGCTGAGCCAATTGTAATTGATACAAACTTAACACTTTCTTTCCCTCTTCATAGGAATTTCATGACATAATATAGGATGCCTAAAGGACCTGGCATTTAGAGTGGATAGAGTATGAGACCAACTCTTATTAATCAACTAGCTATCATGCCTCACGGCATGGGTGTTACTATTGGAGGCACTAGAAGTGGACTAGGAGGTGGCACAGGAGGAAGTGGTGGACTTCCCCCTAAAGGGATAGGGTCTAGGGGTTCTCAACAAACACCAGTGTAAACACCTCTACTACCGATGGTATATTATAAAATGATGCTTCACCTACTTGAATATCAAGGTGTGGAGAATGCTACAGAACATGTCCATAAGTGTGGACTTATTTGGAGTGCACGAGGCATAACTTCTTCTGAATGAAAAGCCACACAATTCATTACTAAAATTTTGAGGTGAGTGCATAAATGGTATAGAAATTTCAACCCTCAACAAGCGGTGGTTGATTATAATCAACTCAAAATGGCATTCCTTCAGGAATTTGACATTTCTAAATTTGAGCAACAGAGCATCATTACATTGAAGGATATCAAGTAGGAATTAAATGAAAATGTAGGGGAATATGACACAAGGTTCAAAAAACTTTTTTCAAAGTTATCATTTGAAATCAATTTTATTCAACATGTATAGTGTTTTATGGGAGGTTTGTTACTACCTTTTTTATGAACACTATCCCAAAATATTTTTACTATCCTGTGCAAATTTTGGAAGCTTCCCTCTATACTGAATCTATTGGTAGTATTGACATTAGCATTAGTTCCTTCATGGAAGACAAAATAACATCAATAGCATTGTAGCTTGAAAAACTAACTACTTATAATGCATATGATAATTATACTAGTATTTGGTGCATCGATTACAAGTCTAACGGACATAACTAAAGCAAATCCTTGTGCAAAAACATCAGCACTGTACTGAAGCAGTCATGTGAAATATTCCATGAAGAAAATGATGTACGGTCCTTTTCTCTTTTGTAGTGAGCCACACATTCTAAGGTGTCTGAATATTATAAAATATGCAATTCTTACACCCAAGACACAAATGATTATCGATTCATTAGTGATATCCATGAAGCATGCATGTGCAGTACGCACCAAGCCTTTGTGTCTAATAACTAGGATAATGGTGGCATGGTCAATGTAGAGGATGAGGATGAGGTGATGATCATTTCCCATAAAGAACATGTTATAAGTGTGGATCCCTAGACCACTATCAAAGGGATTGTCTAGTTTATCCTACATGTGCTTTTTGTAAAAAGGAGCATCGGTTGGAATAATGTCTTGACTTGTACACGATCATCACTAAGGAGAGAAATGAAAAAGGTGAAATTATGATTCATATTGAGAATCCACATTGTCATGCATGTTAAATCACCGCAATATCTCAACAAGTGAATATCACTACACGTAGTAGAGGAAAATCTCAATCTACATCTACTCCTATTAAGAAGGTACAATGTGAAGAGCGTCAAAGGAGGAAGTATCCTGATGCCCAACATTCTTCTAAGGATGTGCTCCAGGACATTATGATGCTGGTATGAGAACTATAAATATAAAGTAAATTTATTAATGACCAAGAAGTAACATAATGTGCTAATATGAAAAAGGAAGCAGAGCCTCAAAATGTGGCACAAGATGATTTTCAAGAGCTTTATAAGCATATGTTGGATGAAGACATTGTCCCACAACTAAGGATTTGGCTTAAGCACTAGGTACAAGAACCAACAAAAACTCAACTTCAAATGGATTGATATTCTCTAGGACACTATGATGTTGGTACAAGAATTATAAGGATAAATTCAATTTCTTAAGGACCAAGAATTAACACAACATTCTAATATGTAAAAGCAAGTAAAGCCTCAAAATGTGGCACAAGATGATTTTCAAGATCTTTACAAGCATATTTTGGATGAAGACATTGTCCCACAACTAAGGATTTGGCTTAAGCACCAAGTACAAGAACCAATAGACACTTAACTTCAAATGGATCGATAGACTAAGGATCATCATTTGAATCATGCTTAGTAACAAGATACCCCTTTTCATCCTACCCCTCTAGAGGACAAAGAAATACTAGTAAATGATACCATTAATAGTTGGGTAATTCTTGACATCTTAGTTGACATTGGCATTGAAGTTAACATCCTCACTAAAGATGCCTGGCATAAAATGGCTAGTTTGACATCTCAACCTTCACTACATGTATTTTTCATGGCTAATAAAACTCATGCTCTAACGATTGGCATCCTCAATAATGCAACAGTGGATATCCTTAGAGTACCTTTCAAAGTTGACTTTGAAGTTCTCAAGTTAGCAGAGGTCAATGACTTCCTAGATCTATTAGGTTGACCCTAGTGTTATGAAAATAATACAAACTTAAGTATCAAAAAGTGGTACATTAGTTTTAATAATGTTTATCAACATGTTGTTATTCCTCTAGATCAAAAACATGGGCCCCCATACGTAGAACCTATTAATGTGGAAGAAGATATTAACCACAATTATAGTGTCACTGCTAGAGATGGTGAGAAATGTGATCTTACTCTTGATGGCATCCTCTGATGGATGGACACTCAATCCCTTATTGATACTACAAGGAATGCTTGTAATTGTAAGGCACATGATGACAATGACCTCACTGGAAGAGTGTGTAGTGCCATTAGTAAACGAGAGAATGTTTCACATAAATATCATAAATGCCACAAGTACATTTGCCTTATTACCAAACAAGTCATGAGGGGACCAATGATATATGCACCCTTAGAAAGACTCCATATATCCCCTTGATTTCACAGATAAATAGAAGTCCATGATTTTGTCCAGTACCTTGAAGAATTTTATTTCTCTAACAATGATCCTATACGATCCTTGGTTCACCTCTTTGATGTTATAGATACAAGGTGGTAGCAAACCCATCATGAATGACTTCTCTAGTGGGATGAAGTACACTCCGATTTGCATCATTGATTCTATCATGACAATCAAGTCAAGGGAATAATTAGTGGTAGCAAAGTACATGCACCTAAACCCTATATAGAGGCTTATGAGTCAATATGGAGAGTTGAAGAGTCTTACTTACCAAATTACTTGTGGGTGCATGAATTTTATGAAACATTATAAACCTAAGTGCAAGCATGGTATGTTCATGAAGAAGGGCATATGGGTACCAATTTTTGGCATCTATTGAAGGAAAACATGAACTTGGCACTATCTTATTCCTCTCCAAGAATGGATTTGTGCCTCACTCTCTAGGCCATGTATGAAACAATTATTAGTGAACCTAATCCCATTGAAGATCACCTAAGATATATCCATAATGACCTAGAAGAAGGTTTAATTATCTTTAATGAGCCACTTACACAATTTGTTCCCATACCAAAACCAGTCCTTGATCAAGACCAACATTAAGGGATACATCTAGTAAAATATAAGATGGTGTTTTAAGTAGAAGAAGGTGAAGGGTCCAATCCACTCGATCCTCTGTCAAATCACTTGGATTTCCATACGGAATATGCCACACAAGTTTTTCATGACACTAGTCTTGACATAAACCACCTTACTCTAGGCCCATTCAAACTATTCATCATAATATCAACATAGAGGAAGAAGGAAAAATAGCTACTATAGGTAACTACTGGATTGACACAAAAGTTTCAAAGATATTTGAGTAATTAAAAGAATACCAAGATGTTTTTAAAAGAAGCTCTAGTGAGATGAAAGGAGTTCATCCATCCCTAAGTAAGATGCACATTAAAATGGTTGATAATGCTTGACCAGTTAGGAAAAGGCCATATAGGATGAATCCTAATATATGGGCATGCATAAAGGAAGAAATTGGCAGTACGTGGTGCATTAGAGTAATCACCCTAATTGATGAATTTTAGTGGGTCAGTCCCATGATGATAAGTATAAATAAAAATGGATGCATCATAATTTTCATTGATTACCAGGTACTCAATGCATCTTGCATCATTGATCCCTTACGAACACCATTCATAGAGGAAATACTCAAAGGCATCACTGGGTGTGAGATATATAATTTTATAGTTGGATTTCAGAGTGCCATTAGGTATAGATCACTGTGGAGGATCATGTCTTTGGCGTTGAAGAATAAACCAGCTATGCTCTCATGTATAACTATTGAAACCTTCAAGGATTTCATCCATAAGTTTATTCAATTTTACTCGGATGATTGGATATTTTATGGCTTGGTCACGAACCATTTCTCTAATCTACGACTCATGATTGAGCATTATCGAGTCCTAAAAATATTGCTAAATCTAAAAAGGTGTTTATTTGCTACACCTTTTGGTGTTCTTCTAGGACATATTATTTGTAAGGATGGACTTCTGGTAGACCCGACAAAATTATCTTTCATTCTTCACCTTCTAATGCCTAAGTTTCCGTGTGAGGTCTGTACCTTTCTAAGACATACAAGTTATTATAAGAAATTCATCCGTAGATATGCAAATATTGCCACACCTCTGGAGGAACTTTTAAAACATAACAAACACTTCATCTGGAATTGCTCCTATCAAGAAGCTTTTGAGGCCTTAAGGATAAGTTGGTTACCGCTCCAATCCTCTAATTCCTGGACTAGACAAGGCCATTCCATATCCATGTTGATGATTCTAGAATGGAAGATGGATAAATCCTTGCACAACTAGGTAAAGGTACCCTTGATCACCTGATTTACTTTACTAGGATGAAACTTACTCTAGCTGAGCAAAATTACACCACCACAAAGCATGAAGCACTATCAATTGTCTATGCTCTACAAAAATTTTGACAATATTTATTAGCAACTCCTTTTGTAGTTTATATACATCATGAGGCTTTAAAGTACCTAGTAAACAAACTTGTGCTGCATGGATGAATTTGTAACTATATAGTTTTATTCCAAGAGTTTCAATTTTCTATCATGGTTAAACCTAGAAAAACTAATTATGGCCCTAACCATCTATCTCAAATTGATTTTGGAGAACCACTGCATGATATTTAAGAGTTGTCTGATGTTCAACTCTTTGGGGTTACTCATGTACCTGAGGAGTTATAAGTAATTTCAACCTTTCTATCTACTGGCTCAATGCCTAACTTTATAACTTTGTAGGCCAAGAAACAACTCGTGTTCCATGTCATACCCTTTCAACTCATAAGATGGGAGTTTTACAATCTTGGTCGAGATGAAAATATTTGACACTATGTCATGAAACATGAGCATTTTGAGGTACTCCAAGAAGTTTATAAAGGCATTGCAAGTGGATACTATATTGGAGAGGCTACCGTATGCAAGGTTTTGTTGGTTGGATTATGATGGCCTATTCTTTTTCAAGATGATATATGTTTGAAAGTGTGACATTTGTCAGCGCATAGGAAAACCCAATTGTTGAGATGCCATACCTATACATCAAATTCTATCTCAAGAACCATTTGAAAAGTGGACCATTGGTTTTGTTAGCCCCATCAGTCTAGATGGAAGATGAATAGGTTCTCAGAATATCATCACAACAACTAATTATCTTACATGATGGGATAAAGTTGCACCAATGAGGGATTGTATTATTACTATTGTTGTGCACTTCATTCAGGAACATATCATAACTCAATTTGGATGCCCACTAAGTGTTAGTAGTGATTGTGGCACCCACATCCTAAATGAAACTATTTGCATCTTACTTGCAGAATTCATGATTTCTCATCACAAAATAACATTGTATCATCCCCAAGCTAATAGAACTGTTGAGGCATTCAATAAAATATTAGGAACAACACTGCTGAATTTTTTTAATATTGGCTGAATTGATTGCAATGATAGAGTATCTATGGTATTGTGGTCTTACCAAACCACCTATAAGTTCTTGAATAAGAATACACCATTTAATTTAGTATATGGTAAAGAGGCAGTCCTACTAGTTAAATTTTTGGTATGATCTATTCGTATTGCATGTGTTGGATAGTTGAATGAGGAGTCATCCTTGAAGACATGCCTAGATACTTTATTACATCTAGATGAATCTCGTTTCCTTGCTCATTGTATTTAGGATGTAGAGAATAACAAATATAAAACATGGCACGATCAACACATCAAGCATAAAACATTGACCCTTGGAATGAAGGCTTGTCTCTATGACTCCAAGTTTACACATCATTTTGGAAAACATCAAATTCACTGAGATGGTCATTTTTTTATTTATAACATTCAACAGACTATCACTTGTTGATTACAAAGGTTGGATGACCAATATCTTCTTGGGCATTACAATGGAAGCCAACTCCAATTGTATTTCACTTTTGATAGTTAAAATTTTATAATAATAAGGCTTATGTCATTAGTCTAGGATTTCTTGTCTTTAATAAAAGTGTTGCCTTTGTTGTGTGTGACATTTCTTTAATATAGTTTTGCTTAAGTTTTGTACTTGTATTTTCATGGGGGACCACAACATAGTTTTAATGTGGGGTAAAAGATATTTTAATTCATGATTTAATATAAGTGTGTAAGTTAAATAATGTGTGCAAGTTAATTTAGGCATGCAAGTTATTTAAGTCACACAAATTACATATCTTTAAGATAGGGTATTCCTACCAAATAGTTTGAAAATTTGAAGTAAACAAGAACAACTATCTTCCACTCCAAGAAGAGAGCAGGACACAATTGTCTTCCACTTAAAAGGAAGGCATGGGATAGGAAGTGTCATTAATGCAAAAAATAGTGGTCATGATAAATGTGCCAACATCATAACAATAAAATACCATTAAATGCATTTATGGTAAGAAGCGACGATTGAAGAATGGTGGCCATTAAAAATGCATTAATGATGAGAAGTAATGGATGAAAGGAAAGGGGGTAGTAAATATGGGATAACCCCATCGAGCCTATAAAATTACAAGTTAGTTCATTTTTACATTTTACCTTTGCTTCCATTTATGATTACAGAGCTGAGAGCAATGAAAACTAGAGTGACTCCAAAGAAAGTAAATAAGCATCATGAGTCTATAAATAGGTAGTGAGCCAAACATCAAGCTACATAATCTACACATAGGGTAAACTCTAAAACATGACCATAATAGTGAAAACTTATAGTTGTAGGTTGTAGGGCTAGACGTCCACTATTAGAGGGATACCAAGCATGAAAATCTGAAGTCACTGACATAACAATCATGTATTCTTTTAAGAATATTGGATGACTGTGACTCAACCTTCAGGATCCTTAGAGGGTGATGTAGCCTAAGAAGAAGGCCTTAAGAACTGATCCATTGTTGGTGATACTAAAATAATAAAAATCACTCAGGGGAGAAGCAGTACTCATCAAATTAAAAAAACCTGAAGAATAGGCATAACATGTAAAAAGAGAAAAAGCTAGTATGGCATGTCAGGCAAAAAAGATATAATCATCTTCACTACCACCATTGATGATTGAATAAATACAATACCCATAGATGGTGTTTCACAAAAAAAAATAGGTCTCAAAGGTACCCACTTGCACAATTTTTTATTACAACCATCATCAACCTAAGAATGAAGTTGAGTTACAGAATGACTACCAGGTTGAGCGCTAGAAAACCAAGAACCAGCTGGTATATGACCTCAAGATCTTCAACACCTTATATATTATAAGGTTGTTCCAATTATTCAATTTGACTTACTTTGGAAAATCCATGGAGGCAATCGAGTTCCTACTCTTGCACATCCATGATGACTACCTATACTTTGTTAGGCATAACATGAATATCACACCCAAGAGGATAAGTAATGTGTCAAGGCTATAGTGTTCAGGATTGGATGTAGTGTATGACTTAGGGGACTTTGATGAGATAACTAAAATGCTAATGTGACAAACTAGGGGCATGCCATGCACATAAAAAACCTAAAAGATCCTACCCTTCGAGTTGTGGTGAACATTATAATGACCAAAATGGGTGGCACTAATCATTAGAAAGAGGTAGATATGGCCCACCTCTACATCACCTACCAAGTTACTGAGAGCTTGAAGTATAATTAAGCTATGTAATTTTGCCACAAAATCATTGAGGATATGGAGAAGACCCATCAGATACCCAATCATAGTTTTCATGTGGATAATTTTTGTTATTAATGGTATTTGATGAGATTTGTGTACCTAATTACACCATGGGAGCACTGAAGTGGGAATACCCACTCAATAACAAGTCCCCAATTGAGTGCTATAAGGTATTCACATGCCTGGGGCATATTATCCCCACATACAAAATAAAAATTAAGTCTTGGTTTGATGGAATGAATGAGGCATTCAGGAATGAATGACACATTCCAAAAGATTTGCCCACCCTAGATGGTGAGCAAGCTTAATTTGTTGTGAAGCGACATTTTTCTTTGGCACACATCAAGATGGTCCCTTTCAAAAAAATCTCTACATGGCTAAAGCTACCCTATGCCTTTTCAATGTGGTACTTCATTGATTCAATGAACCACATCTATGATGCATAACCTATTACCTTGGAGGTAGATAAAGTCAACCTGGAGGTTCATACCCTTTAGAAGATGTATGTCTCTCTAAGCAAGAAGGCTTATAAGTAAAAAAAGGAGACTAACCATATGGACATCAAGGTCAAACTAATATTAGATGGGAAATAGGTGCATAATCTATTCTACATGTTATGACCTAGGCATAAGATTTCAAAGGGTGCAGAGCATAAATAGGAAAAGCTCCCACCAGTACCTCCTCTGATGAAGAAGTGGGATGGGCATGATGCCAACACAAGTTCATAATATGTTCCTCCAAAATGTTATATGACTGCCGAAGCACTATAACCTAGCCATTCTTCTCCCCAACCTTCTCCTCCCCAAACTTATCCTCCCCAACCTTCACCTCCCTGACCTTCTCCTCCTTGACTTTCTCCACCCAAAGTTCTACCTCTGTAGGTCCCTCCACCTTTCACTTCTCCACCTTCTCCCTCACACCCCAACTTCACCTCCTAAAAATTCATAGGTAGCTTCACCATTAGGGGTTTTACTATAAATAATGCTAGAGAAAGACCCTGAGTAGGAAGACCCTGAAGTTCATAAGGAAGAGTCAAACATCAATTCTAAGACTACACCCTCCCCAGCATGAGAGGAGGAGGCCACCTTCAAATACTTTCCATTGGACATTGGGGGTCTATATGGTGAAGAGGGAGATGGTCATGATCAATAGATGAGCATAATGGATATTGATAGCACTTTTTTAGCTACTGATACATAGGTTAAGATATTAGAGCATGACCCAAACAAAGGGAAGGAGTCGATCAGGTTTGAGGAATAACCTTCTATTGATGCATCCACCAATCTACATATAAAGAATCAAATGAGCATCCCTGATAGGATGTTATACTTATATTCACACTTCCTTCCCCAAGATGCAACTTTGGACATAAGGTGGTAGATGTCCTTTCTATTAGACATGTATAATGAAGAGTGCCATTTTTAGCTCCCTTAAGACAACCTCCTTTTAGGTCCTAATGCTCCAAAATTACCAAAACCACTATGGTTTGATCCCCAAAAGATCACTCCTTTGTAAGCTAGTGCAACATTCTTGAAGATGGCTTTTGATTTCATGCACTAGAATATACTATCAGACTCTTATACAAGTGATGCAAAGAAGAAACATGCCCAAGTGGTGGGTATGTATAAAAAAGAAGTTACCTCCTAGAAGGCACTCATAGAAGAAGTGGATGCTTTAAAATAATAAGTAAAGGAGGCCATAGAGGCTAAGGTTTAAACCTAGAATTTGTGCATAATTTTGGCCCAAGAGCTAGCAATAGTAGATCGAATGCCTCTCGATGGGGATGCCATAAATAAACTAGAAACCTTAGTGAATCTCCTTTTGAAATGCTAAAAAGAGTAGCCTGTGTCAAGGAATGAAGTACTAGCATTAGGAAAATAATTTATTGAGGTATTAGAAGTGTGAAAACATGCCCTCAAAAGAATTGGGGTAGTCATCCCCACCTTGGATAGGATTTTTTAAAGATTGGTATAACCAAATAAAGTCTTGGAGGCTCAGCTTCATGCAGAGGAAACCTAGAGGTAGCAAATGGCCGATGATGCCCTCTAAATAAAGGATCATTCCAAGCATGTAAAGACATTCAAAGATGTCAAAATAGTGGAAGATAAAATAAATGCACATCACCAAAAATTGAATGCCAATTTTGTAGCCCTCTAAAAATAGGCTGTCAATGAAGTCTCAACATTGGAGGAAGTCTAGAAGGATGCCAGCATGTCCTTGGATGAATTGGTCAAAAAGGCTAACGAGATTTCTAAAAATCCTGAGGAGATGAAGAAGTTTGAAGAGACCATTGAAGAAATAACTACAAAATTTCTCGACGCATTATCACATTGGGACAATGTCAAGAAGTAGGACAATGTCAAGAAGTAGATCGAATAGATGGGACCTAAATTTTTGGTGGAGGCCACCATCCAGACATAGTCTAGGATGGACTAAAAGTGTAGTATGTGGTGATGTTGGACTCTAAATTTTGGCTAAGTATTTTGGTATTTTGGCATGGAATCGACATAATGCAGAAGGAGCATAGTGCATAAAAACTATGGCATGAAACTAAACTAGCACAGAATCACCATGGAATGGAACCAGTGAGGAAAAAAAGGACAAGGGTAGGGAAAACCAATGTGAGAAGACCCAGTGAAAGAGGAGAATCAGCCACAAAGAACTTGAGAGCATAGGACTTAGAATAGTAGTGAAAGACTTGGGGAACACATGGGAAGTGGGAGATGGTAAAGGATCGATTCTAAAGGGTCACCCAAACCTTATCCACCAAGAGTTTTTCACTGAACCATAAGGAGATAAACACGTGGTAGTAAGGATCTAACATAGAATGAGTATATAGGGGGTGCACAAGCTTGGATCCTTAGGAAAAACTATTTAATATACTGCTATGACTCTCATTTCATGGAGAGTTTGTTGGCCAATTATTGATGGAATTTATGTTGTAATTGCTTGGTCAGGGAAAAACAAGTATAAATACCCCTATATGAAAATAATGTAAGTGATGTATTTTGGATATCATTTGTTAAAGATTAATATAAGAGTTTTGGATATTATAGTCATTTTTTATGTTCAAGTTCTAGTTTATTGATAATTATGTATCTGTGGTGTGTTTTGAGTTGACTACTTATATTTGGAACTTGATATGATATCTATACGACCTTTACTTTTTTTTAGTAACAATATTTGAACTCCATGGCACTTCTTTGCATAATTATGGTTATTGAGCTTAATAATATTAGGATCAAAGTAGTATATATATTTTTATATGTAACTTCTAAACAAATATAAGTTTTAAGCCAAAGAATATGACTGATATGTTACTATCCAACATAACCCATAAGAACCGGTCTCTAGTTGCATGCTTCAGGTGAGCGTGCAAGACAACAGTCTTGCGTGAAGGGCCAACACACTAGTTTATTAGGGTTGTACTTTGGCATCAGAAACATTATTAATAATAAGAACCCAACTCTTCTGATATAACTTATTTTATCGAGTAGGATGAGTTAAAGATGATTGCCCAAATCTTTATCAATAATCTTGTAAGAGACATTCAATAGAATGATTATAAACTATCTGGTAATCAATTCTGGGTCCCCTTATTTGGGTATGAAATTGATATTGCCTAGAATAATAAGATATCCCAATTATTTTTTGAATATCCTCCTTGTAAACTTGGATTAGGTTAGGTCTAACAAAATCCCATGCAACTTTATATAATTCACAAGGGAATCCATCAATGCCCAAGCCTTTGAATTTACTCATGCTAGGAATGGCTTAGGAGAACTCATGAAGTGAGACATGAGCATCACTTGACCTTTAATCTATAAGTTTAATTTTTCAAGGAATCATGTTTAGGCAATCATGTAAGGATTGAGACCTCTCAACTATTTCTATTGATCTTAAAAGACTAATTTATTGTGGTCTAGAAAAGTAGAGGAGATGTCATTTAGAATAGTGAGTTTTAAATAGGTTAACTTGATGGCCTTGATTTGGTCTCAAGCTTATTTGTATTTTATAGTCTTAAATAAACCCTTTGAATCATTATCTCCAATTTTATGTCAGTGAAGGCAATTTCAAAGCGATGTCCTTCTTCATTGAATGATGGTTCATCACTTTGAGTTGGTGTTTGAGAGAAGATGTATGGGTTTGTAACTATAAATCAAATGAGTTTTACTTAATAATAGAGGTAATACTCTATTATTATTTGATCACAACCTCTTCCCCCAGATTTTAGACATGAGCAATTTCCTTGTCATAGGTAGAGATAAGTGGCGGTGCGGTGGATGGCCTCATTTCACCACTCTATCGAGATGGAAACAAAGGGTGGCTAGGTTGAAAGATTCCAAAATTTTGGAAATTAGGTGGATGGTACCCTCATGGAATAAAAGGGAGGTCTTAAAGATTTATTGATTACATGGAACCTTAAACTAACTATTGATCCACTCCACTTTATAAATGATCAAAGAGTGGTATGATAGAATGTGTTCAGGATGTACGACGATAGGTTAGCCATCAATATCATAAAAGACAAAATATTTTTCTCTAAAAACATATAATGTTCTAACCTCTTAAGTACCCTATCAATGCCTACATGGTAGTTGGAAAACACAAACCAAGGTGTGGTACGTATCAATAACTACTATAAAGGAGGGTCAACTAGGCCCCATCAGTTTTTAAAATAAAACCAAGCCTCACGCTATCCCAAACACCATTTCATTGGATAGAAATATAGTTTTTTAATTATCTTATCCCCTGGAAAAGATAGAATCCATGAATTATTTGGAATGTTACATTAAAAATAATAATAATGGTGATCCATTACTTGCTCTTTGTAATTTTTTGGTGAACACTATGACTTCCTCTTTTTTTTAGGAACTATATACCAAAGTTCATACTAGCTTGTAGTCTATTTGCATCACAGTTCTAAATTTTTTAAGGTCCATAGTGGTTAAATTCTTAAACCTTCTCCAAGTTATTATAAAATGCATCTATAATGGAAGACCTTAGATGGATCTATCTATCTCTATTAAAGCCTTTTGCTAATATAATAGACAAGTTTGGGAGCTTATTATTAATTCTAACCCACCAAGACTTTCCAGGCAATCCATCCTTGAAAGGGTTGGGCCTATTTTCACATATGTGGGATACATATGACTTGATTTGTATAATTTCAAGTCTTGACCAAGTTTATCCATATCTTTGCACCATTGAACAACCTTGAGCTCTTCCTTCTTTGCCAAAATAGTTAGTGGGCCATTTTTTTGGTAGTTGGAATGCCCAACATCTAGTAGTTGAGTGAGGGTGCAAGGAATCTCAAATTATTTGTGATAGCTCAAGTGTAGTACCCATTGTTTTTAACATCCCTCATATCATGCTACATTTTAGTTACTACCCCTTGATTTTGTATCAATACCTTTTTATTTAGTTAAGGTCATGCTCTCACTTTTGTAGTAGTTTCAGGATGTGTGTGCGAATTTGTAGCTTATTCAAATTCTGAATGGTAGTTTAGTCTTACTCCTCTTTTTGTATTGGGACTTGTCTTATGAACTAGTCACTCTCTTTAAATTTTTCATTTTTTTTACATCAAAAAATATGGAAAAGTTAACAGGATGCATGTCATTTACTATGAATTTAGAACTCCATTATAAAATACCTATAGTCAAATGTGATTTTAAATCGATAGGATATATATTATCAATAGTTAAATAATTATTCTCATAAGCATTCCATCTCCAAGGAAGGATACATCCTTCCATACCATCAGCTATAAATTATAGGAACAGTCCCATTTACCATTCAAATCACCCTAAGTTCCTCATGTTATCCCACCTAGTACATAAGTTAAATTAAAAATTAATCCACAATGTAAATTTTGAAAGAGATTTAAAAGCTTGATCTATTGGGGACTTTAGGATTTATACTCTTGTATCGGTATGATATAGTGTAGGTATAGGATCCTTCAATACCTAAAATATCCTTTCGAATGGTATTTAGTGAGGTTCTAGAGCTAGAACACCTAGAAAAAGGTTCAAGGTGCATGTGTAAGATGGAAACACTTCCCATAAACATAGCCTAAATGCATGAACTTTTATTTTATTCAAGTAGTTTATATCTTGTGCATGTTTTTGGTTTATTTGTTTCTTAAAGAGAATTATGTGGTGTGGTGTAGGGGAGGAGTCTATAGGGCTCTACCATAATATAATTCTTGTTTTCCTTGGTGTTGTAAATATCGTTGTAGTGTCCAAAAGTTTTGTACCGCACATAAAAATATGCCTACCCTGCAAATATTACTTATAATACATTGCATCTGTTCTTCCATTTCAACTTCTACACAAATTTAAACTAATTAGTTGTGATATATTTTATATGTGGGATCCTTCAATGCTAAAAATATGTTGTTAAATGACAATGGGTGAGGTGTTATCATTGGATCACCTCAAACAAGGTGTTTGCATAACATGTAAATAGTTCTATCAAATATGGTTTAAATGTGTGAATTTTGGCTCTAAATAATAATTTATTTTGGATTTTATTTATCACCTATCCATCTAAATTTTAATTTGGCACTATAATGACACTTTACACTTTAATAGACACTTGGAACTAGCTTTGATTATAAATTTTAAATGTTGATGTGGTACCATTTAGGTACCAAATTAAGGTGCACCATTCTTGGAGCCTCCCCCTTAATATTCTCAATATATTTTTTCTAATTTTCTACAGACAAGTTACAAATTTTATGTACATATATTACTATTTAAACCAAACAATATTATGATGTTGATTTCAAAAAACAATTGTGTTGCTTCATGCTCTTCTAGATTTGAAATGGGGAAAAAAATCTTCACATTATTTCCTCAACTTTTTAATATAAGTGTTTTCATTGTATTTTTGCTTAAATCTTTCATAACATGTAAGATAATAATTTTTTTGGGTATAAGTTTTTAGTGTAATTTTATTACCATGTTTATTTTTTGAATTGGGATAAATTCAGGGTAAGGATGGTTTATTTTTGGTTTGGAATTTAATAAAATAAAGAAAAAATTAAATGTTTGAGGCGTTAATAGTGTTTAAACTTTGTATTATGTGTTTTTGGGATCATTGTGCAAGAATCCTTAAAACCTAATTTCTAAAAATGTAAAAAAAAAAAGTGTGAAGATTGTGCAATGTTTACATTATTTGTGTTCTATTGTGATCACTATACGAGTATATTTAAAAGATATAAATTTTTATTATGTGGTGTCATTATCATTGTGTGAGTATGAAAATTATATAGTTTTCTTGCTTGGTAAATGTAGATGGTCGTTGGAAAATGTTGGTGCATTTAGTGAAATGAATGGAAAATTTTGAAAGGAAAGAGGATTAGATTGTTCCAAGCCAAAATATCTAAAGTGATAACAAAACATCATATCAAGTCTAATATGAAAACGAGAGATATTTCATATAATATTACAATAATACATGTTAGTACAATAGGAAGCCCTTGTATAAGCAGGTAAGACAAAACTAGAAACTAGCCTAACTAAGCAATGTGGGATAAATCCTCACATAAGACAAACTAGGAAAAATATGAAATACCTAGATATATCTTAGCAAACATGATAAATACATACTCTAACACCCCCCTCAAGTGAAACTAGGGGCTAACAATAGCCAAAAAATAAATAGTGGCATATCCATAGTATGAGTCCTGAAAACTAGGCCTAATAAGGTACTCATGTACAATATGTATCCATAAAATTATGAAGGAATATGTCCTTGTGGACACCCCTCAAGGAAAACTTATAAATCCCCAAGCATGTCATGCGACTCAAGGAAATGAGGTGATGCAAAAGGCATTATGAATATGTTTGCAACCTACTACTAAGTTGAAATGTACTCCAAGCTAAGAACTACATCCTAAATGTGATGATGGATGAAGTGCATATGTAGTTCAATGTGTTTGGTCCACTGATGTTCAACTATGTTGCAAGATATGTGAATTTCATTTTGGCATCACACCAAATTACAATATGTGAGTCCTACATGAATCCAAATTTTGTTAATAACTCACAAGGCCAAAGAATCTACTGACTCACTGTAACTATTTCCTTGTACTCAACCTTTGTAGATGAAAGTGCAATAGCCTAATGCTTCTTTCACAACCAAGTAATAGGTGAAGAACCAATAAAAATATTATATCCATAAGTGGAATGTTTATCATAAATAGAACCTATCCAATTTGAATCAATGTACCCAACCAACTGAGTAGAACCCCTACTGTAGTGTAATCCAAAATGAGTAGTAGCTTGTAACTTTCATGAAATCCTCTTGGTAGCCTGCCAATTATTATCATGAGGGGCATGTACAAACCTAGATATAATTTTAACTATAAATGAAATGTCAAGGTGAGTATGATTCAAATACATAAGACTCCCAACCATCTACCTATACGATGTAGGATCATAAAGTGGAGTAGTACAAGTGATAGTGATAGTCACTCTTGACTAAAAAGGAGGACTTGGCTTGCAATTAACCATGCCAAAATGTTAAATAAGATCAAGGGTGTAACTTTTTTAACTCAAATAAATCCTTGTATCTAACTGTGAAATATATAAATAAGATGTCCAAATTTATTATGCTAAAGCCTACTCTCACAATCTACATGAGAAACCAAACACATCCTTCAAGGAGTATCAATAAAACCCTCAAATTAAAAGAGTTGAGAACTATGATCAATAACACCCTATGCAATTAGTGTGTGAGGATCTAACAAATCTCAAACTTTAGCACCCTATGGTGTGAAATTCATTGTCTTTGCCTCACCAGAATAGAAAATATGATAAATTGAAACCAAATTGGTGGTGATGTCTGAAACATTTAATATATCATTGATGCGGCCAACATCTAGTTTTATGTCACCCTTTCCTTGAACATAAATAAAGGAAGAATATCCACCCTCAATGGTGGAAGTATAACTCAATCCAAGATATACAAATGACTCCTTAGAAGAAGTCATGTGGTGTGAATCACTAGAATCTAGAACCCAACTACTTGAAATAGGTGACTATGATCTCCCAAAAACATTATGTACTTTTCCATGCTCATACAATGGAGAAGGAATGGAGATAAAACTCTTGTGTTTCTTAATGGAAACCTCTAAGGCTTGCATTCTCCTAAAACACCTAGACTCTTTATGACTAGTCCTCCAATAATAAGAGCAAGATAGGCTAGACTTATTCTTGGATTTGGAAGATGATTTGGGTTTAGATGTGTTGGTGTTGGGCTTAGGTGCATTTTGATATGGAGGAGTGTTTTTCTTCTTACTCTTTTATTTTCCCTTGTTCTTAGGATGCGATGCTACTATTTTTTTTTTAAAGGTGGAAGACTCAAGGTGAGATAATTTAGACTCCTCCCTAATAAGTCTCTCACAAAACAAATCTAAACCTAGAATTTTTAGTGCAACACCTAAGTCATCCATGCTAGATAAAAAGGTAGAAGAAATATTTAGAATAGACCACTCAACTTGGACAAAATCAAGTACACATACTCTTCATATTTCTTATCTCATCTACTCCCCTTCAACTATGTCAACAAATGCTGAAAGTTAGTGAGGTAGTCTACAATAGAGGCAAAGTCATTTGGATTGATTAAATTAAGTTCCATTCCAAGTTACATGGCTCTCATGTGATCTACTTTCCCAAATAAACCCTTTATTTTATACCATATTTTGAATAGAATATCACACCCATCCAAATGAAATAACAAAATATAACTCACATAGGTCCCTATCAAAACCATACACTCTTCAAACTTATATTGGTACTAAATTTTTTCAAACTCTCTTATGGACTTCCATTGAGTTTCATTCATTAAGGACCATAATCCTTAGCATTTTATGCTTATTTCCAATCTAGATCTCCATGTATAGTAATTTTGTGTAGTCAAAGGCTCACAATGAAAATACCATAAGTAAAAGCCATGCTAGTGAATCATCAAAGAGCAGAAAGAATGCAAAAGGGTGAATAAATTGGCACTGAGACAACACCCCCCCAAGAGATTGTATTAAGGACCCCAATTTGGCACGTTATAAAAGTAGTGCATTTTTACAAAGTAATGACACCAATGGATAAATAATTGAAAGTAATGGAACTCAATTTTGAATTACAATTCAAAAGTTATACGCTTAACAAATTCCTATAAATGGGTCAAAAACATTAAAAAAGACACTAAAATGTATTTATGTGACAAAACTGAAAAAGAAGGTAGCCTTCCAACCACTTGTTCGAATTGGAATCTCACCATGAATGTCATCAAGCCCTCCAAAGTGAAAAAAAGAGATGTAGATGACCCCTATGTATGTGCAACTAAACTACACCTCCTCCTAAGGTAAAATTATAGCTTGTAAAAATTAAATAATGAATATAATAACTATGTTAAAAGGATAAGATAGTAGATTACAGGTGCTTTGTGTAAATAACAGATCAAAAAGGAATCTCTACGTAGATCAAAAACCTTTAATCCTCCTTCCAATGCACTTTCACAAAGAGCAAGTCTTTGTAAAATGGAACACAAGCTTGGATAGATGGAATTTAAGCTTATACAAATGGAACATAGGCTTAAACATTCCTTCCAATGTAGTCGACAGTAAGCGTAGGTAGTAGAAAGCCTAGAATTCAAAACTAGATCAAAGATGGCACTCCAACACAAACCTCTTCATCACATAGTCCACCCTACTAGAAATAATGCAGTCTACGAATGTAGACTAATGATCTCGTATGCCAAATGTAGTGATCTTAAATAAAAATAAATACTTCAATCCCAAGTAGGTCATGATAAGGATAAAAAATATAGCTCTTTAAATAAAAGCACAAACTTGACACTCTCAGTCTTAAACTACGTAGTCTAGAAAAAGGTGTAGTACATAAAAGAAAAAGATAGTGTAGATCAGTGTGCAATCCAATGGGAAGCACAACATTCCAAAACAGTTTTAGTATAAGATAATTAGATCAATGCACTAAACAAATTCCAATGCCACTTAGATCTTCCCAGATGTAACACATACTTGCAAAAAAAATGCCAAAGTGGAACCTCTCCTCTCAACATAGTTGTAGAATCACTTATAGTTAACACAAGTTGTCAAAAGTGCACATGACCATAATGCCAAATCAAGGGGAAAAAACCATATGACCAACAAAGAATGTAAATCACACACTAGTCAATATTGATCCAATATGTTGCATAAGCTGATATACTCGTGTTACAAATTCTTGATCTATGTATATATGAAATAAATGACTTTTGTATCAAATATATCTTGAAAATAGAAGTTTGTAGCACTTTTTGGCTCTCATACCATGAAATGAAAAGGATTAGATTGTTCCAAGCCAAAAGATCTCAAGTGATAACAAAACATCACATCAAGTATGATTTGCAAATAAGAGATATTTCATATAATATTCAAAATAAGACATGCTAGTACAATAGGAAGCCCTTGCATAAGTAGGCAAGGAAAAACTAAAAAATAGCCTAACTAAGAAATGTGGGATAAATCCTCACATAAGACAAACTAGGAAGAATATGAGATACCTAGCAATAACCTAGCAAACATGAGAAATACATACTCTAACAAATTCTAGCAATATTCACTAGAAAGAGATCTATAGGAATAAAAAATCTATTATTTTTAATGAAATTTTATTTTAAAAAAAACTAGATCACATTATATATATTCTTTATATAAATACCTTGAAATTCAAATTTCAAAAATTTATGATCTGTGGACTTGCTTCCCATTTGTTCTTTCAATCTTATTTAGATTGGTTTATCTGTACTTAGCTAGATTAAGAAGAGTAATTATCTTTATATTTTAATTTTCATAGGTTTTCAATCTACATTAAGTATTTTATTAAGCCTTAGATGTTGTGTTCAAACTTACCAAGCCTTGTACTAGAGTGTTAATGAAAGCTAAGGAACACCAAATAAAAAAATTGAGTTTATTTTTACAATAATATTAGGTATATATTTTTACAAATTTTTAAATTAGAAATTATGATAAAGTGTATGTATATTTTCACATCATATATTGTAAATATGATAACTACCTTCCATATGTGTACAAGTAGTTTTGAATTTTTATACACACAAGAAGTAAAAACTTAATAGGATCATAGGATCTTGAAGCATCTCCTTTTAATGTTCATTTACAAACCCAAGTCACTCATTGGTGTCATAAACTACAAATTGAGGAGGCACATAAGGCCATAAGGGCTCAAGTGTGATCTTGAATTCATTGGCTAAAAATTGGGGACAAGGTCATCAAGGAATTTTTTTCTCTTTTATGCTCTAGAAGGGCTAATGATAGAATTTAAAATGTTAAGGATATGCTCGGCTTACCAAACTCCATGACATTCTACAGGCCTTTGTACGTCATTATCATGGGTTTTTTCATCCTAGGCTACATTCCCCTAAGCACAAAATTATTCTCACTCAGTGTCTCCAATCTATTCCTTTTAAAGTTTCTGATGTACAATAAGTCACTTGTGATAGGCATTTAACCCTCAATGACCTTCACAAGGAGGTTATTTAGATTTCTATTGATAAATACTTGGGCATTGATGGTTTCCCACATGAGTTTTATCAAATTTTATGGGATATTATTGATCTTGATCTTTATAAGGTATACTTTGAAGCAATGTTAACAAATTTTTTGGGACCTCTCATAAATCAAGTTAACATTTAATGTATCCCTAATGTTGGTGATTTTAATATTATTACCAACTAGAGGTTGATTACTCTTCTCAATGTCTCTTACAAAGTTATTGATAAGGCATTGACTCTCAAACTTGAGCATCTTCTTCCCTTAATTATTAAAAGTGAACAAATAGGTTTTATCCAACACAAATACATTCTAAAAAATGTCATTGCTAGTTGGGAAGGCATGGGGTGGGCTCATGTTTCCAATGAAAAGGATCTATTAGTTAAGATTGATTTTATGAAGCCCTATGACTGTATTGAGTGGACCTTTATTTTGGTCATGCTTCAAGCTCTTGGATTTGGTCCCAAGTTTGTGCAAATAATTAACATGTTTTTCCAAGATGTTGCAGCATGTATCACAATCAATGGATCTCAATCCTCTCAGTTTGAACTTCATGTATCAGCAAATCTTGAATAGTGAAAAACATCTACTACATGATTACGATGATAAGCTTTAGTTATTGCCAAACCTATAATGGTGGAAAGGCTCACAACAAATTGCTATGTTATATGATCTGCAATGTCCCTATGATGTAGGAAAAGTTCTTGTAAAGATGCTTGAGACCATCAAGCTATAGAATTGGTTTAGGTTGTGCAACATGATTTAGTCTAAGAAATAGTTGGATCTATTAATATCATCTACTATAATTTGTCCATTAGACTATTCTTCTATTATTTATTTACTTATAATTGGAGTTTTCTCATGGGAAAGTGCATAGCATAGATAAAATAATGGCCCTAGTTAATATATGACAAGCATGTTTTGTATTTGAATATTTTTTAATTTATTCAAATCTAAAGTATGCTACAATTTTTTTTATGAATTATAGTATATGTTTGTTTATCTTCCTATGCATAATACATTTTCACAATGAAATTTTACTTATTTTATAATATATTGTAGGGCATACTTGCTTACAATATTTTTTACATTGGAGCAAGTGGTTTATTATTTGGGTTGAATATACTACACAAGGTATAAGTAATTGTCTTGCACAAACTTTTATCAAGTTTGAAGTATTAATTTAAAATTTGGATCAAAAAACCATTTTCAATTTAGTAACACCATGAAAACACAAAGGGACATGCAATAAACCATAACATATTGCAATAACTACAAGAAGGAATGTCTATACTTTTATTCGCATCAGTTGTTATGAAATATAAAAACTAAAGGCAACAACAATGTGCAATGAATTATAGAAGAGAAAGTGCTTGATGAATTACTGTCCAAACTAATGTTCCAACAACATACATAATGTATATAAAAACCAAAGAAAGCATAATCCATCTACTATTAGAACTTATCATGCAAGGCATTTTCAAAATCGACAATAATAATCTCATTTGACATATTTTTTTATAAATCAACAAAGAAGGTATGAAACTATTTGATAATTTACCCTTTATAAAATCTCCAACTTTGTCATGATAATTTATACAAGTTATACTCATAGCTAAATTCCAAATGTTATAGAATTTTTCCTGTCTCAATAAAACAGCTACACAAGCTCAACCAAAATCACAAAATCCCCATCCTTCTAAAGGTAAATACTCTTTGCACCAACCTCATGTTAAATGTCATTTTGTGATGTTTTGACACGCATTGAGTTAACTCTTTCTCCTTGACTTCAAAAGTTAATAACTTTGTTTGAATTGGGTTACCATACTTTGCTTTGGATTTTACATATCCAAAAAATGACTATTATCATTTCTTTGTTGACCAACTATAGAGTTTCATAGTGCCTATGAAATGGACATTGAATAATAATTGAAATTTTATAATTATTATTTGAATTATCTTGTTTGAGTCTATTGTTGAGTTTCTCTAATATTTTTGCATGAGAATCACAATCTTTAGAGTTTATATTTTCTTTACCAATTTGTACACTCCATTGTTATGATGACAAGTTTTAGTTTTTGGCAAACCTGTAAAGTTAGAATGTACATAAAATGCCCCATTTTTTATTTTTTATAAAAATGTACAAAAAATTCCATGTTATTCCTATTTTTGAGAAGGATCTAAAATTTGAAGGCTAAATATTTGCCTTGGATGCAATTTCAGTCAATTAAACTCTGAATTGAATCATTTGATTTCAATATAATTCAATACTTGGTTTTTATTGTTGAATCATTATGAATACTTAAAATATTTGCCCTAAATGCAATTTCAGTCAATTGAATTCTGAATTGAATCCTTTGATTTTAACACAGTTTGATTCTTGATTTTTGTTGTTGAATTGTTATTAATATTTAAAATGATAAATATGTGAAATAATAAACCCTAATATGAAAATTTATTAACAAATTAAATATATAAAATTTGGATCAATTCCTTCCACTAAACCTCTCTACATAATGTTTTGTGATAAGGATTCACATAATGTTCTCTTTTTTTAGTGATTGGAGGGATGCTTACAAAATTACTGGAGTGTAGTCTTAACACTCCCATTTATATTTGCTTCAAATTTTAATGTTGTTTTAAAAAATCTAATTTGAATATATTCTTGTCTTTGTAATTTGTATAAATATTTTTGAATTCCAAATCACTTACATAATTCTATTTGGAAGTACTCACTATATTCTATATAAACTGTGAAAATACTATTGATCTTATCTTTTGAGCTATTCTTTTATATGTCCTTCAATCATTGTAGAGGATTTTTTTTCTATTTTTTATTTTTCTATTTTGGTAACATCTAAAAAAACATTTATTAGAAAGTAGGACAAGGTAGTTCATGACATGATGTGGGAATGAGAGTGGATAGACTTCCTTGTAAATGTAGGTTGAGAATAGTTACATGTGGTTGTGTGTACTGTGTGCCTTTTTTAATAGACCATTGTACATAATACTTTAAGATTGAGATTGAGAATGAGAATGATGATGGATGATATTTTTAATGCAAAAATGTAAGGGCATTAATCGTATTGGCTAAATAAATCTCATAAAAATAAATTGTGGCCATTAATAATTTAAAAAAATTGAAAAAATGACATAATTTTGATGTAAAGATAGCTCAAAGTCAAGCTAAACTTAAACTTGAAAAATCCAAAGCATTATATTTGAAAAGTTGATACAAAAGTGACCTTTAATTTGTTTAGTTGTGTCACTTTTGTGACAACTTTCCTAACAGGAATTTCTAAAATTTTCATGTGAAACACATTGAAAAACAACAAATATCAATGCTAAATTGACCTTAAATTGGTGACGTAAATAGACATAAATACAATAGTGTATCTAATAATTGAAAAGTTAAAAAAGTCAAGGTAAAAGGGCAACTGCACTATTAATTCAAAGACCCTAAAAGGAAGGTTTGGAAGTATTGAAGGCATAATAAACAAACACAATAGTGTCAATGCATTCCAAATAATATATCCAATAACTTGAATAAAGAGGAGAAATAAAAGAGATAAGAAAAAAATATCCGTAAAATATGTTAAACACATTTAAATTAAACTTTTTTTTTTATGAATAACTATTTTACACTAGTATTTTGAGCTAAGAGTCAAGGACTGAGGGGTATCCATTCCACTAATGTCATTTAGGGTATGATCCTGACATCATCCCTTTTTGTGTTTCATGTTTTCTGATATGCAAATTTTGGCAATGTGTGTCTATGATATAGTGAGCAGTAAAAAAATGAACCCAAATAACATCAATTATGCAACCAAAATGTTTACAACTATTAGATAATTTTATAAGATTTTGGTGACACCTGAGAGATAAATTATTGAAAACTAAGTTAAGAAAAACTCCACTAGCTTCATTTTTAAGTAGTTAGTGGTGATAAAAAACTAGTCATAGAGTTTAAGTGAAACCTTATGGAATGATTCTTTGTTACCTAAACCAAAAAAACCTCCTAAGAGTATCTTAATCTAATAAAACCAAAGGTCATAGGTGATTTAATAGTTTCAAGTGATTTGTATAATGCTTTGTTATTGTACTTTGTGAGCCACTGCAAAGAAGGAAATGAGAGTATGTTAAGTCATGAAACATCATATCATATAAATGAATAAAATATACAATTTAGGTGACACAACTCCTTACTACCATAATACTTCTATCTCCCAACTATTTTAGCTATCCATCAAAGCATCTTTTCAAAACCACAATATGCTCATTTGGATTGTTTTTCGGCCACAACCCTGTGCACCATAAATCAACCATCATTTAATGTTTTCAAGTGATGAAAATAAATTAGAGGATGATATTGTGATATATTTTAATTATTTTATTGATTTAACATGTAAAATCTTAAAACTTGTATCTTCACGGAAATAAAATAATTTCTATAAAACCGTAAAACCCTGTAGAAAATTGTCAAGATTGTCCCTTTCATCAAATTTCTAGGTTAAAGTATCTTATAGTAATAATTATTTAATTTTACCCTAAATAAATTTATTTAATAGAATGATCTATAAAATTAAGTATAAAATAATCACATCTACTTTACATAGAGATTTAATTGTTACGGTTTAAAGACATTATAATTTTCCTAGCTTTTGTTTAGTGTAGGGTTTTCAAAATAGATTAAGATTACTTAATGTCCCCAGAGGAAATGAGCGAGCATGACAAAAAATTGAGCTCGTCCTACACTAATTTGAGAAGACATGTTCTAATTTGTATATATAACATAGAATCAAAGTAGACCAAAAAGAAACATTGTCCTTAGAACTCTATCCTAAAAGCTTTCAAAAAAAAATTATCACAATTAAAACACCATGTATACATTTACACCAAGTTTTGTTTGTTTTCAAAAAAAATTATAAATGATAACAAATCTTCTACAGCTACTACATCCATCCTAGCCACCAACGAATCATTTTTCACATAGCTAAAACCTATACAAAACACATAATTAATAAACTATCAAGATAAAAGGAATCATAAACTCAATGAATGTAATCTTTTAAATAATTGGTTTTTCAACATATTTTGAAATTATAAAGTATAGAAATGGAATATGATTCAAATCAAAGAATAAGCTTTGAATACATGTACCAATTGAGTTGTCATGTGCTCCACTACCATGCATATTATGATGATTATGTTACCATGGTGGAATTAATTTCAATAGATAAAGATCTTCTAAACATATTTTTTTGGGTATTTATGTTTGTATAGCATTACATTCTAATGCGTGAAAACAATATTTTATCCAATTCAATGGATAAATTTCAGCCCCACCACTCTGAGATAGAATGATTTACCAGGAATAAAAGATCTTCTTTCTGTAACCAAGTTGATATCTGAGGATTCAATCGAGTATTCAATGGGCCAATTTCTTAAAAGTTTCCTATCCCAACACCTTAAGACCCCTTAAAAATATTTAAAATTTATTCTTGATGATTCTATCCATAGTTTACAAAACATAACCCATAGAAAAAAACATGGTTTTAGTCTTTTTATACTTGTGTTAGAGTAAGATCCCCTAATTAGACAATTTTTCTTACAAAGAAAATTCAATATTATAATTTTATGTCAATAAAAATAAAGGCCTTATAAGTCCACCTTGGAACCATAGAATATGGGGACTTGAATTCCCTCTACCTCTAGTAGTGTGGTAAATCAACTAGAACATGTGGGCCTCTAGAATTCTATTTTTTTGAACAATTTGGAAGACATTATCAGTTCTATGACAGAGTTATCATAAATGGAAATCATATAAATTATCTAATTTAAAATAGGATTATCTTGCAACAAGGATATATATCATCTTACAGAGTAGATAAAATTGTAATATTTAGTTGGCCTAAATTCTATATAACCCCACTCTTCAAATCCATCTAGTGTTCCTGATATGAGATTTTCTATAAAAGATCAATAGCCAGTTGCTACTTTAAAAAAAATAAAATCAATAGGTATGTTTGGACCTAAGAATAGACTTGCCCTTTAGAGCAATAAACATATCTAGTTACTAGATTTTGACAGATCTCTGATCACTAGAGTCCAATCTCAAATCCGAAGATAAGTAGCTAAGTATTCTTAATTTGTAACAACCCCATTGGGTTCTACTTAGAAATACATGAATTTATTTTAATTAAATACATTTATTATAAATATATTACATCACAATAATCTAACCAGTGATCATATAAAATATTCTATGTGTGATAACTATAAATAAAGTATACTACATCATGCATCACTGATCATTAACATCATAAGACAAATATAGAAGGTAATTATAATTAACTAGACATCGTTGATACATGTCTACAACCACTATTGTCAATATACATGGAATAAGTAATTACATCTCATCATGATATTATTTCAATAATGAATACAATGAATACAATGTTCATATATATAAGATACATTGCTCCTTGGAGCATAGTTCCCTAGACTCTAGATCTATGGCAATCTCAAGTGGCATCTTCAGGTAAGTATTGTTGTGGGGAGGGAGAGAATCATCCAAGTAGTTTTTCATATCAACCATAGACCAATAATCTCCTGTACTAATTCCACTAGGTAATTCTCCTCCTTTCATGAATGAGTAGATAGTGATACCACGAGAATATAGAGAGACAAGCTAATACCCGTGTGTTGTATGATTTCTGAAATTAAACATGCAGTGTATCATAGAAAACCCATTCTATTGCAAGACATTGCACAAATATGTAAATCATACTTATTAAATGATAATGTCTCACTAAACATACTTTGACCAATATTTTTAAGAATAATAAATAGTAGCAATCTATAGATCAATCAAAATTTATACACTCCACTTGATTGAATTACCTTTATCTAGCATTATGATGCTAGTAAGTCAGTGAAGTCCATCTCATTCCTTACATAGTATCAGTAATACGAGATTAGTTAAAATAATATAACCAAAAAATTCTTATAATTTATATCCTAATAATAATAATATCACATAACATGCTAATCATAGGATAATCTAACAACATATATTTATTTCATCAAATGTATGAATGAATCTCACATTATTATCTATCTCATAATAGAAGTAATGACTACAATTTATACCATCTAGATAAAATACACATTTAACTATAATTTATAATTATTATAAGTATTTTTCAAATATACTTCACTCTATGATAACCCATATTATCATACCCTAATGTTCTAAAACACAACTACTAATTACCATAATCAGTCATAATGAAGTAGTCATAAATCCATAGAAATATTAAATTTTATTCAAGCAACTAGAAATGACAAACAAACTCTTAGTTCATACAAACATAAAATATTTCATTCTAGCATTCTCTACTCTCAAGGGTTCTATGCACGTATAAATAAAGTCTTAATAATTATCATAAACATGTTATTCATAGAAATAGCTCACACACATTTAATCCATCAAAAGTATATGTGTCTAGACATAATAATTACACTTTGTACTACTTGTGTATAACATACATTTAGAATATAATTTTTTAACTAAAATATTATCTATGACATCTCAAAACATCATATTTTGTTTCACATAAACACACTACTCAATTACAAACAATCAATCTTACAATTTCAAGAATCAAACAACTCATAATCATAAATAATAACCAAGCAAGTACAAATTGTACCTTCTGAGTATACTTTATGTTTAAACTACATAGTAAATTTTAAAAGAAACATAACTTATAGGCACACATCACGATCCATTATTAGATGTTATATATGTCTAAACACTTCTAAAAATATGCTCAAAATATGTACTATATAGAAGATTTAATTACTGCATATATATATATATATATATATATATATATATATATATATATATATATATATATCAGCAGTTCAATCACACTATTCTCAGAGTCAGATAATTCATAACTAAGTTATACCATAATTTTTTATTTTAATAATTTAATCCCTTTTTTAAGAGATTATTTTCACATGATTATAGTTTTGATCCTACGGATACCTTATGACTTGTTTCAATCATATATTTAATTATAGGTATAATCTTTATATATGAGTACTTGTACATGCACCATATGTAAGTACTGAAATGATATAAAAAAAGTATACCAATGTTTATTTATACTTATTAATCAAGAACTCTCTATAATTTCATAAATTCTTAATAACTTTCTTACCTATAGAGTATATTGACGATATCTAAAAGATAAGGGATTATATGTTGTAATTCTCTTTTACGTTTAAGGAAGTTGGGTAAACATGTAGTTGGTGTCCTACTCTTTCAAATTCCATGACTTACTTATAATCATCAATAGAATTATAACACACATCACTATATGCCAATACATACTATATGTACATTTACACCTGTATAAATTAATCTATCCATAGCAAGCACAGTGCACATGTTCTTATAATAATAAACATTGCATAAGAACTTCTACGATCATTTATAACTCTAATTAAGGATATAAAATCACATAGCTTATCCCAAGATAATGAAGACCTATGTTGAGCTATAAATATACTTTACCAAAGTTATTTTATGTTTTTTAGTATGTTATAACCACATATAAATACCTACATTGTTTTTACAAAATCAATTTCACCTTATCCCTTTTTGCATATATGTGTGTGTGTTAAAAGCCTATTTGTATAGAAATCCATTTCATACACCCAGTTATTAATAAATCATAGCACAAGTGACATGTAAAAACTCATATCTTGTTGATATTTATGAAAGTAGCCATTGTTTGGGTTGAATAAACACTATCCTAGTATTCTATGATACTAGGATAAAACATCGGGAACAAGCTATCTTAATATAATAAATTAATGTTAAGATTTATTACACAAATCTAAACAATACTGATTGATTAATTATCCTTAGAGTGCTCAACACCTTGACAATATTCATTGCTAATTTATTACTCAACGCTTTGGTAGGCATGCATGCAAAATTAAGTTCTATGACATATATTTAGACATATAGTATCTTATGGAAATGAAAGCCTATTTACATTAGGTTGTACAGTGATACAACAGGAAACAAAGGATAATATATAACAGTTATCGTATAATACTACTACTCAGATTGCCCCACTAGATCTACTAATTTAGTTCTGAGCAGATATTCCCTTTTAATATACCAAGTTGTCTTGTTGACCAAATTAAAAGTTGCCCAAATACAAGTCTTTTATAATCCCTTATAATAGGCAGATTTTATTTTAATAAATATTTTCAGTTTACTTCAAAGAATCCGATCGATTTACTTTATGAGTAATTGAATATATCTATCCGACTCCCTAAACATCTACTCAGATTTAGGTATATGTATGGGTTTATGCTCAACAATCTGCAAAATTAGATCACAATCCAAAAAAAACTATAAACCATTCCCGTAAGTCACCATATTATACCCTGAATACTCGGTAATGCACATGCAGTGATTTAATATATTTGAGCCCCAACTATAACCATTGTTCTTAAGGATACAAAATTTTACTGATCCTAATTTAATAAGGCACTGGGTAAAACTAAATCATTGTCCCTATATAGATAATGTGGATTTATATATTTCAATTTACCATTTTTAAATTTACCATAATTAAATCATTGCACTGTATTAATGAATCACTACACCATATTATGAGTCGTTTCACTCTAAATTCAACTTTAATTTATAACTATTTATTGGCTCCATAACAACATCATTGTATTCCTTATTAATATCGTTGTATATATAACTAGCATCTTTATATAGCTAATACTACTGAATAAAATATGTTCATTATATGTAAATGTCCTTTTAGCCGTATGAACAAATCATTAAACTTAAAGTATTAGAATATGTGGTATATTTTATTTTATGTAACCATGTACTAGATGCACCCTGAGGTGTATAAGTTACAAATAAGGATATATGTGTGTGTATCACCATAATCATAATATTCTGAATAAATATTTTACTATGTCAATCGCCACTCTTAGAATGTTTGTATGATTAGATTTTGGTTTGTATGGATTCAAATTTAACATACAGTCTCTATGTTTCAGATGCAACCATTATGAGTTTACAACTCTCCATTAGATGTGCAAACTAATCCTCTAAAAGTATACAGTTCAAAACATATAGATTGCTAAAAATCTATGCTTGATAATAACACAATTTTAAGGTTTTGCTTACCTGCAATTTCTTGTTATTCCTCTATTGGATTGCTTATATTTTTCTTTCTTTTTTGTGTGCTACACCTCCTTCTCTTTGTGATACACCACCCTCCTCCTTTCCTTCATTATCTTCTTTCTTATTATCTATGAAAAGGGCAAACGGCCTTTTTAGATTTCTCTTTCCCTCTTATTTTTCTTTGGTTTTTTCTATTTTTCTCATTATTTTAAGAATTTATTTCTTTTTCTCTTTTCTATTTAAATCTTTCTTCTTTTTCAACTTATTCCATTTATTTATTTATTTTAGTTCTTATTATTTTTTAATATTTCCTAAATTATTTTAATAATAAAAGACTAATTAATACAAAAGTTAGTCATAATAATTTAATAAAGACACTACACTAAACTAACCATGCATAAATACTATCTAAATGAAAATGATATTAAAACACATTATGTTAACTATTATTATGCAACTAATCATGTGCTAGCTAATATGGTGTGTGCAGAGTTGTAACTAATTTATTTGTCATCCTTCAATATCTTCATTTATGTCACCCTCTTCGATGATATTTTTCCTCCATCACGCTCTAAAGTATGAGTTTTCTTACATCAACCTCACAACAAACAGATAGTTAAACCATATCAATATGATACAACTACATCATAAAATATAATAATATTAAGAAATCAACACGATCAAATATAAACATATACACTACATCTAACTCATAAAAATATAATCATATAACCTAAGTAATATTTTAATATCACATAACAGTGTATATCTCAAAACTTAGTTAAAAATAACTAAATCAAATTTATCAACTATATATATATATATATATATATATATATATATATATATATATATATATATATATATATATATATATATATAATAAAATAGTTTGCTTAGTAGAAATTGAGATGTAAATCTTTTCCTCTTAAAACTAGTCATCATCTTAGGTAACTCTTATTAAAATATAAATTATTAACTAAAAATATTGTTCAACAAAGAAATATCATAGTATAAAGTATCAAATTAAGAAGATAAATGTGAAATTTGCCTATAGAATTCATTATAGTCCTCTTCAAATAACATTATTCTCATAATATTAGTTCCACAAGACCCTGCTCTATGACATATTCTTACTTTACAAACAAAATTTGTGAATGTCAATTAGTCTAATTGATTCTATCATGACTACCCCAGGGTTTAGAATCGATAAGATAGGCTTATATACTACATGACTGACTACTTTTAATACTTTGAAAGGTCTCATATATCTTAGTGAAAATTTTACTAACTTTTAAAAAGTACATGAAATCATCTTAAACGCTAAAAACAAATGGCCAGAGAGAGTTCTACAAAACGTTTCACCCCCTCTGTACATCTCTAACTTAGAGAGGTTTTTTTTTATTTTGGAGAAAAGTGTTTAGGGAACCTGGTAAGAATGATGTGTATAAGTTAATATCATTATCACTATGTGTATCTTCTGATAATTATAAGATGTCAATATTATTGTTATTCCACATAGCTCCTAAAAATATGACGATGAATAGGAACTGTAAATACTATATTTTTAATGTATATAAAATTAAAGAATAACCATTCTATAGTATACATATGTATGGTCATATGACTAAATTTGATAAGTTCATCTATCAAATCTTGAATTTGATAAGTCCATCTAATGGATCCAAATTCAATAAATATCGAGTCAATGTGAGACTAAATAGGATCCTTCCCATCTATTAGTAACCACATTCCTCATTCACCACTTTTTCCTTAGGTCTTCATGACCTAATGAGATTCAAAATGTGCACAGGATTCAAATAATCTCAATTTCATACTAATAGATCATACAAAGTAATAATATATGCTATATAATTCTACATGTACCAACATACAGAAAGAAAAAATCATATAATCATTCTATAATTGTATTAAGTTACCACTAACCAAACATAAATAGTATCATATTTCACAGCTTAACCTATTCTGTTATATTCATAATTAAAAGAAAATGAAGTTAAAATTATTATTTACAAAGACCAAGGATCACAACGTCCTTAAAACCTTATAAAGAAAACAAGTGAAACAATGTCTTTCTACTTTCTCAGTTAGTTGAAAAATAAGTTATAAGTTTATCTCAACCCCTTAGATTGACAAGATGTTCTATACATCCTATACCCTACTTGCTCCTAGCAAAAGGTACATAAATAACTCTTCAAAACAACATGCTTTAGGCAAAAAGATAATATCAATAAAATCAAGGGTATATAATAACATAACAATTATAATCATCCTATAATTCTTAATCAAGAATTATAAATTCAAATTTTGCCACTCCACATGCTCTAAGTTCATAATGTTTTATAAAGTAGCACTAAGAGTATGACTCTAAAAGGTCACTAATAGAAAGTAGAAAACTAACATCTCAACAACAAAACTCTTAAATACCCTCACATAGTAAAATATAACATCACAACCTAAGTTACCATAATTAATACCTACTTACCAAACTTGTGAGAGTAGAATCATAACATACTTCCATAACTGAAAGAAAAATACTAACCACAAAGATGCATCAATCCATCATATCCTATAAATGCTCTCTCAACAAGAAGTAAAAGACACCATCACATGAACTCAAGGGAAAATGGTTAAAACAACATTTCAAAAATAAGTTCCCATTTAAGAAAAACATTAAATCAACATCATGAAATATGATTCCTATTAGTAGGCTTATAATGATGTCAAAGGAAGGTGAGAGAGTAACAACTCACCTCTATTCTAACTATGAGGAATGATACTTCTTCCTAATCCACAAAAACATATGAGTCTCAATCCATGAACAAACTCCTAACACATTGGAGTCCTTAACAAAAATGACTATACTCCACTACAAGGAGAATTCCCACCACACTAGGTGGTGTCAAACTAAAAATGGTCTTATAAGATTTTTCACTCCTAGGATTAGTGTATATAAGACACTAAACTAATGCACATATACTTAAGTGAGAATCATCTCATATTTTTCAAACACTCACAACACAAATCATAAATGGTGAAGGTGACTTGATTTCTAAGTAAGGATGTAATCACACTCAAGGTATTCGATCTAAATGATCAAAATTAAGATATAAATATCTTTTTCATGACTCAAGAACTATGCTTTGCACCTACCTACCCAAATATCTTATACAACCATCACCATCAAGACACTCATTAAACCAACCCTTTAATAACTCTAAAGGGTTGAAATTGCTCTCTAAAGTACACACTCAATATTCCACACACCATTTCATGAATGTCCCGTACCTACAATAGTCACTAAGCCATATAGGAGGATTTATTAACTCTCAAAACTGCAATCATGTTATAACATGGTTTTGAACTGAGGCACCACAAATTTAAAATACACTTCTCTTAATTAGTGCAATATTTCATATCATTATAGTCACACTGGTGAACAAAGGGACATAAAAATGTTAATGGACTCATTAAGTCTTAGATTTCAAACCACAGCTCTGATACCACATGTAACAACTTTACTAAATTCTACCTAAAAAGACATGAATTTTTTAATTAAATATATACACTACAAATAGATTACAAGATATCACACAAACATACTTATAAATCAAAAACACAGAAACATACTCATTCATGAAAGTCATATGATCTATTGTAAGATATCACACAAACATATAAATCGTACTCATAAAATAACAATGTCTCACTAAACGTACTTTGGTTAAAATTTTCAAGAATAATAAATAATAATGATCTATAGATCAATCAAAATTCATACACACCACTTGATCAAATTACCTTCATCTAGTATTTTGATACTAGTAAGTTAGTGAAATCTATCTCACTCTTTATTCATTATCAATAATGCTAGTTTGATTAACATAATATAACCAAAACATACAATTTACATTCTACTAACAATCATATCATATAACATGCTAAACATAAGATAATCTAACAATATATATTTATTCCAACAAACATATGAATGAATCTCACATTTTTTCTTATCCCATAATAAAAATAATGACTACAATTTATATCACCCAAATAAAATATATATTTAATTATAATTTTTAATTACTATAAGAATTTTTCAAATATATGACACCCTATAATAACTCTTATTATCATAGCCTAGTGTTCTAAACAACTACTAATTATCAAAATCAATCATAAAGTCATAAATCTATGAAAACATAAGCTTCTACTCAAGACACTAGACATGACAAAGAAACTCTTAGTTCATATGAACATTAAATATTCCATTCTAGCATTCGCTATAATCTCAGGGGTTGTATGCACAAATAAATAAGATCCTATTAACTGTCATAAACATGTTATTGATAGAAATAAATAACACACATATTTAATTCATCAAATGTATGTGTGTGTATAGACATAAATATTATAGATTGTACCACTTGGGTATAATATACATTAAAACTATAGTTTCTTAAATAAAATATTCTCTATAATATCCCATAATATCATAATTTATTATACATGAATAAACTAATCAATTACAAACATCCAGTCTTATAATTTCAAGAATCAAACAACTTATAATCATAAATAATAACTAAGCACGTATGAGTTATACCACTTAGATATGCCTTATATTTAAATTACATATTAGTATTCAAAAAAATATAATTTATAAGCACACATCATGATGCATTATTATATGTTATATATATATAAATACTTATACATAATATACTCATAATATGTACTACAAACAATTTTTCATTATTATATGTCAATATATATATCAACAATTTAATCGTGTTATTCTCAAAAAGTCATATAACTCATACAACTTCATCTTTATTCTAAGATAATATTTTCATATAGTTATAATTTCGATCCCACAAATATTTTATAACTTATTTCAATCATATATTTAATTATAAATATAACCCCTTATTTGTATATGCACCATATGTAAAAACTCAATTGATATGAAAATACTATACCAATATAAATTATTTTTTGACAAATTAAATGACACCTTAAAACCCTACAATTTAACCCAATATAAATGAAAATACTTTGTAACGTAACCCATGGGAGGGTTGAGCGCCAGAATGAAACCGATGTAATATATATAAGTGCAATTGAGTAGATGATTGCATCAGTGTGGGGTGTTTCCACTGTGAGATCAGATCTAAAATCAAGTGTAAGTTATCCTCCTGATCTAAAATCACAGAATTGTTGTTTGATTTGCATTAGCGATTACAACGAGTCAGATGGGTTGTGATTGATATCCGATTGCGGTCGCATGTTCCACCTCCACTACATAGATTCATGGCTCAGCCTGCACTTCAGGTGTTTCATCTGCAGAACCTCTCCCCTGCCTTCGCCCATGGCTACACCTCTCGTCTACCTTCGCCCATGGCTACACCTCTCCCCGCCCATTCTCAAGTTTAATAGTAATAATCACTAGCAATTGCCCAAGGGTCAGAGGGTTTTTTTTTATAATTTATTACATTATACTTATTCTGAAATATTATATTAAATTTTTGATTAAATAAAAAGGTATTGAATATATTATAAAAATAATAATTGATTGAATAATTTAAATTTTTTTGATGGTATGGAAAGAAATAGGAGAATACTTATCTAACATGTTATACTTGTATCTCTAAATTTTTATGTCCTTTTTACTACTGGAAAAAATGAAATAAAATATTACAAATTAATATTAAACTTACATTACAATATTTCATCAAAAATTTAAGTGTCATTTAACCCTCTCTACTAAAAAAAAATCATTTACATATGATACAAGAGGCCATAGAGATTCAACTACTATATACAAATTAATATTATAATACATCAATATTTAATAATTAAACACAACTAATGTTCTACAACAATTGCATTCTACATATAAAACCGTCAAGTGTTTCTAGTGATTGGTATTATTCTTAATAGGAAAAAGTGTCTAAAAAAAAGAATTTACCAAACTGATTACAAAAAAATTATAAATTAAAAGCACCAGTAGATAGACATCATATTAAATGCACATTAGAAGTTATCACCTATACACTTAGATACAACATAGATGCATAGATTTTATCAAACATAATATCAAAAAATCTAATAAGGCATGCATTAAGATCTAGGCTCTAATATATTTTCGAAGCATGCAACAACATATCCATTGTTTTTTTACAAACAATTCTACATTTAATGATGATTTCAAAAGGCCAATAATTATTAGTAGTAGTAATGCATCTATGATCTTCTAGAGATGAAGTTCAAACACATTTAAGTATATTTATGGAAGCATAGAGACAAGTATTTATGATGAGCAAAAAGTCTCATATCAATTTAATTTATTATATTGAAATTAACTGTTGAAATTTGAAAAGCCTCAAATATTTACAAGAGCTCTCAATTGGGTCGATCATTACCACCCGTGAAGATTTAATTAGCCTTTAAAATAGAAAAATAGTCCTCTACAAATTTACCTCCTTTGTTTGCAGAGGATAATTATTCTTTGAGCATATGTGTAATTGGGTAAATCCCCTTGGACAAATTTAGTTTATTTATTTTTCTTTGGCCTTACTTTGGAGAGGTTTTCAAAAGAACATTCAAAATATCTATTTGATTGTTTCTCTACAAAAAAATATAAATTCTCCAAGCAACACTTATAGGAAGAAATCAAAAATCTTCCCTCTGTGGAACCATTAGGTAAAGGGTTTAAAATTCAAGAATCGGCTAGACTAGTGTATCTCAAAGAAACAACTTCGGTTGTTATAGATTCCTTTATGATTATAATTTGTTCATTTATAGGACTTGTACAAACATGAAGAGGATTTTTAAAGTACAACCATCCTAAGAATATGATTTGGTGGACCTTAAATCTAGAATGGACTCCCTCTCTCATGAGTTGGGACAATTGTTTTCCATTATCATACAATTATATTTTATGCATCATTTAGACTATACAAATATAAAAACCATCAAAATGTTGAAAAATAATTGCCACCAATCATATCAAACAATATCGATGGAAAAACTATTTTGAAGCTTTGAAATAATTAAACTTGTACATTTGTTTACATTATAATTATTGATATTCTTCTTCCTTATGCTTAGGTAAAAGCTTCATCTACTAAATGTTTAGTAATACATTTACATCATTAGATTCTTAAACATTTCAAAACAATTTGGTACTATATTTTGTTTGTAGTAATTAACTTTCCAAATTGATTGGACATGAGTTAATTTTCTTGTAAATATAAATCCATGCTAAACAATCAATTTTTTTCATTCTTTAATCGACTCTCTCAAATAGAAGTACATAAAATATGTTATTATATAATTTGACCACAAATAAGTTCAATAATTTCATGTTTTTAGAATTTTATGTTTTAATGTAAAAGGGGCTTTTGGATAAACTGTGGAGAAAATAATGATCAAAATTGTTTACATAATTTATTAAAAAACTCATTTTTATGTGTAAATAGAAATTTAAATTTAAGAAAAAGGTAATTATATTTAATTATGATAAAAAAATTAGATAATTTATTTAAAATTCCTCATATAATTTATAAATATAATTTTAAATTTTAAAAAAAAAATACTGATTAGATCTAATTATTGTTAATTGACAATATAACACACCAAAACACTAGACCTAAGTGAAAATTGGATCTAATTATTGTGAATTGCTAGTTTCATAAGGTCTAACGACATTGATTTAGGTGAGTCTATTTTGTATTCCCAATATTATTTAGATGACACTACCTCATACTTCCAATAAAACCTCCTAACTGTTTCTACTTGATTTGAAGTCAAAACCCCTTTCAAAAATGCAAATATCTAGTGTAGCACACAATGTGCCACTAGGGAGTTTAATCAAGAATCAATTGTTTTGTGACTATAGATTTACACCAGATTGTTTAATATAAAAAATATATTTGTGTTATATCTTAGATTAATATACTATATTATGCTATAAAATAATATTAAAATTAAAATATAACATAAAATATTATTATTATTATTATTATTATTATTATTATTATTATTATTATTATTATTATTATTATTATTATTATTATTATTATTATTATTATTATTATTATTATTACATTTTATAAATATATTAATATAATATAATAGATAGGACCCTATTCATTTTATGTGGCAATTAGCAAAATCAAAACCTCATGTGACCTAGCTCAAGCATAATCCCATCTATAGCATAGCTGAGGGAGCCAGCCATATGGCCCTAAAATCTTTGATTTTTCAAGATCAACTTATCTTTTTCACATTTTATTTGCAATACACTACCACACACTTCACATTGTAATCTCAAAAAATGCACTCAAATTCCAATTTCTCCAATATTATAAATATATTTAACAAAATAAAAATGTGGCAATCTGCATGCCAATAATACATACCATAACGTGGTGGGAAACATGTGTGAAAATGTGGAACAATGGAGGACACTTGTAAGGTCAGCTAGTTTCCATTTTTTAGCGTTATTAGGCAAAAATGGATTGGGTGTTTGGAAAGTTTTATGGCAACAGTAAAAGTGCCTTGAAGATTGAATGCCATATCAATGATGTATTTGGGCAAAGCCTTAAATTTTATAGTTGAAAATTTTATTGAGAAAGAGACCAATGTTTCCATTTTTGGTTTCCAAAGTGGAAGTAGTTGTGTGGTACTATTGTATAATGTTTGGAATTGGAAATTATTTTTCCATATCATTTTGTTATAGTGTGAGGAAAGGAAGTGTGAAAAAATGCCCTTTAGCAAGCTAGAATAAGCATTTTTAGTAAGAAGGCAACAACTTCCCAATAAAGTGGAGCTACAAAGCTAGCCAAGAAGTTATTCTGATCTTAGATATAAGTTATCATCGTTTATCATTTTGGATTGCAAAAATCTTAACACTCTATAATGTTTGCAATATATTTGACATTGAAATTCACCTATGGCATCAAGGCACACCAAGCTCTGCATACTACATTAGGGTATTGGTATTGATTTTTTGTGTGTTCATTCATATATCCCCTCATTTTTTCCATCGATAGGTTTTGATTTTGAGAAATCGACACTCTAAGGCTGCTAACAAAGTCACAAAAAGATACCAAACTGGGTATGTGTCGAATGTGCATTAAGCTATAGAGCTCAGATCCCTGACTTCTTCCTACCATTGAATTTAATAAACATGGCACAACACAATTAGTCAAAAGTGATAAAATTGAGACTACTCAGGTAGAAAGCTCACTATTTGGTTGTAGGCTCCACACTGATTAAGTATTACACATGATTGAGACCCCAAAATTGACATCCTTCTTGACTTTGTGGTGGTTGAAACTTAAATTATTTATGTATGGTTTTTTATTTTGACATGGTCATCCTAGTTATTAAAGATATACCTCCTTGATTTCTATCTCAAATAGGGATGCCTTCAATTACAGGGACATCTTATTCACTTTTGTCTCACATTTTAAACTTTCAACAATATCAAAGAGACCAAGGGAGGAAAATGTGCTTGGCTGGCAATAGATAATTCCCCTTGATAACACCATTATTCCAAGGGTGATTCCTCTTGCTATGCACATTTGTGGTGTATAAAATTATAATATAAACCAAAATGAAAAATAGAAATAAACACATGAACATGAATCAAACTACCGACTTAGGAACAAAAGGGTGATGCATAACTATTGTGATTAGTGATGGATAGCTATAAGGGTGGTCGCCAACCTTATATGTCCCCTACTATATGAATTGAACGTGTAAATCGGTCTTTAAAATAACCACAACAAAGCACTCCATGCCCAAACCAACAAACTGTAAAAACATCATCCAATTCATCATGTCAATGTTCTAGGGGGTAAATAGCATATTTTTTTATTTTGTCTCATGTGACATGAATCTTGGGGCTTCACCCCATCGTATAATCCTCCAACTAATAAGGGTGCATAACACCAAGTCTTTATGGGAGGAGTGACTAATAGTAGTTTGTTGTTTGTTATGAAATAATATGGGTGTAAGGTTTGTGTATTACTATTAAATTTTTTTGCTTGCAAATGGTATATATGATGGTTAGACCCTCAAAACATAAAAATGTTATTAATCTTTGGAAATTTTACACTCTACTTTAAAGCTTTGTGATTAAATAAATGTCAAAATATTTATTTTTTCTAAATTAAACATAGATAAGGATTTTATTTACTTGCCTATTTTGTAAATAACTATGAAAGTAAATAATAATTTTAAACCAATGCAAATAACTATGCATATTTTGATAGCATAAATATGTGCACTTTACTAGTCTAATTGCCATTGTTCGTTATCAATTGAACATATATAAGTCCATTAAATTCCATATATTTATATTATCATTAGTTAATGTGAAAAAAAATCAGTCTTAGAGATAAATTTGATGTTGTAAGACATATATTTGGGCGCACTTTTATATTTATGTAGTCAAAGGCTAAATTTGATGCTGTAATACATATATTTAAGTTGTTCAAATACATGGAATAAAAAGTTAATTTTTTAAAGTGATAAATTTGAATGTTGCATTATGTGTTGTTCAAAATCCATGTCATTTATATTGATTCATTGTTATGAATAAAACAATTCTGCATTAGTGATACACCAATATATTATAACATTTGTAGAGCTTTTTGAAAAGCATGCTTAGAAATTAATAGAATTAAAAAAAATCCTGCTCACTTGTCCTAAACCTTTATGAAATAAACTTGTAATACCATTCTAGATATGGGGTTTGTGCTTGACATTTTAGAACTATGTGGTCTGCTATTATTGAGCTCAAAAAAGATTATTTCTTATGGAATCTATTTTATCAGGGCTTGCTTGTGGGTGACTGACTCAAGTATTTGTGAGAGCACAAATCCATTTGCCTAGATTGTTGATAACCAAAGACTATTAAGCACCTTTTTTGGTTTTACTCTCACACACAATCTACATGGCATTAGATTCATTCCCTTTTTTAGCCCTTTTGACTTGAATTCTTCACATGGAAAATGGCTCTCTTAGGGGACTCACATCTGTTTCCTACAAAATATAATAGATTTTGGTAGATCTTTTGAGCTAATATTTTATTTCAAATTTAGAAAGGTATAAATTATGATTGCTTTAATCATGAAGAGATGGAACATAGTTTTTCTGTTACTAACAAATTTATTGTTCTATTTAATGTTACTCTTCAGATTCAAAGTCAAACAGATAAAATTTGTCTGGAAGTCAACCACCTCTACCATTTGCTCAAGCACTAGGGAAATACCCCATGTATAGTTATTCATGAACCTCTTAAACCACCACAACATCCAAGACCTCCTCAAGAATGAGTCCATGGGCCACATCGATAACGTCCAGAACTAAAAACAAGAGTCATTCTCCTTGTTGGTCACCACCTCACTGATATTCTCTTTGTTGTGATGGTATGAGTGGCTATTCCAGATCTTAAGGTGATGTTAGGGGTTGGGTATTTCCTCAGCCATCTCATGATGGTGACATTAGGGGCTGGGGTCCTCTCCCCAATCCAAATTTTTACAACTGGCTATGGTAATCTCTTCTGAAATAAATCAAGATGAGACATTAGAGGCATAACAAGACACTGGTTGGGAGCCTTTACCTATGGATGAGGATCTTCCTGCCCTATGAGGATGGGGTGGTAAGCTTCAATACCTACCATGTCCACCACCTCCCTCGATTTCCATGTTTGTTACGCTTGCTTAATTATTATCTTTATTGTTATTTGTTCTTTTCTCTCTTTGATTTGATGACAAATTATTAATGTGATGTTTCTTTTTATGGGTGTGGTCATTTATTGACCACTTTCTAGACTTTTATTAAGGTGTCCTTGCCCTCAATGTGATTATGTTCATGGGGTGTGAATTTTCCACCCACTTATTTTGTATGATTAGTGTTGTACCATACCTTGTTTGATTAATATATAGGTATGCTCTTCAATTAAAAAATCTTGTGATTGCTCCCTATACAAGTACTGTTACTACATGAAAATATTTTGAAGACATCATAAACATCCCCTTGAGTGTGTATATAAATTTTTATCAACTTACACCAATTTGTTTAGGAGATATAATAATATTAGTTTGATAAAACCTTAAAGTAGGGTTTAAGGCCAGACTTAGACCCAAGAGCTAGAATAATTCAAACTTTTAGGTTTGTCAAGTGATATTTTCACTTGGTAAATACTCTTACCTATCATAAAAACAATTTCCAATCATTCTCTAACCATGAACAATCATAAAATGACAAGAAAGAATCTTTTCTTTAGACTACTACAATCAAAAGCTAAGTATACAAACCCAAGGGCAAGAATTTTCTAAAATCTCAGAGTTTTAAATCTTTGAAAGGTTATTTTTACTTTGAACATGACATATAAAATTTTATCTACCTCTATTTATTACTCTTAAAGCTTCATAATACAAAAATTATGTAGAATTACACCATTCTATTAGGTTATGTCTCTAGGAAGGTCCTATCTTCAACTTGCAAGTCATAACTTCATCATAATATAATCAAAAAAGACCAAATAAAATTAAATAACATGATATTACTCATTCATAAATGTCTATGAATTATATTTAATCATAATAGCACCTTCTTTTATTGATATATCTTCAAAATACATATGCAGAGCCCCTATACACTACTCCCCATCTTCATATAATCATGCCACTACTCCTTTTCTACTCATCTTCCTCACTTCATTGTGTTATTTCTTGATGCTTCAAGGCTTATCATATTTTTAAAAGATGACTTTTCTTAGTTTTATTTTGTTTTATACAACAAGAGTCTCTCAATTGTCTTAGGACTTATCTAAACATGCTAAGTTTAACCTTATCCTACATTGGACATACTTCTAGATTGGTTTAAGATAGATTTACATTAAATTAATAATAAAGTTACTAAAACATTAAAAACACCCTCTATCACATTAATGGACCCTTACATACATAATCATGATCATAAGCAAGCTTGCATAATAAGGAAACACTCTCATTTGCCACTTAGTCATTCAAATATTTGAAAATACAATTTTCAGTGGGAAGAATCCATTTGTCACTCTTAGAGACATAGAATTTTAATTCTTACTGACTTACCTAAAACCTTATTAAACCATACATTGACTCATCAAACCAAAATGTACATATAATTGATGATGCTCCTACATCAAGGTTCCATGTCCATTTACAAGGAGGAGGTCCACGAAAAAAGCATGGAGAGATGTTTGTTGGTGTAAAATTCTATTTCTCCATTAACATACTAGTAAATGTTTACTTAAATGTGAAGGCATTAAAAAAAAAAACATGAACAAAGAAAAAACTTGAAGAAACCTATGAACATAAAACACACATAATAGAAAATAGGAACATACAAGGCATAATAACCATAATAGCCATGTGAAAAAATAAATAACTAGGAATGGTTGTTTGTGGTGTGTAGGGCAACATTAACTTACCATAGTGATGGAGAAAATTTCATCAATCCATATGGAAAATGGTGATGGATTCCAAAGTAATGACCCATGCATCTTCCATCAAAAGATCAACCCAACAAAAATGTGTCACATATATAAATAATATAGCAGATTGAATGGAAAATATGTGAACAACAACTATATTAGTCTACATTTAAAATATTTATAATTCTGAATTAATAACACATGAACTTGAATGTATAAAATGTTTTGGTTTGGTAGAAAAAAAATTAAAATTCATTGGTGTGTCAATCTACAAACCACAGACTTATAACCTGCAACATGATCATCTGAATATGTTGGTGGTTGAATGTTAAAGTATGTTTGTAGTTTAATTTTAATCTAACACTCTCTATAAATAAAACTCTCTCTATAATTCAAACTCTCTACAAATAAAAAATTGGCATTTGTATAGTTTTGTTTGATTTATAGAAGATAATTTATATTTTGAAATTTGAAATTTGAATTGTCTATGAATGGTGAGTCTTGGATGTGTATTTACATTCAATTTTGCAAGTGACACCCATGAATGGAGGTTGGTAGAGTCATATGTTGGAGCCTAATGTTTAAATTTTTAATTTTATACAATGTAATTAAAATTAAGTGGACTAGATGTTGTGACTTTTCTCTCATGCACCTTACAATCAGAGGTATAAAAGTGCAACTGAAGGGCTCAAAATTTTCATTGGAGTTAATGCTTTTCAAATGTTTACACCTTTAAAATATAAGTAAAGGATATAATATTTTTAAAGTTCTACTTTAGTTTGGACTTGATATTGGTATTAATGAAATTTATATTTGTATTAATGAAAATGAAATCATTTTATTGAATATGATGTACATTTTATTTTTAACTAGAGTGCACATCTATTTTGGAAGGGCACCAGTAATTGTATAGAAAGGTTCATATTTTTATTATTAATTATTCAAAAAATGAATGGTCCAACACTAAAATGTTTAAGTAACTTTTAAAACAACTAAACAACCCATAACACATAATCAAATAAATCTTAATAACTCATGACTATGAAAAGGAGTCACAACTACAATCATAACCATTAGACCCCCCTCAGCTATTGGTCCCTTCCCCTAGTGAATGTGAATCCACTCAGCAATTTTTAAACTCATCCAAAGTAAGAAAAGATAAATCCCTAATACAACAACATTTTTCAGAAAGTTTATTAAGTCATTCAAAGGTATAAGATAGGTTAGCTACTTTGATTAGTATATTGAGATACAATGATGTGTATAAATATGATATGCTATTAGGAAGGAATTGAAGCACTCTCCGTTGGCCCTTTCTAATACACATCACCACCTCCTCACATAGATTTTTCAATAATGTGAGTGTGATGATGTTGATGAGCACTAATAAGACTTTTCATAGGGAAAACTTGAAATACCATATGAAAAACACTTCACATATGTTCCATTTCTTATAAGAGGTATTTTAGGATAATGATAATGATGAAGAAAATGATGACAACAATGATGGTAAAGATGATGAATGACGCTCTACGTTGTTACAATCACCATCTAAATGTATGAGTTAAAACTTGCTCATCCTTTGCCTTGGAGAAATTGATCTCAACTGCTACATCACACCCCTCAGCTCCAAATCGGTGGTCGATACCATGCTAACTATCAAGATGTTGAAATAACACTTGAGCTCTAAGTTCATTTTAAAATTTAATATATTCGTAGCATATTTAATTTTTATATTAGCATTTGCACCCTTACATGCAATGAATGTGTCAATAAAGACTCTCTATATTCCCATGAAAAACTCCTTCCACACCATTTATATGTCCTTATTGTCATTGAATACTCACTAATAATGCTTAATCGATAACACAATTTAAAAAATTTAAATCAAATTCATAAAATTCATAAAACAAATTTAACACAAAACATTTATAAGTAAACATTACTCCAACAAATACATACCATTCATACTTCAAATTTAACACATAACATTCATAAATAATTTTACTATTATTATTAAAACCTTTTTTATTGTCTCTTGAAAACTGTAAACTCTTTTGATTCCATTTTAAAAACATAATTATTACAATACATTATAAGAGAAAATCAGCTTCCCTACATAACACTTTAAACATTGTAACTTTTTTAAAGATTCCATAAACAAAACATTCTATAAATCCCTATTAATGTGATCATAAACCTTAGAAGGTCCATTGCTAGTAATACACTACTATAGCACTAATTTATTGAATAGTGTTCATGTATTTAAACTTAAAAACTTAAAGATAGTTCATACATGTATGGGCTTCATGTAAAAACTGTGTACAAAATTTATAAAGTAAACAGAAAGATAATTTTTGTATGAACTTTCATGAAATAAATTTCATATACCAAACTAATGTCTTCTTTGATACTAACCAAAAACTACCTTCACTATAACACACCATTGACATTCATTGTTACGTCAATGGCTTTAGCATCCTTAACAAGTATGTAAGAAAGAAAAAGAGGAGAGAATGAACATAAAAAATAATAGAGAATTTGATTAAAAAGAAAATGTATTAATAAAAAAATTAATATAATTTATTAACTAATAAACATATAAATATCTTACAAAAATACAATCTAACAATTAAAACTACTCAAATTCAAATTAAATATTTATAAAAATATAAAAACTTTTATTAAACTATTATCCAAACTCATAAACACCAAATGTTATGTAATATATTTTTCAATCTCATAAGGCAAGCTTTGGGGACGTAAATATCTAATATCTAAATTAAATTAAATTAGTTTTTCAATATATTTCTGTTGGGCAAAGGAAGCCCAACAGATTTCAAATGTGTCTGCCATGTTGATCTTATGTTTACATGGCTGAATAACTTTTTGGTACAAAGAATAACTTTCAGTCTGGCTCAAATTGAGATTAACGAAATAGTCATATGATAATTACATAAAATTAAATTTGTATTTTATTGCTCTTGTTTTTTTTGGGGGGGGAGGGGGGGCCGGCGAGGGGGGCGAACGACGATTATATGCTACTAGTGACCTTTTTAACATCTTGAAATAAAGGCCAAATATTTGACACGATATTATAATTTGATTTTTGTTTTTGAATAAAAAATTATATATTGAATTATCAAATTGATATATTCAGATTTTTTGTCGAAATAAAATATTGGTTCAAAACAAAATAATATAAAAATATAAATTACATAGTAACATCGGATAAAAATGGCATCAAAATAACATTACAAATATTTTATGTACATAAAATTAAATTTAGGCACATGCCGCAACACCCAAAGGGGGAGGTGGATGATCATTCTTGGGTGGTAGAGGACGCTAAGAAAGTTTTGTCAAGGGAAGATCCAACATCACCCAAGGATCCATGGGGTTCAGGCTAGCCAAAAAAATAATGTCCCATTCATTAAAAGGTTGCATCATAGTACCAAAATGACCAACTGGCACCCCCCACTAGGAGGGCCCAACATCAATTTTTCCACGTGATGGTGGTGATCTTCATCTTCCAGGTTGGGGGTGGGAGCAGGGTGAAGGGTGGATAACTAATTGTGACTACGAGACTAGTTTTGGAAACATCTATGAGTTGGAGGTGGTGGGCCCTGTGGTGGATAGTCTAGGAGGATGCTGCTCATGGCACATGGGGCACCACGACCCCCAAATGATCAAGCAACTCTTAAATATTTTTGAGCTCCATAGAGACCTTTTCAACTTAGACTTGAATCTTCATGTAGGCTGAAAATAGTACAACAACGTCATCATTAATATATAAATGACAAGAAGATTCATCATTATTAAACAAAGCATCTTTTTTATCTTTCCATAATTGAAATAAAATGACAGCGCTAAATAAATTTCATAAAAAGGTTATAGGTTGACCAATTAACAAAATCCTCAAGGAGGGCCAAAGACTAATAGAAAGGATCAAGGTAGTATGCTTGAAAGAGACTATGTATCCAATACCAGATAGATTGGACTTTAGGACATGTCCAAACTATGTGCCTTAAAGACTCTAGTCCGTTATAGGCTGGGCACTTAGCTGAGATACTCCTCATGTAGAAATCCTTGATCGACCAAGCACTAGAGGAAGTGCACTAGTTTGGGTTCAAGCTTGGCTTTCCAAATTATGTCAAGTCAGGGAAGCTACATTCTAGGCAAAGAGTTAAGGTTCCAGTGTCTATTGAGCTTGTCAAGCACTAAATAAAAGGGCTCATCCCCTAATAAAGGAGACCTATAGAATAACTCTTGAAGTGGATATACAATTCCATCTCGAATCCTTCCACCAAGAGCGTAGAGGTTGAAAACCCAATTTGTGAAGCATAACATCTAGGATTACCTCTTGAATGTGAAGAATAATTGGTAAGTAAGAGTTACTTAGATTGAATTTTGCTTTTAACATAGGTTGGGTAGCCTAGCCATGAGCAGAGACTAAATACTTTATAGTATGAATCCTTGTTTTAAAAAACCTCAAGTTTTTTATGCTAGACAATTCTGCCAAATAAAGAGTAGTATTGGTCACGATGGGAGACAACCAAAGATTATGATCATTGAAAGAAAGTCCACTACAAAATCTATCACCATCCTATTTTAGATACGGCTTAAAAACCTTGTAGTATATTTAAATGCTTTTATCCACAAAAGAACTTTAAATGTTGACTAGAGCAAGCATAATTATGAGAGTATAGAAGCCAATGTTCTTACTACTAGATTTACCATAAAGAAATCCAGATGATATGTAATGACATAGAAGAATTTTTCAAAATTCATTACCTTCAATGGTTCAAACCACCCATTTGGCACATAAATCAATGCTCTTTCAATAGATGTCAATAATACTCATAGCTCCTTTATCATGAATAAAACAATAGATGTCCTAAAAAAATTTGTGGAAACCTTGCATTTACTTGGCATTAGACTAGAGAAAATATATGGTAAATTTAGTCAACTTGTCATATGATAATTTAGAAGGGACCCAATAGGAGGAATAATAGACATGTGCAGCAACAAAAAATTTGGTACACACCTAGAACTTGACAGAGAGAGAGAGAGAGAGAGAGAGAGAGAGAGAGAGAGAGTGGTTTGGTGACCTAGTAGTCCACCTTTTTCTCCACTATATTTATGAAAATGTTCATGTATGGAAAATTTCAAAGGTAAAATGGATTCCAAGAAAATTGAATTATTCCCCTATGTGAATCTACTTTCATCTACATCTGAATAACCAATTGGGCATTGGCATCATACTTTGTCTTAAATGTTGGGTCTCATTCCACTACAAGCTAGACCCCGAAGCTAATAAAAAAAATCAAGATAATGCAAAGCTTCCTTGAATGACTTTTCATTCTCTTCTAGAGTGAAGAAGGTGTCATCTGAAAAGTGACCATTGATGAGTTATAAATATTAGTTAAGGAGAACAATACCCCATATGAGACACCGCTTGACTCAATGAGCTAAAAAATACCCATATGTATTCAATAAATAGAATATATAAGGCCACAACAAGAGGGAAACCTTGATGAATAGAGTGATAAAGGCCAATTCATTCATATTTGAGACCTTTGATAGTTAGGTTGAGGCATCCACAAATAGATTTTGAATTGTTGAAATAAATAATGGTCCAAAGCTAAGGTCCGATAACATGGCTAGAATGAAAGGCCATTCAATCATATCATAATCCTTCTCAAAATCAAATTTGGGAAAGATGGTTTTCCGATGAGAGGCTCTTGCCAACTCCATACCCTCCCAAACAAAAATAAGGTTTCCAAGAATCTATATACTTTTTGTTGGACCCCAAGTTTTGGCTAAGTATTTTGGTATTTTGGCACGAAATCGGCACGACATGGAAGGAACATAATGCAAAAAGACTATGGCATGGAACTAGACTAACACATAATCACCATGGCATGAAATCAATGAGGAGTGAAATGACAAGGGTGTGGAAGCACCAGTGTGATAAGACCCAATCAAATAGGAGAGTTAACCACAAGGAACACAAGAGTATAGGACTCAAAATAGTAGTGAAAGACTTAGAGAGTGCATGAGAAGTGGGAGATGGTTAAGGAGCAATTCTCAATGGCCACCTAGACCTTATCCATCAGGAGTTTTTCACCAACCCACAAGGAGATAGACACATGGCAGTAAGGATCTAACATAGAATGAGTATATAGGGGACACGCAGGCTGGGTTTCTTGGGAGAAACTACTTAATAAACTACAACTCTTAGTTCATGGAGATTTTGTTGGCTAATTACTCATGTCATTTATGTTGTAACTACTTGGTCAGGGAAAAATAGGTTTAAATACCCCTGTATGAAAACATTGTAGGTAACAGATTTTGGATATCATTTGCTAAAGCTTAATATAAGAGTATCGGATATTATAGTCATTTCTGATGTTCAAGTTCTAATTTATTGATAATTATGTATCTGTGGTGGGTTTTGAGTTGAGCACTTATAGTTGGAACTTGATATGATAACTATGCAACCTTTACTTTTTTGAGTAATAATCTCTGAACTCTATGGCACTTCTTTGCATAAGTATGGCTGTTGAGCTTAATAACATTGGATCAAAGTAGTATATCTCTATTTATATGTAACTTCTAACCAAATATAAGTTTTAACCCAAATAATATGACTAATATGTTACTGCACAACATAACCCATGGGAACCGATCTCTAGCTATGCACTTTGAGTGAGCACACAAGACCATAGTCTTGCATGGAGGGCCAATGCGTTAGCTCATTGGGGCTGCACTTCAATCTTAGAAACATTATTAAGAATAAGTACCCAATATTTTGGTTATGTTATCAAGACCTATAATGCTTGTTTCACAATAATGGAAGATGCTTGAATATATCACCCTTGAGAGTATTGGGTAATGGATAACTAGGGTTGAGGATAATTTTGTAGTTCCATACCTTGAACCAAGAGTTTTCACACATCAATGGGTAGAATAGAATCTCTATAGTGCATTATATGAAACTTTCATTATTGAAATCTTGGTTCATTTTCATTCTTGGCTATTTGTGTATGTTCAAGGTCAATCACGAAACTTTGGGAGAAGATAGTCTTGGACATTATAATGACAGAGATTTAGCATGACCTGAAACACCATGGACACAAGTTGTTAACAACTAGTGGAAAGAAGTGTTGAATAACTACATTCTAGAGTATGATGTAACTACCTATTCTTATCTTGAAGAAGACATGTTTCAGTTCCTCAGAGAACTGCATGACTGATATATTAGACATTTCTCATTAGAAATTAAGAATTTATTTATTGACTATGGTATTGAAACTATGCCAATGGAGAGCTAAATCCCTCTTTGCATGAGTCACACTTTTGGGAGGGAAGTAGAAAAGAGTTGGTAAAGGATTTTAGGTTTGGAATGGTAGTCAATCAGTGGGAATTATGAAAGTAAAAATATGATGAATCACAGCAGAGGATCATAGAAGTAAGCGATGCGAGAAGGGACCAAGAGAACTCAGGGAGTGTTGTTAGGATCCGTAGGGAAGCAGAAACAAACAAAGAAGGCCCCATCACTTTTGAACCATGCCCCATGCCACGTTTATCATATAGAGAAACTAGATGGATAGAAGAAAATGAAGAACCAACTTTTAACCAACCAAGTTCCCCAACCATAGTACATGCTCATGCTTTTGAATTAGATGAATTGCGTATACATAATTGGGATACATATAGCATGGAATCATAAATTGATCCTATAATGGATATTATCGCTGAGCTAATTATAATTGATATAGATTTAACACTTTCTTTCCCTCTTCAAGGGAATTTTATGGAATAATTTGGGATACCTAGAGGACGTGGTATTTAGAGTGGATAGAGTATGGACCCAAATATGATTAATCAACTAGCTATCATACATCACGGCATGGGTGTTACTACTAGAGGCACTAGATATTGAATTGTATAATCCTTATATATGAGTACTTGTACATGCACCATCTAGTCAATATTATAACGCCTTATAATAGGTAGAGGTTATTTCAATAAATATTATCAGTTTAATTCAAGGAATCATGTCGATTTGCTTATGAGTCGTTGAATTTACCTATTCGACTCCCTAAACATCTACTCAAACTAATAGGCATATATACAGGTTTATGCAAAATTAGACCACAATTCAAACAAAATACAAACCATTCCCTTAAGTCATCATATTATAACCTGAATATCCAATAATGCACATGCAACGGTTTAATATACTTGAGCCCCATATCACTGCAGTAAAAAAAAAATGTTATTAATTTATGGCTCAACTATAAACATTGTTCTTAAGAATACAAAATGTCACCGATCCTAAGTTAATAAGGCACTGGGTAAAACTAAATCGCTGCCCCTCTATATATACTATGGATTTATATATTTTAATTTACCATTTCTCAATCTACCATAATTAAATTGATGCACTGTATTCATGACTCACTGCATCATATTATGAGTTGTTGCACTCTAAATCCAAATTTAATTTAGAATTATTCATTGGCTCCATAATAGCATCGTTGCATTCCCTATTAGCATCACTATATATATATAACTAGCATCTTTATATAGCTAATATTGCTGAATAAAATAAGTTTGTTAAATGCAAATGTCCTTTTGGCTGTATGAACAAATCGCTGAACTCAAAGGATCAAAATATGTGGTATATTTTATTTTATGTAACCATGTACCATATGCGACTTGAGGTGTATAAGCTGCAAATAAGGATATCTCTGTGTGTGTGTATATATCACCATAATTATAATATTATGAATAAATATTCTACTATGTGAATCGCCACCCTCAAACTGTTTGTCTGATTATATTTTGGTTTGTATGGATTCAAATTTAACATATAGTCTATATGTTTTATATGCAACCATTATGGGTTTATAACTATTTATTGGATGTGAAAACCAGTCACTAAAAGTATACAGTCCAAAACATACAGATTTATGTTTGATAATAACACAATTTTAAAGCTTTGCCTATTTGGAATTTCATGCTATTCCTCTATTGGATTGCTTATCTTTATCCTTCTTTTCTATGTGTTACGCCTCCTTTTCTTTGTGTTACACCCCCCTCCTTTTTTCCTTCATTATCTTCTTTCTTCTTATATATGAAAAGGGAGAATGGCTTTTTTTTTAAATTCCTTTCCCTCTTGTTTTTTGTTTTGTTTTTTTTTTTCCCTATTTTTCTCATTCTTTTAAGATTTCTTTTTCTTTTTCTTTTTCTTTTTTCTTCTATATTTAAATCTTTCTTCTTTTTCATCTTATTTCACCTTTTTTTTTAATTAATTAATTTATTTTTTAATATTTCTCAAATTATTTTAATAATAAAAGACTAATTAATATAAAAGTTATCTATAATAATTTAATAAAGACACTACACTAAGCTAATCATGCGTAAATACTATTTAAATGTAAATAGTATTAAAACACATTATGTTAATTATTATGATGTATTTCATTATGTGCTAGTTAATGTGGTGTGTGCAGCATTCTAACTAATTTATTTATCGTCATTCAACATCTCCATCTACATCACCCTCTCTGATGATGTTCTCCCCCATCACCCTCTGATGATGGTCTCTAATTATGTGCTAGTTATTGTGAGTCAACCTCACAATAAATAGATAATTAGACCATATCAACATGATATACCATCATAAATTATAACAAAAATAACAAATCAACATGATCATAATGCAAACATATATACTATAGCTAATTCATAGCAATATAATCATGTAACCTAAGTAATATCCTATTATCCCATAACAACATATATCTCAAATCTTAGTTGAAAATAACTAAATCAAATTTGTCGAGTATATATATCCATGGATAATCAAATAGTTTGTTTAACGAAGAATCGAGATGTAAGTCCTTCTCTCCTAAAACCAGTTATTGTTCTAGATGACTCTTATTCAAATATAAATTTTGAACTAAAAATATTATTTGATAAAAAAATATCATGATATAAAATATCAAATCAAGTAGATAAATGTGAAATTCATCTAAAGAATTCATTATAGTCCTCTCCAAATAACACTATTATCAGAATATTGGTTCAAGACCCTATTTTTTGGCATCTTCCTATTTTACAATCAAAGTTTGTAAATGTCACTTTGATAATATCATAGTATAAAATATTAAATTAAGTAGATAAATTTGAAATTCACCTATAGAATTCATTATAGTCCTCTTCAAATAACACTATTATCAGAATATTAGTTATATAAGACCCTGCTTTTTAACATCTTGTTTTACAAATAAACTTTGTGAATATCAATTAATTTGATTGATTTTATTGTAACCATCTTGGGGTCCAAAACTGACAAAATAAGTTTATATACTACATGATTGACCAATTTTAATACCTCAAAGGGTCCCACATATCTCAGTGAAATTTTTACTAACACTCAAAAAGTACATAAAATCATCGTAAAAGTAAAAAATAAACAGCTAAGAAGAGTTATACAAAACTTTTCAACCCTTTTGCACATCTCTCTAATCTAGAGAGTGTTTTTCTCATTCTAGATAAAAATATTTAGGGAACCTGGTAAGAATTATGTGTATAAGTTAATACCATTGCCACTCCATGTAGCTCCTAATAAGTATAACATGTCAATATTATTTCTATTTCATGTATCTCCTAGAAAGTATGACATTGCATAGGAACCAAAAATACTACATTTTCAATGTATATAAAATTAAGGATTAACCATTTTACAATTTACATGTATATGGTCATACAATTGAATTTGATAAATCCATCTGTGAAATCTTGGATTTGACAAGTCCATCTGCCAAATTCAAACTTAGTAATTATCAAGTCAATATTATACTAAATAAGATCTCTTACCATATATTAGTACTCACGTTTCTAATTCACCACTCTTTTCTTAGGTCGTCATGACCTAATGATCTATAAAATGTGCACAAAATTCAAAAAATCACAATTCCATACTAATAGATCATAGAAATTAATAATATATGCTATATAATTCAAGATATACCAACATACATACAAGAAAAAATTATACAATCATTTTGTAATTATATTAAGTCGCCACTAGCCAAACATAAATAGTATCATTATTCATGACTTAACTTATTCTGTTATATTCATAGTTAAGATAAAATGATGTTAAAATTATTATTTACAAAGGCCAAGGATCTCAACGTCCTTAAAACCTTATAAAATAATAAGTGAGACAATGTCTCTCTACTTTCTCGATTAGTTGCACAACAAGTTATAAGTTTATCTCAACCCCTTATAATGACAAGATGTTCTATACATCTTATACCCTATTCATTCCCGGTGAAAGGTACATAAATAACTCTTTAAAACATGCTTTAATAAAAAAGATAATATTAATATCAACCAAATCAAGGGTATCTAATAACATAAAAATTATAATCATCTTATAATTCTTAATCAAGAATTAATATAAATTCAAGGCTCGCTACTCCACATGGTCTAAGTTCACAATTTTAAATAAAGTAACACTAGAAAGAACAACTCTAAAAGGTCACCAGTAGAAAGTAGAGAACTAACATCTCAACAACAAAACTCTTAAATACCCTCACATGGTAAAAGATAATGTCACAACCCAAGTTGTCATAATCACTACCTACTTACCAAACTTGTAAGAGTAGTATCATAACCTACTTTAACAACTAGAAAGAAAATACTAACCATGAATATGCATCAATCCATTATATCCTACAAGTGCTCTCTCAATAAGAAGTAGAATACACCATCACATGAGCTCAAGGGAATATGGTTAAAACAACATTTTAGAAACAAGTTTTCATTTAAGGAAAAAACTAAATCAACATCATGAAAATATGAATCCTTTCAGTAGGTTTATAATGATGTCAAAGGAGGGTAAGAGAGTAACAACTCACCTCTATGTTAATTATGAAGAATTACACTTATTCCTAATCCACATAAACATAGGAGTGCCAATCCATGAACAAACTCCTAATACATCAAAGTCCTCAACAAAAATGACTATACTCCACTACAAGGAGAAATCTCACTGCACTAGGTGGTGTCAAACTAAAAATAGTCTTATAAGATTTCTCACTCCTAGGATTAGTGTATATAAGACACAAAACAAATGCACATATACTTAAGTGAGAAGCATCTCATGGTTTTTAAACACTCACAACACAAGTCATAAATAGCGAAAGTGACTTGATTTTTAAGTAAAGTTGTAATCACACCCAAGGTGTTCAATTTAAATGATCAAAATTAAGGTAATAATATCTTATTCATGACTCAAGAACTATTTTATGCACCTACCTACCCAAACATCTTATATAACTACCACCATCGAGACACTCATTAAACCAACCCTTTAATAATTTTAAATGGGTAAAATTGCTCTCTAAAGTACACAGTCAATGTTTCACACAACATTTTATGAATGTCCCATACCTAGAATAGTCACCAATCCATACAAGAGTATCTACTAAGTCTCAAAACTACAATCATGTTGTAACATGGTTTTGCACTGAGACACAACAAATCCAAAATACACTTCTCTTAATCAATGCAATACTTCATGTCACTATATTCATATTGGTGAACAAAAAGACATGAAAATGTTAATGGACTCATTAGGTCATAGAGTTCGAGCCATAACTTCATACCACATGTAATAACCCCATTGGATTCTACCTAGAAATACATGATTTTTTTAATTAAACACATATACTATAAATAGATTATACCATGAGAATCCAACCAATGATCATATAAAATATTCTATGTGTGATAACTATAAATAAAGTATACTACATCATACATCACTAATCACTAACATCATAAGAAACACATCATAAGACAAATATAAAAGGTAATTATAATTAACCAGCTACGGTTGATACATGCCTATAGCCACTGTTGTCAATGTACATAGAAATAATTACAACTCATCATAATAACATTTTAATAATAAATACAATATAATATAATGTTTAAATATATAAGATGCATAGCTCATCAGAGCATAGTTCCCTAGACTCTAGTATCTATGGCAATCTCAAGTGTCATCTCCAAACACTATTGTGGGGAGGGAAAGCATCATCACAACACTTTTCTACGCTAAATATGGACCAATGATCCTCCACACTAATCCCATCATGAAATATCTCTCCCTTTATGGATGAGTAGATAGTGATGGCGCAAGAATCTAAAGAGACAAGCTAGTACCCATGTACTATATAATTTTTAAAATTAAATATGTATTGCATCATAAAAAATATGTTCTATCACAAGATATCATACAAACATATAAATCATACTCATAAAATGATAATGTCTCACTAAACATACTTTAGTTAAAATTTTTAAGAATAATAAATAATAATGATCTATAGATCTGTCAAAAATTTTACACACCACTTGATCATATTGCCTTCATCTAGCATTTGATGGTAGTAAGCTAGTGAAGTGCATCTCACTCCTTACTTAATATCAATAATATGAGTTTGGTTAACATAATATAATCAAAATATTAATATAATTTACATCCTATTATAATTCATAACACATAACATGTTAAGCATAAGATAATCTAACAACATATATTTATTTCATCAAAGATAAGAATGAATCTCACATTATCATTTATCCCATAATAGAAATAATGACTAGAGTTTATATCATTCAAGTAAAAATACATATTTAATTGTAATTTCTAATTACTATAAGTATTTTTTAAATATACTAAACCCTATGATAACTCATATTATCATAGTCTAGTGTTCTAAAACAGCTACTAATTATCATAATCAATCATAATGAAGTAGTCATAAATCCATAGAAACATAAGTTTATATTCAAGGAACTAAATATGATTTAAAAAAATTGAGTTCATATGAACATAAAATATTCTATTCTAGCATTCATTATAATCTTAGGTGTCATATGCATGCATAAATAAGATCCTACTAACTGTCATAAACATGATATTCATAGAAATAACCAACATGTATACATTTAATTCGTAAAATATATGTATGTGTCTAGACATAATAATTATAGTCTGTACCATCCAAGTAGAACATATATTTAGACTATAGTTTATTAATTAAAATATTCTCTATGGCATCCCATAATACCATAGTTTATTGCACATGAGCACGCTACTCAATTACAAACAACCAATCTTACAATTTCAAGAATCAAACAACCCATAATCATAAATAATAACCAAACAAATACGAGATATACCACTCCGGTATACCCTATATTTAAATTACATACTAACATTTAAAAAATAATAATTTATAGGCACACATCACGGTGCATTATTATATGCTATATATATCTAAATACTTGTATATAATATACTCATAATATGTATTTCACGCAAATTTTTATTAATATATATATATATATATATATATATATATAGTTTAGTCACATTATTCTCAAAGATTCATATAACTCATAACTAAATTATATTAAAAAAAATCATTTTAACAACTTAATCCCTGTTTTAAGAGACTGTTTTCACACGATTATAATTTTGGTCCCATGGATACCTTATAACTTATTTCAATCATATATTTAATTATAAGTATAATCCCTAGATACAAATACTTGTACATGCACCATATGTAAGTACTCAAATGATATGAAAACACTATACCAATATAAATTAATTTTTGAATTAAAAAAAACACCATAAAAGCCTATAATTTAATAGGTAACAAATGGCATGAGGCCATATTTAAGTGTCTACATAATGTAGACTAGTAATTGCCCTGAAAGAGCAAAGAAAGCTGAAAGTATTGTATATTTTTGTTTTGTGATTATATCTAGTATGTATTAATATATAATATATCAAATATATATAATTATTATTTTATATTTAATATATAAATCGTATGAATGGCAATGATCCCTCAATTGTTAATATATTCACAAAATACTTGTTGACTTTTTTTGCTTGACCCACCACTAACTTTGCCATTGGCAGTTGGCTAATAAAAAACACTACAAAGAAAAATTTATTAAATATTTACATTCTAGAATAAATAAGCATTCAAATTGTGTAAATCTATGTAGCAAGAATTAACACTCGTAACAATTAGTAAAATTTCAATTCCAAAATAAAAAAAATTAAACAAGAATAAATATTTTTAGCCAAAATAAAATCCTCCTAAAATTTCAATGTACCCTAACTAAAGGCTAATGGGAGTTGAATAGATCAATAAATAAAGACCAAACATGGTTGTGAAGATCCCAAAAAAATAAGCCACAACAACCAATTAGAAGGATGAAAGAGACCATCCATGACTTGTCAAAGTGATAGTAAATGTTATTGTTTGTCGCTCCTTTTGGGGATTTGAACCCTACCATTTAATTCTCAGACAGAGCCCCAAAAACCAATCATAAATTATACTAACCAACTAAATGTGGGTCTCCCTCTACCCTTCCCATCAATTCATGATATAATTGTTAAATGCAATAAATAGACGTGAAGCGTCTCATACTCCTAGAAAGAAACACAACCATTGTGTGGGTGTGTGTGTGTGTGTGTGTGAGAGAGAGAGAGAGAGAGAGAGAGATGTCTAGACATGGAGATAAATGCAAATTAAATGTGGTTTTGCTTGAGTTGAAACAGCTGAGATAAAAAGATTGGTGGTGGTGTTGCTGTTAGGTTGAGTTAAAGAAAAAAAAGAACATAACTTGATATGGAAACAATGTTAATGCTGTTGGATGAAAAATTTGTTTTAGGAGGTTTGAAACCTAGACGTGGTGATAATAAAGATTGCATGAAGGCAATGAAGAAGGCAAAGATCAATGACATGGCATAGAAGAAGTAGTTTTAGAGAGGGCTTTGTGTGGTACAACATGAAAGGCTAAGATTATTAAATTGAATTAATTTTTTATGTAGTAATAAGGATTTCACATTTGAAAGCATCCATAAAAGGCCACCTGCCTGCATGGTAGATCCTCCTATGTCACGTAGCATACAAATTATATGTATGCACTAAACAATGCCATTTGTTCTACATCAGTACAAATCACCATCTAAACTAAGGCTATGTTTCTTCTTATATTTTGTAAAGTAAATCCTTAGGAATGCTCCTACATTGAAAAAGGAGTGTATGCTAAAGCGTTTTCTAATTTTGAAACTCCAAAATAATATAATGAATATAATAATGAAAAAGAAAACTCATTTAAATTATCTTCCAAAGTACGATGCTAAAAATTCATGATCCATTTGTCCATCAAAGCCAAACACCACAAATGATTGCATCCAATATATAGAGGACTAAGAACCATTTAGAAAAATAATTAAACCACCAATCCCTAATAAACGTAATCTCAACAATAAGAATTGCCATGTATAATACACATTTGATATAATTATGAGAATATCAATGAATTAGAGGTGCACATTTGAATGGAATAATCTAAACTTTGAATTTATAATTCCAGATAAAGGGAGAAATTTGAATTTGTATTCAGCTCATTTGATGAGCATAGCGATTTACTCAACAAAATATCTAACAATGATCCACCACTTATAGTCAACCATGCAAAAGACTATTAAATTTCTCATAAATGAGGCCAATATATGTAAAACTTAACGAGATTTTTTACTTAAATTTTTCATAGAAATGACACATGGTTGCATAAATATGCATGCTAAGTCCACTCATAATTACACTGAGTGTATACAATAAGTGATTTTAAAATAAATATTATATTTTTATGTACTACTATAATTGTAATAGGTATTTATAAAAGAACAATATAATTATTAATAATTGCATTGGGATGGAATCTAAAAGAGGAAGGTGGGCATGAAAGTCATTTTTCTATTGGTTTGTAGTTGCACCGGACCATTCCTTCTTCCCAAATTTATGAAATGCTTTCCATTTTCATAGTTGTATTTATGTTTGAAATGTATAGCTAGTAAGCAAAAATCTAATTAAAATTAGATATGCCAGAATGCAATAGTATGCATGTCAAATATAGGCTAGTGTGACGTGCATGAGGTATGATTTAAAATTATCCATTGCATATAAAAAATCATTTAATTTAGGATAACTAAGGTTTCATTATAATGGCCATCCATGCCCTGAAGATGGTGCGAGATTACCAGCATGGTTGTCAAACTTGGTGCATGTGTTAGTCAAATGGGTTGGAAGCGCTGGACATTGATTCCACGATTTAACATGCACCCATATCTAGACAAGAAAACTCCACAAACTCTTTAAAACCAAAAACTCATCTATATGCCGATAGTTGTATGAATAAATGGTCATTGACATCTGGCAAACATTAAATTAAAGTTTCATCGTTTCCCTTTGCAGTAGGTGTCTTTAGTGAGTTGAACGACTTGCCTTCGCCATGAGAGGCTCTCATCTTAGATGTTCCGGGAAACAAAATCCATTTGCCCAGAATTAGTCAGATTGCATCTGAAAGTTGTTCCAGCAAACAAAATGCATATGGTCAAATTAGTTCGATTGGGTCTGAGAAATGTTCAAACAAAATCGGTATGGTGGAATTAGTTTGATTGGATCCAAGTTTAAACAAAACCCAATTGTTATTTTTTTAAACCTCACTCAAGTATTGAACCTTTTCCCGGGTTAAAGGTTTTAGGTAACCATAGGTCAACATTACCGATACATGTTTCAGAAATAATTATGTATTATTTATAATGGAGAAGTTTTATTTGTTTGGATATGTTATTGTAACTTTCAAAAAAATTGTATTATTGTTGCATATTTGTAATTTGTATGTTTTTTTTTTTGTTACATTGTGCAGGGTATTGTCACAACAAGTTTGTCTTCAATCCATATTATCAACCTTCTACTACAAATCTCTAACTTCACCCGGTCGACCCTGCTCACACGGGTCACTATAGCGACCTTGAAGGGCCATTTTTTCACGAAACCCACTATAGTCACATTGCTGACAAAGCAAATAAGATACAAATATATAGTAAAAGGCAAGAGGCAACAATGTTATAATTAGAGGATCTAGGTGTATTGGATCAAACCGTTCAGAAGCTATAGCATATCATTTTACATTTAAATCGAAATGTAAGCGTCTCTAGCAGGTTTTGAATCCATTCATTGTCCAATCTGAAAATTTTGAGAATACAAATGTTCTGGCTTGTTCTTATTATTTCTAAATACAATTCAAGGAGTTTACTGATTTTTTTCGGCTAGAAGAGTGTAAATTGCAATAATATTAGATAAGAAGTAGCAAAAAAATGTAGAACGAATTGTAAAGTTGTCTTACCATTCACAATTAAGCCAAATAATCTGTTGCACACATAAGAAACGTTGTGGAACCAACTACGGTGCTTACAAGGTAAATTGAGGCACCGACCAACATCCTTTTCTGAGAAATGGCTACCCTTCTATAACTTCGCAACTATGAGTGAAGAAACATAACGAACCCCCTTGTAAAAAAAAAGGAAAGTGAACCATACATCTATATGCTGAAAATCATAATGGCCCTGTAAAAATAAGTTGATGCCCAAATACAAATCTTAAAAAATGGATCAGTGAACAACAATGGCGGCCAGCAGACCCTATGCGATTCCCTACTCTTGCAATTCTTTCCTTCCCTATACTGAACTCATCACCGGAATAGCATAATGACCCAATGACAGACCATACACGTCTGTGACGCTAACCACAAAACATTTGTAAAGAACCTTATCCTAACACGTAATACTGGACCAGCTGTCAACAACGAAATATTCCCATGTTTTGTCCCCTGTGAAACAAATCTTAAGAGGTTCCCCGTTGTATAAAGCCTCCGGCGAAATAAAAGAGAGTTGTTGAGTTTGTTACCCACGGGAGGCTACAACTCCCATCAAATGACGGGATGAAACCGATGTATGTGATGGGAAAGCAGCCGCCTCACTATTAAAACTTATACAAGAGACACGTCCTGGTTGACCCTGAGAACAGCTCACTATTTAATATTTTTTTAAATTAAAATTCAACAGAGCTGAACTGACCGGTGGGAGTAAAAAGATTATACATCTGTCGGCTAGTGGGAACGGATTTGCATAGCCTTGGAGGGAAAGAGTCGTGAGTTGAAAGCAAGAGTTGGAATACGACAACTACGCTTCGCTGACTGCAATTCCATGCAATGAACGTATGACTGTATATATGTATATAAAAGGGCAATTGAACGGACGAGTGCATCCACTGTCAGATATGATCAGGATGAGCAGCAACGATTCAACATACGAATCGGGGAACATTAGAATTACATAGGGCGTAGTGATAACAGTTGGGGTTTTGGCTCTTATAATAGTGGTATTGATAAGTTCGTTCGTGTCTACGGGGGTGTTTTTTTATTCTCATCGAGCACAGAGAAGTATTTATGATGAGCAAAAGGTCTAATATCAATTTAATATAATATATTGAAATTTACTGTTTTTAATAGAGAAAGCCTCAAACATTTATAAGAGCTCTTAATTTATAAGAGCTCTTAATTGGGCCTTAACTACCCCCTGTGAAGACTTAACTAGCCTTTGCAACAGAAAAATAATCCTCTGCAAATTGGCCTCTCTTAATTTATAGAGATAATTATTCTTTGAGCATATGTTTAATTGGGTAAATCTTTTTGAACAAATTTAGTTTGCTTATTTTTCTTTGGGCTTTTTTTGGAGAAATTTTCAAAAGAACATTCAAAATATCTTTCTGATTGTTTCTCTGTAAAAAAATTATAAATTTTATAAGCAACATTTACAGGGAGAAATAAAAAAGCCCCCGTTTGTGGAACCATTAGGCAAGGGGTTTAGAATTCAAGAATCGGCTAGACTAGTGTATCTCAAATTAGAAACCACTGTGATTGTTATAGATTCTTTTATGGTTATAATTATTTCATTTATAGGACTTGTACAAACATGAAGAGGATTTTTAAAATATGACTATCCTAAGAATATGATTTGGTGGACTTTAAATCTAGAATGGACTCCCTCTCTCACTAGTCAAGGCAATTATTTTTCATTATCATAAAATTATGTTTTATGCACCATTTAGACTATACAAATATGAACACCATCAAAATGCCAAAAATAATTGCCACCAATCATATCAAACAATATCCATGGAAAAACTAGTTTTGAAGCTTTGAAATAATTAAACTTGTACATATGTTTGCATTATACACTTTGATCTTCTTCTTCCTTGTGTTTAAGTAAAAACATCCTCTGCTAAATGTTTAGTAATCATTTACATCATCAGAGTCCCAAACACTTCAAAACAATTTGGTATTGTATTTTGTTTGTAGTAATTAACTCTCCAAATTTGATTGGACATGAGTTAATTTTCTTGAAAATATAAATCCACATCAAACAATGGATTTTTTTGTTCTTTAATTGACTCTCTCAAACAGGACATAAAACATGTTATCATAGAATTTGACCACAAAATAAGTTCAAAATTTTCATGTTTTTAGAATTTCATGTTTTAATGTAAAAAGAGGCTTTTGGATAAACTGTGGAGAAAAAATTGATCAAAATTGTCTGCATAGTTTATTAAAAAACTCCTTTTTATGTGTAAATATAAATATAAATTTAAAAAAAAGTTAATTAAATTTAATTATGATCAAAAAAATTAGACAATTTATTTCAAAGTCCCTATTTAACGTATAAATATAATTTTAATTTTTTTAAAATACCGATTAGATCTAATTATTGTTAATTGACAATATAATACACTGAAAATTGGATCTAATTATTTTGAATTACTAGTTTCTTAAGGTCCAACGACTTTGATTAAGGTGAGACTATTTCATATTTCTAATATTATTTAGGTGACACTACCTCATACTTCCAATAAAACTCCCTAATTGATTCTACTTGGTTTTAACTCGAAATCCCTTTCAAAAAGAAAAGCATATAGTGTAACACACAATGTGCTACTAGGGAGTTTAATCAAGAATCAATTGTCTTGTAAATATATATTTACACCAAACTGTTTAATATAAAAAATATATCTATGTTATATATTATATTAATATACTATGTTATACTATAAAATAATATTAATATTAAATAGAACATAAAATAATAATAATAATAATAATAATAATAATATTATTATTATTATTATTATTATTATTATTATTATTATTATTATTATTATTATTATTATTATTATTATTATTATATACAATAATATTATTATTACATTTTATAAAAAAATATTAATATAATATAATAGATAGGACCCTGTTCATTTTATGTGGCAATTAGCAAAATCAAAACCTCATGTGACCTAACTCAAGCATAATCCCATATGTAGCATAGTTGGGCAAGCCAACCATATGGCCCTAAAATCTTTTATTTTTGAAGATCGACTTACCTTTCTCACATTTTGTCTACAATACATTGTCACGTGCTTCACATTGTACATCTCCAAAAATCCACTCAAATTCCAATTTCTCTAATATTATAAATATATTTAACAAAATAAAAATGTGGTAATCTGCATACCAAAACTACAGACCATAACGTGGTGGGCAACATGTATGCAAAATGCAGAACAGTGGAGGACGTTTGTAAGGTCAGTTACTTTACATTTTTTAGCATTATTAGGAGAAAATGTATTGGGTGTTTGGAAAGTTTTATGGCTACAGGAAAGGTGCCTTGAAGATTGAATGGCATATCAATGATGTATATGGGTAGAGCCTTAAATTTTTTAGTTGAAAATTTTATTGAGAAAGAAGCCAGTGATTCCATTTTTGGTTGTCTGAGTGGAAGGAGGTGTATGTTACTATTGTATAATATTTAGAATTAGAAACTATTCTGCCATATCATTGTGTTATAGTGTGAGGAAAATAAGTGTGAAAAATTGCCCTTTATCAAGATAGAAGTAACATCTCTAGTCAGGGAGCAAAAACTTCATAATGAAGCGGAACTATGAAGCTAGCTAAGAAGTTCTTTTGATCTTAGATATAATTTATCATCGCTTATCATTTTGGATTGCTTCTTACTGTTATTTCATAGGGTAAAAATCTTAACATTCTATAATGTTTTCAATGTATTTGACATTAAAATTCACATGTGGTATCAAGGCACACCAAGCTCTGCATACTACGTTAGGGCATTGGTATTGATTTATCACATGGTCATTCATAGAGCCCCTCATTTTTTCCATTGACAGGTTTTGATTTCTATAAATTGACACTTCGAGGCTACTAATAAAGACACAAAGAAAGACCAAACTGGGTATGTGTCGAGTGTGCAATAAGATACAGAGATCAAATCCCTGACTTCTTCTTACCATTGAATTAAATAAACATGGCACAACACAATCAGTTGATAGTGATAGAATTGAGACTACACAGTGGAGGGCTCATTGTTCGGTTGTAAGCTCCACACTGATTAAGTATTACACATGATTGAGACCCCATAATTGACATCCTTCCTGACTTTGTTGACGGTTGAAACTTAAATTATTTAGGTATGGTTTTTTGTTTTGACATGGTCATATTAGTTCTTAAAGCTATACCTCCTTGATTTTTATCTCAAAGAAGGATGCTTTCAATTATAAGGACGTATTATTCAATTTTGTCTCACATTTTGAACTTTTAACAATATCATAGAGTGAAAGGGGGGAAAACATCCTTGACTAGGAATAGATAATTGCCCTTGATAACATCATCAGTCCAAGGGTGATTGCTATTAATACACATATCTATGGTGTATAAAATTGTAATTTAATTTTTATTTATGCCAGATAAATAATAGAAACCAAATGGAAAATAGAAATAAACACATGAACACGAAGCAAACTATTGACTTTGATATAGAAGGGTGGTAAAAAAGTAGGAAAAGTTGTTGTGATGGGTGATGGACAACTGCGAGGGTGGTCTCCAACCTTGTCTATTCCCTATTGTGTTATATAAATGTGTAAATCGATCTTCAAAACAACCATAGAAAATCAGTCCATGCCCAAACCAACAATCTACAAAACTATCATCCAATTTATCATGTCAATGTTCCAGTGGGGGCAAACAACACATTTTTATTTTATCTCGTGTGAGACAAATCTCAAGCTTCACCCCACTATATAAGCCTTTAGCTAGTAAGGGCACATAACGTTAAGTCTCTATGGGAGGAGTGACTAATAGTGGTTTATGTTTTGTTCTGAAATAATATGGGTGTAAGGTTTGTGTGTTGATGTTAAACTTTTTTCGCTCGTAGATGATATATATGATAGTTAGACCCTGAGAACATAAAAATATTATTAAACTTTGGAAAGTATGCGCTCCTCTTCAAAGCTTTGTGATTAAATAAATATCAAAATATTTATTTTTTCTAAATTAAACATAGATAAGGATTTTAGTTACTTCCCTATTTTGTAAATAACTATGAAAGGAAATAATAATTTTAAACCAATGCAAATAACTATGCATATGTTGTATAGCACAAATGTGTGCACTTTACTAGTCTAATTTCCATTATTCATTATCAATTGAACATCTATGAGTCCATTAAATTACATGCATTTACACTATCATTAGTTAATGTGAAAAAAAATCAGTCTCAAAGATAAATAATTAAGACTAGAATTTTGAAATTCACTACATTAAGTGAAACATTTGGTTGCACTTCTATATTTGTGAAGTCAAAGGCTAAATTTGATGGTGTAATAAATATACATAGGTGAAACTGGTAGGTTTTTAGAAGTGAGGTTAAAAAAACATAACGTTGATTTAAGACATGATAGATTTAACTAATCAGCCCTAGCTAAGCACTCCCATAACACGAGCCATCAAATTTGTCTTGATAATGCTGAAATTATTGCCAAAGTGGATCACTATACTAAAAGGAAAAATTCTGAAGAGATTGAAATTGAAATGAACCTAGATAATCTTAATAGAGATGAAGGCACCAAATTAAGTGACATTTGGAAACCTTTACTTCATCATCTTCTTCATAATAAAAAGAATAATTTTTGCTTATCCTAATTTTGGTTGACTCCTTTGGGTAGATGAATAATTTTAATTATTTATTCTCCCTTTGGTTGTTTCTGTGTTGTATTATTATCTTATCATCTCCTATTCTCTTGATCATGATCCATGAGTTTGGATTGAAACGTAGAGAATCAACTCTTTAAAAATGCAGATTCCATAAATTACTATATTTAAGCTATCCAAATACTTGGAATAAAATGTTATTTTATTTTAAAGTAGTAAATTTGAATGTTGCATTATGTGTTGTCCAAAATCCATGTCATTTGTATTGATTTGTTGTTATGAACAAAGTAATTCTACATTAGTGATACACCAATAAATTATAACATTTGCAAAGCTTATGAAAAATCATGCTTAGAAATTAAAAGAATACAAAACAAACATGCTCGTTTGTCTTATACCTTTATGAAATAAACTTGTAATCCCATTCTAGACATGGGTTTGGGGCTTGACATTTTAGAACTGTGTGGTCTGCTATTATTGAGCTCAAAAAAGCTTATTTCTTATAGTGTCTCTTTTATCAGGGCTTGCATGTGGATGACTAACTCAAGAATCTAGGAGTGTCCAACTCTATTTTCCCAGTTTGTCAATAACAAAAGATTGTTAAACACTTTTTTGGTTTTGCTCTCATACACAATCTACATGGCATTGGATTCATTCCCTTTTTCAACACTTTTGACCTAAATTCTTCACATGGAAGATGGCTCTCTTGGGGGACTCAACTTTGTTTCTTGAAAAATATAATAGATTTTGGAAAATCTTTCAAGATGATGTTTTATTTCAAATTGGAAATGTATAAATCATGCTTACTTTAATCATGAAGAGATGGAACATAGTTTTTTTGTTACTAACAAAATTATTATTCTATTTAATGTTACTCTTCAAATTCAAATTCAAATAGACAAACTATGTCTGGAACTCAACCACCTCCAACATTTGCTCAACCATTGGGTAAATGTCTCATGTGAGGTTATCAACAAACCTCTTGGTCCCAAATAATATCCTACACCTCCCTGAGGATGAGATCATGGGCCACACTAATAGCATTCCACATCTAAACATAGGAGTCATTCTCCTCATCTGTCACCACCTCACTAGTTTTTTCTTCATCATGGTGGTATGAGTGGATCTTCAAGATCTAAAGGTGATGGTAGGGGTTAGGGATTTCCTCCCCCATCTCATGATGGTGACATCAGGGGTTGGAGTCCTCCCTCCAAGCCAAATTTTTGCAACTTGCTTTGGAAATATCTCTTGAAATAAATTAAGATGAGACATTAGAGGCTCAATAAAGCACTGGTTGGGAGCCTTTATCTATGGATGAGGATCCTCCTACCCTAGGACGATGGGGTGGTAAGCCTCAAGACCCACCATCTCCACTGCCTCATCTAATGTCCATGCTTGTTATTGTTGCTTAATTGTTTTCTTTATTGTTATATGTTCCTTGCGCTCTTTGATTTTGTCAAACTATTGATGTGATGTTTCTTTTTATGGGTGTGGTCATTTTTAAACCACTTTTTATATTTTACTTAGGTTTCTTTTCCCTTGGTGTGATTATGCTCGTGGGGTGTGACTTTTCTTCCCACTTTTTTTGTATGATTAGTTTTGTATCATATCTTGTTTGATTAATATATAGATTTGCTCTTCAATAAAAAATCTTGTGATTTCTCCCTCTGCAAGTACTCTTACTACATGAAAACATTTTGAAAACATCATAAACATCCCCTTTAGTTTGTCTACAAATTTTTATCAACTTATGATGGTTTGTTTAGGAGATATAACAGTATTAGTTTGATAAAACCTTAAGGTAGGGTTTAAGGCCAGACTTAGACCAAAGAGCTAAAATAATAGAATAATTCAAATTTTAGGTTTGTAAAGTGATATTTTTAATTTATAAATACTCTTACCTATCCTAAAATCATTTTCCAATCATTTTCCAATCATTCTCTAACCATGAACAATCCTAAAATTACAAGTAAAGATCTTTTCTTTAGACTTACAATCAAAAACTAAGTATATAAACCCAAGGGCAAGAATTTGCTAAAATCTCAGGTTTTATAGATTTTGAAGGTTATTTTTACTTTGAGAATTATATATAAAATTTTATACCTCTATTTATTAACATTAAAGCTTCATAATACAAAAACTATGTATAATTACCCCATTCTATCGGACTATGTCTCTAAGAAGGTCCTATCTTCAACTTGCAAGTCATAACTTCATCATAAGATTATCAAAAAAGATCAAAGAACATTAAATAAAATCATCTTACTCATTAATGAATGTATTTGAAGTCTATTTAATTATAATAACACCTTCCTTTATTGATATATCTTCAAAATACAAATGCACACCCCTTATACACTACTCCCCATCTTCATGCAATCCTGTCACTACTCCTTTTGTAATCATCTCCCTCACTAAATTGTGTTATTTCTTGATGATTCAAGGATTATCATCTTGTTACAAGATGCCTTTTCTTAGTTTTTTTCTTTTTTGTACAACAAAAATCTCTGAATTGTCTTAGGACTTATCTAAACATGCAAAGTTTAACCTTCTCCTACATTGGACATACTTCTAGATTGGTTTAAGATAGATTTACATAAATCAAGAATAAAGATACTATAACATTAATAACACCATTTATCACATTAGTGGACCCTTACATACATAATCATGATCATAGACAAGCTTGCATAATGAGGAAACACTCTCAATTACCACTTATTCATTCAAATATTTGAAAACCCAATTTTTTGTGGGAGGATCCATTTGTCACTCTTAGAGACTTAGAATTTGAATTCTTATGGACTTACACTCTTCTAACTTGACCAAGTAAGACTCCTTACACTTACATACAACCTTATTAAACCAGATATTGACTCATCAAACCAAAATGTACATAGAATTGATGATGTTCCCACATCAAAGTTCCATGGTCATTTACAAGGAGGAGTTCCATGAAAAAGGCATGAAAGACATTTATTGGTGTAACATTCCATCATTAAATTAACATACTCATAAATTTTTACTCAGATGTGAAGGCATACAAAAAAATAGGAACAAAGAAAACACTTGAAGAAACCCAGGAAAAGAAAAGACACACAACAGAGAATAGGAACATACAAGGCACAATAACCATAATAGCCATGTGAAAATATAAATAACCAGGAATGTTTGTTTGTGGTGTGTAGGGCAACATTAACTTAACACAGTCATGGAGAAAATCTTGTCAAGCCATGTGGAAAATGGTGGTGGATTCCATAGTAATGACCCATGTGTCTTCCTTATAGAGATCAACCCAAAAAAATGTGTTGCATATATAAATAATAAAGCAGATTGAATGAAAAATATGTGAAAAACAACTATGTCAGCCTACATTTAAAATATTTATAATTCTAAATTAATAACATGTGAACCTGAACATAAAAAATGTTTTGGTTTGATAGAAAAATAATTAAAATTCATTAGTGTGTCATTCTACAAACTGCAGACTGATAAATTGCAACGTGATCCTCTGAACATGTTGGTGGTTGAATGTTGAAGTATGCTTATAGTTTAATTTGAATCTAACACTCTCTATAAATAAAACTCTCTCTGCAATTCAAACTCTTTACAAATAAAAAATTGGCATTTCTATAGTTTTGTTTGATTTATAGAAGATAATTTGATTTTTGAAATTTGAAATTTGAATTGTCTATGAATGGTGACTCTTAGATGTGTATTTGCATTGAATGTTGCAAGTGACACCCATGAATGGAGGTTGGTGGAGTCATATGTTAGAGCCAAATGTTTGAATTTTGAATTTTATACATTGTAATTAAAATTAGGTGGCCCAGATGTTGTGACTTTTATCTCATGCACCTTAAAGTTAGAGGTACAAAAGTGCAACTGAAGGGCTCAAAATATTCATTGGGGTTCACGTTTTTAAAATGTTTACACCTTTAAAATATAAGTAAAGGATATAATATTTTGAAAGTTCTACTTTAGTTTGGACTTGATATTGGTATTAATGAAATTTATATTTGTATTAATGAAAATGAATATTATTTTGTTGAAAATGATATTCATTTTGTTGAATATGATGTACATTTTATTTTTAATTAGAGTGCACATCTATTTTGGAAGGGGGGCAGTAATTGTATAGAAAGATTCATGTTTTTAATATTAATTATTCAAAAAACTAATGGTCCAATAATAAAATGTTTAAGTAACTTTTAAAACAACTAAACAACCCATAACACATAATCAAATAAATCTTAATAACTCATTACTATAGAAAGGGGTCATAACTACAATCATAACCATTAAACCCCCCTCAACTACTGGACCCTTCCCCTAGTGAATGTGAATCCACTCGGCAATTTTGAAAATCATCCAAAGTAAGAAAAGATAAATCCCTAATACAACACCATTTTTAAGAAATTTTATTAAGTCATTCAAAGTTATAAGATAGGTTAGCTATTCTGATTAGTATATTGAGATACAATGATGTGTATAAATATGATATGCTATTGTGAAGGAATTGAAGCACTCTCCATTGGCCCTTTCAAATACACATCACCACCCCCTCACATAGATATTTCAATAACGTGAGTGTGACGATGTTGATGAGCACTAACAAGACTTTTCATAGGGAAAACATGAAATACCATATGAAAAACACTTCGCATATGTTCCATTTCTTATAAGAGGTATTTTAGGATAACAATAATGATGAAAAAAATGATGACAACAATGATGGTGAAGATGATCAATGATGTTCTACGTTGTTTCAATCACCATCTAAACGTATGAGTTAAGACTTGCTCATCCATTGCCTTGCAAAATGTGATCTGAACTGCTACATCACACCCCTCACCTCCAAAACAGTGGTTGATACCATGCTAACTATCAAGATGTCAAAAGAACACTTGAGCTCTAAGTTCATTTTAAACTTTAATTTATTCTTAACATATTCAATTTTTATATTAGCATCTACACCCTTAGTTACAAAGAATGTGTCAATAAAGACTTTCTATATTCCCATGAAAAACTCCTTCCACACCATTCATATGTCCTTATTGTCATCGAATACTTACTAGTAATGCATAATTGATAACACAATGTAAAAAATTTAAATCAAATTCATAAAATAAATTTAATACAAAACATTCATAAGTAAACATTGTTCCAACAAATACATACCATTCATACTTCAAATTTAACACATAGCATTCATAAATAATTTTATTATTATTATTAAAATTATTTTTTATTATTTGTTGAAAACCATAATTTTTTTTTATTCCATTTTTAACATGTAATTATTATAATACATTATAAGAGAAAATGAGCTTCCCTACATAACTCTTTAAAAATTATGATTTTTATAATATTCCATAAACAAAAACATTTTATAAATCCCTATTGATATGATCATAAACCTTGAAAAGTTCATTGCTAATCATTCACTATTACAGCACTAATTTATTGAACAATATTCATATATTAAAACTTAAAGATAGTACACCCAACATGTATGGGCTTCATGTAAAAAGTGTGTACAAAATTTATAAAGTAAATAGAAAGATAATTTTTGTATAAACTTTAATGAAATAATTTTCATATACCAAACTAATGTCTTCTTTGATGGTAACCAAAAACTACCTTCACTAACACACACCCTTGACATCCACTGTCAATGGCTTTAGCATCCTTAATTAAGAAGACATTAGTTAAACTAGAATGTAGATAGAGAAAAAGAGGAGAGAATGAATATGAAAATTAATATAGAATTTGATTTAAAAAAGTATCAATAAACATTTAATATAATTTATTAATGAACAAACATATAAATATTTTACATCTCACAATTAAAACTATTTAAATTAAAATTAAATATTTATAAAAATATAAAAACTTTGATCCAAACCCATAAACATCAAATGTTATGTAATATATTTTTCAAATTTCCAATTTCCACGGGGGCTCGAACCTTGGCAGGTGAAGCTCAACAGATTTCTAATCTGACTGCTTATCCTCATATTCACGTAACTGTGAATTATTATTATATTTAAGATTTTGGTACAAAGATAACTTTCGGTCTGGCTCAAATTGCATTAATATGAGAGAAACTAAATAGTCATGTCATGTGATGATATTCAGTTTAAATTACATAAAACTATATATTCAGAATAACTTACAGTCATGTCATATTATGATTTTCAATTTAAATTATATAAAATTAAATTGGTATTTTATTACTTTGTTTTTTTGTTTTTTTTTTTTGGGGGGTTTGTGGCGGGTGTAAATTATATATTATTAGTGACTTTTTTTAAGATTTTGAAATAAAGGTCAAATATTTGACACTATATTATACTTTTAACTTTTGTTATTGAATAAAAAGTTATATATTGAATTATCAGATTGATATGTTCAGATTTTTTGTCAAAACAAAATATTGATTCAAAACAAAATAATATAAAATTACATAGCAACATTGAATAAAAATGGCACCAAAATAATATTACAAATATTTTATGTGCATAAAATTAAATTAGGCACATGATGCAACATCTGAAGGGGGAGGTGGAAGATCATCCTTGGGTGGTAGAGGAGGCTGAGAAAGTTTTGATGAGGAAGGATCCAACACCACCCACCAATCCATGCGATCTGGGGGAGCCAAAAAAATAAATTCCAATTCATTAAAAGGTTGCATCATAGTACCAAAAGGACCAACTAACACCCCCCACTGGGAGGGCCCAACATCAACATTTCCACATGATGGTGGTGATCTTCATCTTCCAGGTTGGAGGTGGCAGCAAGGCAAAGGGTGGATAAGTGATTGTGACTATGAGACCAATTTTGGAAACATCTATGAGTTAGAGGTGGTGGGGCCTGTGGTGGATAGTCCAGGGGGATGCGACTCATGGCACATGGGGCACCCCCCCAATGATCAAGTAACTCTTGAAGACGTTTAATCTCAAAAGAGACCTTTTCAACTTGGACCTGAATCTACATGTTGGCCAAAGATAGTACAACATCATCATTAATATATAAATGACAAGAAGATTCCTCACTACTAAAAAAAGCAAATTTTCTAGCTTTCCATAATTGAAATAAAATGACAGCTCTAAATAAATTTCATAAAAAAGCTATAGGCTAACCAATTAACAAAACCCTCAAGGAGGGCCAAAGACTAAGAGAAAGGATCAAGGTGGCATGCATGAAAGAGACTATGTATCCACTACCAAACAAATTGGACTTTAGGACATGTCCAAACTGTGTGCCTCAAAGACTCTGGTCCACTATAGGATGGACACTTAGCTAAGCAATTCCAAGCAGGAAAGATTTTACCTGGGTAGAAAGCCTTGATAAACCAAGCATTAGAGGAAGTACGCTAGTTTGGGTTCAAGCTTGGCTTTCCAAATTATGTCAAGTCAGGCAAGCTAGAGTTAAGGTTCAAGTATCTATTGAGCTTGTCGAGCACTAAGTAAAAGGGCTGATCCCCTAATAAAGGAGGCCTATAAAATAAATCTTGAATTGGGTATCACGATTCCATCTCGAATCCTTCCACCAAGAGCATGGAGGTTGAAAACCTAATTTTTGAAACATAACATCTGGGATTAGCTCATGAATGCAAAGAATAGTTGATAAGTAAGAGGTACTTAGATTGAATTTTGCTTTTAACATAGGTTAGGGAGCTTAGTCATGAGTAGAGACTAAATACTTTATAGTATGAATCCTTGTTTTAAAAAACCTCAAGGATTTTATTCCAAGCAATTATGCCAAATAAAGACTAGTATTGGTCACAATGGGAGACCACCAAAGATTATGATCATTGAAAGAAAGGCCACTATGAAAGCTATCACCATCCCATTTTAGATACAACTTAACAACCTTGTAGTCTTTCCAAATGCTTTTATCCATAAAATAAACCTTAAATTTTGACTAGAGCAAGCATAATGATGAGAGTATGGAAGGCAATGTTCTTATTGCTAGATTACCATAAAGAGATCCAGATGATATGCAATGACATAGAAGAATTTTTCAAGATTTATTACCTTCAATGGCTTTAACCACCCATTTGGCACATAAATCAATGCTCTTTCAATAGATGTCAATAATTCCCATACCTCATTTATCACAAATAAAACAATGGATGTCCTAAGAAACTCTTTGGAAACATTGCATTTACTAAACATTAGACCAAAGAAAATATCTATGAAATTTTTGCAACTTGTCATAGGAGAATTTAGAAGGGGCCCAACAGGAGGAATAATAGACATGAGTTGTAATAAAAAATTTGGTGCACACCTAGAACTTTCTCGAGAGAGAGAGTGGTTTGGTGCCTAGTACCCCACCTTTTTCTCCACTATATTTATGAAAATTTTCGTAGGGAAAATCTCAAAGGTAAAAAGGATCCCAAGAAAATTGAATTATTCCCCTATGTGAATCTACTTTCATCTATATTGCAATAACCAATTGGGCATGGGCATCATACTTTGTCTTAAACATTGGGTCTTATTCCACTACAAGCTAGACCCCAAAGCTAATCAAAAAAATGTCAAGATAATTTAAAGCTTTCTTGAATGAATTTCCATGCTATTCTAGAGTGTTGAAGGTGTCATCTAAAAAGTGGCCATTGATGAGTTATAAAGATCAATCAAGGAGAACAATACCCCATATGAGACACCACTTGACTCAATGAACTTACAAATACCCCTATATATTTAATAAATATGGCATATAAGGCCACAACAAGTTTGAGAAAGATGGTTTTTGGATGAGAGGCTCTTGCCAACTCCATACCCTCCCAAACAAAAATAAGGTTTCCAAGAATCTATATGTTTTTCTTTGGACCACAAATTTTGGATAAGTATTTTATTATTTTGGCATGGAATCGACACAGTATAGAAGGATCATAGCACAATAAGACTATGGCATGAAACTAAACTAACACAAAATCACCATGGCATGGAACCAGTAAAGCACAAAAGGACAAGGGTGTGGAAGCACCATTGTGAGAAGACCTAGTTAAAGAGGAGAACTAACCATGAGGAACCTGAGAGCATAGGACTCGAAATAACATTGAAAGACTTGGGAAGTGCATAAGAAGTGGGAGACAGTTAAGGAGCAATTATCAAGGGTCACCCAGACCTTATCCATCAAGAGTTTTTCACCAACCCGTAAGGATAAAAACACATGGCAGTAAGGATCTAACATAGAATGAGTACATAGAGGTACACAAGCCTAGGTCCTTAGGAGAAACTAGTTAATAGACTACTATGACTCTCAAATCATGGAGAGTTTGTTGGCCAATTACTCATGTCATTTATGTTGTAACTACTTGGTCAGGGAAAAACAAGTATAAATACCCCTGTATGAAAACATTATAGGTGATGAATTTTGGATATCATTTGCTAAAGCTAATATAAAAGTTTCAGATATTATAGTCACTTCTATTGCTCAAGTTCTAGTTTATTGATAATTATGTATTTGTGGTGGCTTTTGAGTTGAGTACTTATATTTCGAACTTGATATGATATCTATGCAACCTTTACTTTTTCTGAGTAACAATCTCTAAACTCCATGGCTCTTTTTTGCATAACTATGGTTGTTGAGATTAATAATACTAGGATCAAAGTAGTATATCTATTTTTATATATAACTTCTAACCAAATATAATTTTTAACCCAAAGAATATGGCTGATATGCTATTGCACAACATAAACCATGGGAACTAGTTTTCCTAGTTGCACACTTCAGGTGAGTGTGCAAGACCATAGTCTTGCATGATGGGCTAGCATGCTATCTCATTGGGGCTGCACTTCACTACTAAAAACATTATTAAGAATAAGAACCCAATATTTTGGTTCTATTAGTGGGACCCATAGCTTCTTGTTGCATAGTAATGGAAGATGCTTGAACATATCACCCTTGAGAGTATTAAGCAATAGATTATTGGGGTTGAGGATAAGTTTTTGGTTCCATACCTTGAACCAAGAGTTTTCACACGTCAGTCGGTAGAACATATCTCTATATTGCATTATACGAAACTTTCTTTGTTGAAATCCTAGTTCATTTGTATACTTGGATATCTATGTATGCTCAAGGTCAATCATGAAACTTTGGGAGAAGAAAGTCTTGGACATTAGAATGATAATGAGCTTTAACATGACTTGGAACACCATGGATACAAGTTGCTAACATTTGGTGGAGAGGAGTGTTGAATAGCTACATTTTGGATTATGTTGTAACTACCTAATCTTGTCATGAAGAATCCAAGTTCTAGGTCCTAAGAGAACTGCGTGGTCGATATATTAGACATTTCTCATTAGAAATCAGGAATTTTTTTATTAACTATGGACTTGAAACTATACCAATGGAGAGATAAATCCCTCTTTACATGAGCCATACTTTTTGGAGGGGAGTAGAGAAGAGTTGGTAAAGGATTTTAGGTTCATAATGGTAACCAGTCAGCGGTCATTGTGAAAGCAAAGCTATGATGAAGCTCAGTAGAGGATCATATGAGTAAGTGATACATGAAGGGACCGAGAGAACTCAATAAGTCTTTTTAGAATCCATAGGGAAGCAAAAACACACAAAAAGGATCCCATCAGTTTTGAACCATGTCCCATGCCACTTTTATCATATGAATAAACTATCTGGACAACATAAACTGAAGAACCATGTTTTAACCAAGCATGTTCCCCAACCATAGTGTGCACTCATGATTTTGAATTAGATGAATTACATATACATAATTAGGATACAAATAGTGTGGAATCAAAAATTGATCCTATAAGGGATATTGTAGCTAAGCCAATTCTAACTGATACAGACTTAACACTTTATTTCCCTCTTCAAGGGAATTTCATGGCATGATTTAGGATGCCTAGAGGACCTAGCATTCAGAGTGGATAGAGTACGAGCCCAAATCTAATTAATTAACTAGCTATCATGCCTCACGACACATGAGTTATTGTTGAAGGAACTAGAAGTGGACTACGAGGTGGCAAAAGAAGAAGTGGTGGACTTTCCCCTAAAGGGACAGGGTCTAGGGGTTCTCAACAAACACTAGCGTAAACACCTCTATTATCAATGGAATATTATGAAATGATGTTTCACCTAATTGAATATCAAGGTGTGGAGAATGTTATAAAATGCGTCCATAAGTGTGGACTTATTTGGAGGGCACGAGGCATAACTTCTTCTGAATGAAAAGCCACACAATTCATGACTAAAATTTTAGAGTGAGCACATAAATGGTATAAAAAGTTTAACCCTCAACAAGTAGTGGTTGATTATGATTGACTCAAAATGGCATTCCTTCAGGAATTTGACATTTTTGAATTTGATCAATAGAGCATTGTTGCATTGAAGGATATAAAGTAGGAATTAACTAAAAAAGTAGGGGAATATGACACAAGGTTCAAAACACTTTTTTCAAAGTTATCATTTGAACTCAATGTTTCTTAGCATGCATAGTGATTTATGGGAGGTTTTTTACTACCTTTTTGATGAACATTATCCCAAAAGACTTTTACTATCTTGTGCAAAGCTTTGAAAGCTTCCCTCTGCACTGAATCTATTGGTTGTATTGACATTAGCATTAGTTCCTTCATGGAAGCCCAAATAGCATCAATAACATCATATCTTGAAAAACTAAATAAAAATAATGCATATGATACTTGTACTAGTCTTTGGTGCATCGATTACAAGTCTGAAGGACATAACTAAAGTAACTCCCTATGTAAAAACATCAGCGCTTTACTGAAGTAGTCATGTGAAATCTACCATGAAGAGAATGATGTTTGCTCCTTCCCTCTTTTGTAGTGAGCCACACATAAGGTGTCTAAATATTTTAAAATATTCAATTTTTACACCCATGACATAAATATTATCGGCTGATTAGTGACATCCATGAAGCATGCACATGAAATATGCACCAAGCCTCTGTGTCTAACAATCAGGATAATGATGGCATGGTCAAGGTAGAGGATGAGGATGAGGCAGTGATCATTTCCCACGAACAACATGTTATAAGTGTGGATCCCTGGATCACTATCAAAGGGATTATCTAGTTTATCCTACATGTGTTTTTATGTAAAAAGGACCATCGATTGGAAGAATGTCTTGACTTGTACATGACCATCACTAAAGAGAGAAATGAAAAAGGTGAAAGTATGATTTGTATTGAGAAACCACATTGGCATGAATCTTCAAGCACCCCAATAGTTCAACAAGTGAATATAACTACACATAGCAGAGGAAAATGTCAATCTACATCTACTCCTATTAAGAAGGTACAATGTGAAGAGTGTCAAATGAGGAAGTATCCTGATGTCCAACATTCTTCTAAGGATGTGCTCCAGGACACTATGATGTTGGTATGAGAACTATAAGTATAAATTAAATTTATTAATGACCAAGAAGTAAGATAATGTGCTAATATGCAAAATGAAGCAGATCCTCAAAATGTGGCACAAGATGATTTTCAAGAGCTTTATAAGCATATGTTGGATGAAGACATTGTCCGAAAACTAAGGATTTGGCTTAAGCACCAGGTAAAAGAACCAACAGGCACTCAAATTCAAATGGATTGATATACTGAGGAACATCATTTGAATCATGCTCATTGGAAAGATACCCCTTTTCATCCTACCCTTAAAGAGGACAAAGAAATACTAGTAAATGCTACCATCAATGGTTGGGTAATTTAGGGCATCTTAGTTGACACTTACATTGAAGTTAACATCCTCACTAAGGATGCTTGGAATAAAATGGCTAGTTTGACATCACAACCTTCACTACATGTATTGCTCATGGCTAATAAAACTCATGCTCTACCAATTGTCATCCTCAAGAATGCAACAGTGAATAACCTTAGAGTACCTTTCAAAGTTGACTTTGAATTTATCAAGTTAGCAAAGGCCAATGACTTCCTAGATCTATTAGGGCGACCCTAGTGTTATGAAAAAAATGTAGACTTAAGTATCAAAAAGTTCTACGTTAATTTTGAGAATGTTGATCAACATGTTGGTATTCCCTTAGATCAAAAACATGAGCCCCCATACGTAGAACCTATTAATGTGGAAGAAGAAATTAACCACAATTATAATGTCACTACCATAGATGGTGAGTAATGTGATCCTACTCTTGATGGCATCCTTCGATGGATGGACACTCAATCCCTTTTTGATACTACAAGTAATGCTTGTAATTATTATGCACAGGATGACTATGACCTCACTGGAAGAATGTGTAGTGCCATTAGTAATCAAGAGAACATTTCACATCAATATCATCAATGCCACAAGTTCATTTTCCTTCATACCATTCAAGTCAAGAGGGGAAAAATGATATATGCATCCTTAGAAAGACTCAATGTAGCCCCTTGATTTCATAGACAAATAGAAGTCTACGAATTTGTCCAGTACCTTGAAGAAGTTTATCTCTCTAACAATGATTGTATACAATCCTTGGTTCACCTCTTTGATGGTATAACTACAAGGTGGTGGTAAACCCATCATGAATGACTTATCTAGTGGGATCAATTACACTCTATTTTGCATCATCATTTTCATCATGACAATCGAGTCAAGGGAATAATCAGTTATAGTAGAGTACAAGCACCTAAACCCCATATAGAGGCTTATGAGTCAATATGGAGAGCTAAAGAGTCTTACTTACCAATGTACTTGTGAGTACATGCATTTTATGGAACTTTACAAACCTAGGTGCAAGTATGGTATGTTCATGAAGAATAGCATATGGGTACCCATTTTTTGCATCTATTGAAGGAAAACATGAACTCGACACTGTCTTATTCCTCTCCAAGAATGGATTTGTGCCTCACTCTCTAGGTCATGTATGAAGCAGTTATTAGTGAACCTAATCGCATTGAATATCACCTAAGATATATCCATAATGACCTAGAAGAAGGTTTAATTATCTTTAATGAACCATTTTCACAACTTATTCCTATGCTAAAACCAATCCTTAATGAGGACCAACATGAAGAGATACATCTAGGAAAATAGAAGCTAGTGTTTTAGGTATAAGAAGGTGAAGGTTCCAACCCACTTGACCCTTTATCAAATCACTTATATGTCCCTACAAACTATGGTACACAAGTTATTCATGACACTAGTCCCAACACAAACTAGCTTACTCTAGGCCCATTCAACCTATTCATCACAACATCAGCATAGAGGAATAACTAAAAATAGCTACTGTAGGTAACTACTACATTGAGACAAAAGTTTCAAATATATTTAAATTGTTAAAAGAATACTAAGATGTTTTTCCAAGAAGCTATAATGAGATGAAAGGAGTTCCAACCATCCCTAGGTAAGATGCATATTAAACTGGTTGACGATGCTCGACCAGTTAGGAAAAGGCCATATAGGATGAATCCTAATCCACAAGCATGCATAAAGGAAGAAATTGGTAGTATGTTGTGCACTAGATTAATCACCCTAATTGATGAATCTGAGTGGGTTAGTCCCATTGTGATAAGTATAAATAAAAATGGATGCATCATAATTTGCATTGATTACCAAGTACTCAATGCATCTTCCATCACTGATCCCTTTTTAACACCATTCATAGAGGAAATACTTGAAGGCATCACTAGGTGTGAGATATATAATTTTAAAGTTGGATTTTAGAGTGCCATCAGTGCCAGATCACTGAGGAGGATCATGTCTTTTGGGTTGAAGAATAAACTAGCTATGCTCTCATATATAGCTATTGAACCCTTCAAGGATTTCATCCATAAGTTTATTCAATTTTACTTGGATGATTGGACTAATTATGGCTTGGTCAAGGACCATTGCTCTAATCTATGGCTCATGCTTGAGCATTGTCAAGTCCTAAAAATATCACTAAATGTAAAAAGATGTCTATTTGCTACACCTTTTGGTGTTCTTCTAGGACATATTATTTTTAAGGATGGACTTCTGGTAGACCCATCAAAATTATCTTTCATTCTTCACCTTTCATTGCCCAAGTCTCAGTGTGAGGTTTGTACCTTTCTAGGACATACAAGTTATTATAAGAAATTCATCTGTCGATATGAAAATATTGCTGCACCTCTGGAGGAACTTTTAAAACATAATGAGCACTTCATATGGACTTGATCTTGTCAAGAAGCTTTTAAGGTCTTAAAGGACAAGCTGGTTACCACTCCAATCCTCCAATTCTTAGACTAGACAAGACCATTCTATGTCCATGTTGATGCTTTTTGAATGGCAGTTGGAGAAATCCTTGCACAACTAGGTGAAGTTACCCTTGATCACCTGATCTACTTTGCTAGTAGGAAACTTACTTTAGCTAAGCAAAATTACACCACCATAGAGCACGAAGCATTTTCAATGGTCTATGCTCTACAAATTTTTTGATGATACTTATTGATAACTCCTTTTATATTTGTATAGATCATTAGGCTTTAAAGTACCTAGTAAACAAACTTGTGCTACATGGATGAATATGCCACTATATAGTGTTATTCTAAGAGTTTCAATTTTCTATCATGATCAAACCTAGAAAAACCAATTGTGGCCTTGACCATCTATCTCAAACTGATTTTGGAGAACCACTACATGATATTTAAGAGTTACCTGATATTCAACTCTTTTAGGTTACTCATGTACCTGAGGAGTTAGAAGATATTGCAACCTTTCTAACTACTAGCTCAATGCCCAACTTTATAACCCTACAAGCCAAGAAACAGCTCATGGTCTGTGTCACACCCTTTCAACTCATAGGATGTGACTTTTACAATCTTCACTAAGACAAAAATATTCAACACTATGTCATGAAACATGAGCATTTTGAGGTACTCAAAGAAGTTTATAAAGGCATTACAGGTGGATACTATGTTGGAGAGGCACCGCATGCAAGGTTCTATTGGCTAGATTATGGTGGCCTACTCTCTTTCAAGATGATATATGTTTGAAAGTGTGACATTTGTCAGTGCATAGTAAAACCCAATTGTCGAGATGTCATAACTTTACTTCAAATTATATCTCAAGAACCCTTTGAAAGGTGGGTCATTTATTTTGTTGGCCCCATCAATCTAGCTAGAAGATGAATAAGTTCTTTGTATATCATCACAATAATTGATTATCTTACACAATGGTATAAAGTTGCACCAATGAGGTATTATATTGTTGTTATTATTGTGCACTTCATTCAAGAACATATCATAACTTAGTTTGGATTCCCACTAAGTTTTAATAGTGATTGTGGCACCCACATCCTAAATGAAACTATTTACATCTTCCTTGCAAAATTCATGATTACTCATCACAAAACAACATTGTATCATCCCCAAGCCAATAGAACTATTGAGGCATTCAATAAAATATTAGGCACAACACTACTAAAAAAATTTAATATTGGCCAAACTGATTGGGATGATAGAGTATCTATGGTATTGTGGTCTTACCAAACCACTTATAAGTTCCTGAATAAGAATACACCATTCAATTTAGTATATGGCAAAGAGGTAGTCCTACTAGTTGAGTTTTTGGTACCATCTATTCATATTAAATGTGTTGGACAGTTGGATGAGGAGTCATCCTTAAAGGCATCCGTAGATACTTTGCTACAGTTAGATGAATATTGTTTCCTTGCTCATTGGATTTAGGATGTGGAGAAGCGCAAACAACAAATATGGCACAATCATCACATCAAGCATAAAACATTCACCCTTAGAATGAAGGTTTTAATCTATGACTCCAAGTTTACACGTCATTTTGGAAAACATCAAATTCACTAGGATGGTCCTTTTGTCATTCATAGCATTAGACCTACTATCACTTGTTGAATACAAAGGTTGGATGACCAATATCTTCTTGGGCATTACAATGGAAGCCAGCTCCAGCCGTATTTCACCTCCGATAGTTTACATTTTATAACAATAAGGCTTATGTCATTAGTTTAGGATTCTTGTCTTTATAAAAGTGTTTCCTTTGTTGTGTGTGACATTTCTCTATAATAGTTTTGCTTAAGATTTGTACTTGTATTTTCATGGAGGACCATGACATAGTTTTAATGTGGGGTAAAAGATATTTTAATTCATGATTAAATATAAGTGTGAAAGTTAAATAAGGTGCACAAGTTAATTTAGGCATGCAATTTATTTAAGGGACGTAAATTACATATCCCTAAGATAGCGTATTCCTACCAAATAGTTTGAAAATTTGAAGTAAACAAGAACAACTATCTTCCACTCCAAGAAGAACACAAGACACAGTTGTCTTCCACTTAAAAGTAAGGCAAGAGATGAGACATGTCATTAATACAAAAAATAGTGGTTGTGATAAATATGCCAACATCATGACAAGATAATATCGTTAAATGCATTTATGACAAGAAGTGATGGTTGAAGAATGATGGCCATTAAAAATGCATTAAGGACGATAAGTAATGGATGAAAGGAAAGGGAGTAGTAAATATGGGTTAACCCCATCGAGCCTATAAAAAGACAAGTTAGTTCATTTTTACATTTTAACTTTGCTTCCATTTATGATTACAGCGGTGAGAGCGATGAAAACTAGAGTGATTCCAAAGCAAGTAAATAAGCATCATAAGTCTATAAATAGGTAGTGAGTTGAACATCAAGCTACATAATCTACACATAAGGTAAACTCTAAAACTTGACCATAACAATGAAAACTTGTATTTTTAGGTTTTAAGGGTAGACATCCACTATTAGAGGGAAACCAAGAATGAAAAGTTGAAGTCACCGACATAACAATAATGTATTCTTTTAGGAACATTAGATGACCATGACTCAACCTTCAATCTCCTCAGAGGGTGATGCAGCCTAAGAAGAAGGTATTAAGAACTGATCCATTGCTATTGATATTAAAGGAAGAGAAAGCACTTGGTGGATAAGCATTATTCATTAGATTAAAAACACCTAAAGAATAGGCATAACATGTAGAAAGAGAAGAAACTAGTATGGCATGCCAGGCAAAGAAGACATAATCATCTTCACCCCCACCATTGATGATTTAATAAATAAAATACCCATAGATGGTGTTGCACACAAGAAACTGGGTCTCAAAGGTACCCACTTGCATAATTTTTTATTACGACCATCATCAACCTAGGAATGAGGTTGAGTTATAGAATAACTACTGGGTTAAGTGCTAGAACACTAAGAACCAGCTTGTGTATGACCTCAAGATCTTCAACACCTTAGACATTATGAGGTTTTTCAAATTATTCAATCTACCTTACTTTGGAAAATCCATGGAGGCAATCAAGTTCCTACTTTTACACATCCATGATTACTACCTCTACTTTGTCAGGCACAACATGAAGATCACACTCAAGAGGATAAGTAAGGTGTCTGGGCTACAATTATGACTTAGGGGACTTTGATGAGACAAATAAAATGCTAATGTGCCAAAATAGGGCCATGCCATGCACATCAAAAACCTACAAGATCCTACCCTTCGGGTTGTGGTGCACATTATAATGACCAAGATCGGTGGCACTAATCATTGAAAAGAGGTAGATATGGCCCACCTCTACATCACCCACCAAGTTGCTCAGAGCTTGAATTATAATTGGGCTATGTAATTTAGCCACAAAATCATTGAGGATATGGAGAAGACCCATCGAATACCTAGTCATAGGTTTCCATGTGGATTATTTTTGTTATTAATGGTGTTTGATGAGATCTGTGTACTTGATTACACCATGGGAGCACTGAAGTGGACATACCCACTTAAGAACAAGTCCCCTATTGAGTGAAATAAGGAATTCACGTGCCTAAGGCATATTATCCCCACATATAAAATAAAAAATAAGTCTTGGTTTGATGGAATGGAGGAGGCATTCATGAATGAATGACACATTCCAAAAGATTTACCCACCTTGGATGGTGAGCAAGCTCAATTCTTTGTGAAGCGACATTTCTCTCTGGCAAACATCAAAATGGTCCCTTTTGGAGAAATATCTACATGGCTAAAGCTACCCTATGCCTTTTTAGTGTGGTACTTCATCGATTTAGTGAACCGTATAAATGATGCATAGTCTATTTCCTTAGAGGTAGATAGAATCGACCTAGAGATTTACACCTTCTAGAAGATGTATGTCTCTTCAAGCAAGAAGACCTATAGGGGAAAAAAAGGAGACTAATCAAATGGAAATCAAGGTTAAACTAATATTAGTGGGAAAATAGGTGCATAATCTATTCTACATGCTATGACCCAGGCATAAGAGTTCAAAGGGCACAAAGCATACATAGGAAAAGCTCCCACCAGTACCTCCTTTGATGAAGAAGTGGGATGGGCATGATGCCAGCACAAGTTCATAATAGGTTCATCCAAAATGGTAGATGACTACCCAAGCACTAAAACCTATCCCTTATTATCCCCAACCTTCTCCTCCCTGACCTTATCCTCCCTAACCTTCTCCTCCTTGACCTTCTCCACCCAAATTTCTACCTCTATAGGTCCCTCCACCTCTAACTTCTCCACCTTCTCCCTCACACATTCCTCTACCCCCACCATCACCTCCTAAAACTTCATGGGTACCTTCACCATCAAGGGTTGTACTATAAAGAATGATAGAGAAAGAGCCTAAGCAAGAAGAACATGAAGTCCATAAGGAAGAGTCAAACACCGATTCTAAGAATACACCCTCCCCAACATGAGAGGAGGAGGCCACCTTCAAAGACTCACCATTGGACATTGGGGGTCCATATGGTGAAGAGGGAGATGGTGATGATCAACAAATGAGCAGAATGGCTATCGATAGCACTTATTTTGCTATTGATACATAGGTTAAGATATTGGAGCATGATCAAACAAAGGGAAGGAGCTGATCAGGTTTGAGGAATAACCTTCCATTTATACATCCACCAATTTACATGTAAAGTATCAAATGAGCATCTTTGATAGGATTTTATACTTATAACCACACTTCTTTCCCCAAGATGCAACCTTGGACATAAGGTGGTAGATGTCCTTTCTAATATAATTGTACAATGAGGAGTGCCATTATCAACTCCCTCAAGACAACCTCCTTTTAGGTCCTGATGCTCCAGTGTTGCCAAAACTGCTATGGGTTGATCCCCAAAATATCACTCCTCTGCAAGCTAGTGCAACATTCTTGAAGATGGCTTTTGAAGTCATGCCTCAGAATATACTATCAGACTCTTATACACATGGTGTAGAGAATAAACATGCCTAGGTGGTGGGTATGTATAACAAAGAAGTTTTCACCTAGAAGGTACTCACATAAGAAGTGGATTATTTAAAATAATAAGTAAAGGAGGCCACAAAGGCCAAGGTTAAAACCTTGAATTTGTGCAAGACAATTATGGGCCAAGATCCATCACTATTAGATGGAATGCCTCTCGATGGGGATGCCATTAATAAAAGGGAGACCTTAGTGAATCTCCTTTTGAAACACTAAAAAGAGTAACTTGTGTCAAGGAATGAAGCACTAGCATTAGTAGAACAATTTATTGAGGTAGTATAAGTGTGAAATCATGCCCTTGAAAGAGTTGGGGAAGTCATCCCCATCTTGGATAGGATTTTTGAAAGATTGGTGCGACCAAATAAAGTCTTAGAGGCTCAGGTCCATGCAAAGGAAACCTAGAGGTAGAAAATGGCTGATGATGCCCTCTTATAAGGGATCATTCCAAGCGTGTAAAGGCATTCAAGGATGTTAAAACAATGGAAGATAAAATAAATACACATCACCAATAATTGAATGCCAATTTTTTAGCCCTCTAAGGATAGGTTGTCATTGAAGTCTCGACATTGGAGGAAGTCTAGAAGGATGCCAGCATGTCCTTGGATGAATTGGTCAAAAAGGCCAATGAGATTTCTAAACAACCTAAGGAGATGAAGAATTTTGAAGAGACCATTGAAGAAATAACTACAAAATTGCTTGACACATTATCACATTGGGATAATGTCAAGAAGTAGATCGAACAAATGGGGCTTGAATTTTTAGTGGAGGCCACCACCGAGACTTAGTATAGGATGGACTCAAAGTGTAATATGTGGTGATGTTGGACCCCAAATTTTGGCTAAGTATTTTGGTATTTTGGCATGGAAATGACACAGTGCAAAAGGAACATAGCACATAAAAACTATGACATGAAACTAAACTAGCACGGAATCACCATGGCACAGAACTAGTGAGGCATGAAAAGACAAGGGCATGGAAACACCAACAAGAGAAGACCTAGTGAAAGAGGAGAATTAGCCATGAGGAACCTTAGAGCATAGGACTCAAAAGAGTAGTGAAAGGCTTGGGGAACACATAGGAAGTGGAAGATGGTAAATGATTGATTCTCAAGGGTCACCCAAACCTTATCCATCAGGGGTTTTTCATTGATCCGTAAGGAGATAGACACATGGTAGTAAGGATCTAACATAGAATGAGTATATAAGGGGTGCACAGGCTCAGGTCCTTAGGAAAAACTAGTTAATAGACCAAAATGACTCTTAGTTAATGGAGAGTTTGTTGGCCAATTACTCATGTCATTTATGTTGTAATTACTTGGTCAAGAAAAAACAAGTATAAATACCCATGTATGAAAATAATGTAAGTGATGGATTTTGGATATCATTTGCTAAAGATTAATATAAGAGTTTTGGATATTATAGTCATTTCTGATATTCAAGTTCTAGTTTATTGATAATTATGTATCTGTGGTCAGTTTTAAGCTGAGTACTTATATTTGGAACTTGATATGATATCTATGCAACCTTTACTTTTTTTGAGTAACAATCTATGAACTCCATGGCACTTCTTTGCGTAATTATGGTTATTGAGCTTAATAATATTTGGATCAAAGTAGTATATCTATTTTCATATGTAAGTTCTAAACAAATATAATTTTTTACCCAAAAAATATGGTTGATATGTTACTGTCCAACATAACCCACGGGAACTGGTCTCTAGTTGCATGCTTTGGGTGAGCGCGCAAGACCACAGTCTTGTGTGAAGGGCCAGCACGCTAGTTTGTTAGGGTTGTAATTTAGCATCAAAAACATTATTAAGAATAAGAACCCAACACTTTTGATAAAACTAATTTTATCAATTAGGATGAGTCAAATATGATTGCCCAAATCTTTATCGAGTATCTTGTAAGAGACATTCAACAGAATGATTAGACACTATCTAGTAATCAATTCTGGGTCACCTTATTTGGGTATGAAATTGATATTACCTAGAATAATAAGATATCCCAATTATTTTTTTGAATGTCCTCTTTTTAAACATGGATCAGGTTGGGCCTAAAAAAATTTCGTGCAAATTTATATAATTCACAAGGGAATCCATCAATGCCTAGGGCTTTGTCATTGCTAATGCTAGGAATGGCCTAGGAGAACTCATGAAGTGAGACATAAGCATCACTTGACCTTCGATCTATAAATTTAAGTTTCAAAGGAATCATGTTTAGGCAATCATGTAAGGATTTATCCCTCTCAGCTATTTCTATTGAGCTTGAAAGACACATTTATAGTGGTCTAGAAAAGTAGAGGAGATGTCATTTAAAATAATTAGTCTCAAATAGGTTAACTTTATGGCCTTGATTTGGTCTCAAGTTTATTTGTATTTTACAGTCTTAAATAAATCCTTTGAATCATTATCTCCAATTTTATGTTAGTGAAGGCAATTTCAAATTTGTGCCCTTCTTCATTGAATGATGGTTCACCACTTTAAGTTGGTGTTTGAGAGAAGACGTATGGGTTTGTAACTATAAATCAAATGAGTTTTACTTAATACTAGAGGCAATACTCTATTATTATTTGAGCACAACCTCTTCCCCCATATTTTAGACATGAGAAATTTACTTGCCATAATGATAGAGAAAAGTGGTGGTGTGGTGGATGGCCTCATTCCACCACTCTATTGAGATGGCAACAAAAGGTGGCTAGGATGAAAGATTCCAAAATTTTGGAAATTAGGTGGATGGTACCCTCATGGCATAAAAGGGAGGTCTTAAAGATGAATTGATTACATGGAACCTTAAACTAACTATTACTCCACTCCACTTTATAAATGATCAGAGTGGTATGAGAGAACGTGTTCAAGATGTACGAGATAGGTTAGCCATCAATATCATAAAAGAGAATATTTTTCTCTGAAAGCATATAATGTTCTAGCCTCTTAAGGACCCTATCAATGCCTACATGGTAGTTGTACCAAGTAAACCAAGGTGTGGTATTTATCAAGAACCACTATAAAAGAGGGTCAACTAGGCCCCACCAATTTTTAAAATAAAACCAAGCCTCATGCTATCCCAAACACCATTTCATTGGATAGCAATATAGTTCTTTAATTGTCTTCTCCCCTTGAAAAGATAGAATCCATGAACTATTTGGAATTTTGCATTAAAAACAACAATAATGGTCATCCATCACTTGCTCTTTGTAATTATTTGGTGAACACTTTGACTTCCTCTTCTTTATAGGAACTGTATACCAATGTTCATACTAGCTTGTAGTATATTTGCATCATAGTTTTAAATTTTTTAAGGTCCATAGTGGTTAAATTTTGAAACCTTCTCGAAGTTATTATAAAATGCATCTATAATAGAAGACCTTAGATGGATTTATCTGTCTCTGTCAAATCCTTTTATTAATCTAATAGACAAGTTTGGGAGCTTATTCTTAAATCTAACCCACCAAGACTTTTCAGGCAATCCATCCTTGAAAGGGTTGGGCCTATTTTCACATATGTGGGATACATATGACTTGATTTGTATAACTCAAGTCTCGACCAAGTTTTCCCATATCTCTGCACCATTGAAAAACCTCAAGCTCTTCCTTCTTTTCCAAAATAGTTGGTGGGCCATTTTTTTGGTAGTTGGAATACCCAACATCTAGTAATTGAGTGAGGGTGTAAGGAATCTCAAATTATTTGTGATAGCTCAAGTGTAGTACCCATTGTTTTCAACATCCCTCATATATTGATATATTTTAGTTACTACCCCTTGAGTTTTGATTGATACATTTTTATTTAATTAAGGTCATGCTCTCACTTGTGTAGTAGTTTTAGGACATGTGTGCAAATTTGCAGCTTATTCAAATTCTGAATGGTAGTCTAGTCTTACTCCTCTTTTTGTATCGGGACTTGTCTTATGAACTGGTCACTCTCTTTGAATTTTTCATATTTTTTACATCAAAAAATATGGAAAATTTAATAGCATGCATGTCATTTACTATGAATTTAGAACTCCATTATAAAATACCTATAGTCAAATGTGATTTTAAATCGATAAGATATATATTATCAATAGTTAAATTATTATTCTCATAAGCATTCCATCTCCAAAGAAGGATACATCCTTCCATACCATCAGGTATAAAATATAGGAACGCTCCCATATACCATTTAAATCACCCTAAGCTCCTCATGTCATCGCACCTAGTACATAAGTTAAATTAAAAATTAAGCCACAATGTAAATTTTGAAAGAGATCTAAAAGTTTGACTTGTTGGGGACTTTAGGATTTATACTCTTGTATTGGTATGATATAGTGTAGGTATAGGATCCTTCAATGCTTAAAATATCCTTTCAAATTGTATTTGGTGAGGTGTTAGGGCTAGAGCACCTAGAAAAAGGTTCAAGGTGCATGTGTAACATGGAAACACTTCCCATAACCATAGCCTAAATGCATGAAATTTTATTTTATTCATGTAGTTTATATCTTGTGTATGTTGTTGGTTTATTTATTTCTTAAAGAGAAGGATGTGGTGTGGTGTAGGGGAAAATTCTATAGGGATCTACCATAATATAATTCTTGTTTTCCTTGGTGTTGTAAATATCATTGTAGTGTCCAAAAGTTTTGTAACACACACAAAAACATGCCTGCACTGCAAATATTTCTTATAATACATTGCATCTACTCTTCCATTTCAACATCTACACAAATGTAAACTAATTAGGTGTGATATAGTTTACATGTGGGATCCTTCAATGCCATAAATATGTTGTTAAATGACAATGGATGAGGTGTTATCATTGGAGCACCTCGAACAAGGTGTTTGCATAACATGTAAATAGTTCTAACAAATATGGTTTAAATGTGTGACTTTTGGCTCCAACTAATACTTTATTTTAGATTTTATTTATCACCTATCCATCTAAATTTTAATTTGGCATTATAATGACACTTTACACTTTAATAGACACTTTGAACTAACTTTGAGTATAAATTTTAAATGTTGATGTGGTACTATTTAGGTACCAGATTAAGGTGCACTATTTTTGGAGCCTCCCCCTTAATATGCTCAATATATTTTTTCTAATTTTCTCCAGACAAGTTGTCAATTTTATGTACATATATTATTATTTAAACCAAACAATATTATGATGTTGATTTCAAAAAATAACTGTGTTGCTTGATGCTCTTCTAGATTTGAAATGGGGGAACAAATCTTCGCATAATTTCCTCAAATTTTTAATATAAGGGTTTTCATTTTATTTTTACTTAAATATTTCATAACATGTAAGATAATAATTTTTTTGGGTATAAGTTTTTAGTGTAATTTTATTACAAGGTTTGTTTTTTAATTTTTTAATTAGGATAAATTCAGGGTAAGGATGGGTTATTTTTGGTTTGGAATTTAATAAAATAAATAAAAAAATTAAATGCTTGAGGCTTAAATAGTGTTTAAAATTTTTATTATGTGTTTGTGGGATCATTGTGCGAGAATCCTTAAAACCTAATTTCTAAAAATGAAAAAAAAAGTGTGAAGATTTTGCAATGTTGACATTTTTTGTGTGCTACTGTGATCACTATGTGAACATATTTAAAACCTATAAATTTTTATTATGTGGTGTTGTTATCATTGTTTGAGTATGAAAATTCTATAGTTTTCTTGCTTGGTAAACTTAGATGGTCATTGGAAAATGTTGGTGCATTTAATGAAATGAATTGAAAATTTTGAAAGGAAAGAGGATTAAATTGTTCCAAGCCAAAAGACCTCAAGTGATAAAAAAACATCATATCAAGTCTAATATGAAAACAAGAGATATTTCATATAATATATATAATAAGACTTGTTAGTACAATAGGAAGCTCTTGCATAAGCAGGCAAGACAAAATTAGAAACTAGCCTAACTAAGCAATGTGGGATAAATCCTCACATAAGACAAACTAGTAAAAAGTCAAAATACCTAGCTATAGCTTAGAAAACATGAGAAATACATACTATAACACCCACCTCAAGTGAAACTAGGGGCTAACAATAGCTAAAAAATAAATAGTGGCATATCCACGGCATGAGTCTCGACAACCAGGCCTAATAAATTACTCATGTACAATATGTATCCATAAAATTAAGATAGAATCTGTCCTCATGGACACCCCCAAAGACAAATAATACCCCAAGAATGCCATGCAAATCAAGGAAATGAGGTGATGTAAAAGGCATTGTGAATATATCTGTAACCTGCTATTGAGTTGAAATGTAATCCAAGCTAAGAATTACATCCTGAATGTGATGATGGATGAAATGCATATGTAGCTCAATGTGCTTGGTCCACTAGTGCTCAACTGTGTTGTAGGATATGTGAATTACACTCTATTCATCACACCAAAGTATAATATGTGAGTCTTACATGAAGCCAAAATCTATTAATAACTGACAAGGCCAAGGAATCTACTGAGTCACTATAACTATTGCCTTGTACTCAACCTTTGTAGATGAAAGTGTAATAGCCTACTAATTATTGCACAACCAAATAATAGGTGAAGAACCAATACAAAATTTGAATCCATAAGTGTAATGTTTGTCATAAATAGAACCTATCCAATCTGAATTAGTGTACCCAACCAACTGAGTAGAACCCCTGGCGTAGTGTAATCCAAAATAAGTAGTAGCTCATAACTATCATAAAATCCTCTTGGAAACCTACCAATTATTATCATGAGGGACATGTGCAAACCTATATACAATTTCAATTGCAAATGAAATGCTAGGGTGAGTATGAGTCAAATACATAAGACTCCCAACCATCTACCTATATAATGTAGGATCACAAAGTGTAGTACAAGTGATAGTGATAGTCACTCCAGACAAAAAAGCAGGACTTGGCTTGCAATTAACCATGCCAAAATGTTAAAGAATATCAAGGATGTAATTTTTTTGACTCAAATAAATCCTTGTATCTAACTATGAAATCTATAAAAAAGATACCCAAATTTCTTATGCTAAAGCCTACTCTCAGAATCTACTTGAGAAACCAAACACGTCCTTAGAGGAGTATCATTAAAACCCTCAAATTAATAGAGTCAAGAACTATGATCAACAACACCCTATGTAATGTGTGTGTGAGGATCTAACAAACCTTAAACTTTAGCACCCTATGGTGTGAAATTTACTATCTTGCCCTCACCAGAATGAAAATTTTGATAAATTGAAAGTAGATTGGTGGTGATGTGTAGAACATATAATGCATCATTGATGCGGCCAACATCTAGTTGTATGTCACCCTTTCCCTGAACATAAATAAAGTAAGAATATCTAACCTCAATGTTAGAAGTATAACTCAATCCAAGAGATACAAATGACTTCTCAGAAGAAGTCACGTGGTGTGAAGCACCAAAATGTAGAACCCAACTATCTGAAATAAGTGACTATGATCTCCCAACAATATTAAGTACTTTCCCATGCTCATGTAATGGAGAAGGAATGGAGATAGAAATATTTTGTTTCCTGATGGCATGTTATAGGTCTTGCATTCTCTTAAAACACCTAGACTCTTCATGATCAATCCTCCAATAATAGGAGCAAGATAGGCTAGACTTATTCTTGGATTTGGAAGATGATTTGGGTTTAGATGTGTTAGTGTTGGGCTTAGGTGCATTTTGATATGGAGGAGTGTTTTTATTGTTACTCTTTATTTTTTCATTGTTCTTAGGATGTGATGCTACTAATGTTTTTTGAAAGGTGGAAGAATCAAGGTGAGACAATTTAGATCCCTCCCTAGTAAGTCTCTCACAAATCAACTTTAAATCTAGAATTTTTAATGCAACACTTAAGTCATCCATGCTAGAGAAAAAAGTATAAGAAAATATTTGGAATGGACCACTCAACTTGGACAAAATCAAGTACACACACTCTTCATATTTTTATCTCGTCCACTCCCGTTCAACTATGTCAACAAATGCTTAAAGTTAGTGAGGTAGTCTACAATAGAGGCAAAGTCATTTGGATTGAGTAGAGTAAGCTCCATTCCAAGCTGCATGGCTCTCATGTGATCTACTTTCCCAAATAAACTCGTTATTTTAGCCCATATATTGAATAGAGTATCACACCCATCTAAATGAAATAACAAACTATAACTCACGTAAGTCCCTATCAGACTCATACACTCTTCAAACTTATATTGGTACTGAATTTTTTCAAACTCTCTTGTGAACTATGATTGAGTTTCATTCATTAAGGACCATAATCCTTTATGTTTTATGATTATTTCCATTCTAGATCTCCATGTATGGTAATTGTGTGTATTCAAAGGCTCACAATAATAATATCATAAGTAGAAGATATGCTAGTGAATCACCAAAGAGCAGAAATAATGCGAAAAGGTGAATAAATTAGCACCAAGACAACACCCCCCAAGAGATTATATTAAGGACCCCCCAATTTGGCACTTTATAAAGTAGTACATTCTTACAAAGTAATGACACCAATGGATAGAGAATTGAAAGTAATGGAACTCTATTTCAAATTATAATTCAAAAGTTATAGGCTTGACAAATTCCTATAAATGGGTAAAAAACATTAAAAAAAGACACTAAAAACATATTTATGTGACCAAATTGAAAAATAAGGTAGCCCTCCAACCACTTTTTGGAACTGAAATCTCACCATGAACGTCCTCAAGCCCTCCAAATTGAAAAAAAGAGCTATCAGTGACCCCTATGTATGTGAAACTGAACTACACCTCCTCCCAAGGTAAAATTATAGCTTGTAAAAAGAAAATAATGAATAACACAACTATGTTAAGAGGAGAAGAGATTATATTACAAGTTTTTTGTGCAAATAATAGATCAAAAAAGAATCTCCATATAGATCAAAAACCTCTAATCCTCCTTCCAATGCACTTCCATAAAGAGCAAGTCTTTGTAAAATGCAACACAAGCTTGGATAGATGGAATGTAGGCTTAGATAGATGGAACACATGCTTAAAATTTCCTTCCAATGTAATCAACAGGTAAGCATAGGTAGTAAAAATCCTAGAATACAAAACTAGATCAAAGATGACACTCCAACACAGACCTCTTCATCACACAGTCCACCCTAGTATAAAAAATGTAGTATGCCAATGTAGACTACTAATCTCCTATGAAAAATCTAGTGGTCTTAAACAAAAATAAATCCTCCAGTCCCAAGCAGGTCGTCATAAGGAGAAAAAATGTAGTTCTTTAAATAAAAGCACGGACTTGACACTCTCAGTCTTACACTATGCAGTCTAAAAAAAGGTGCAGTCCATAAAAAAAAAAGACAATGTAGATCAATGTGCAGTTCAAAGGGAAGTAAGAAATTCCAAAATGATTGTATTATAAGAGATTTAGGTCAATGCACTAAAAAAATTCCAATGCCACTTAGATCCTCCTAGATGTAACATAGACTTACAAAAAAATATGTCAAAGTGAAACCTCTCCTCTCAACATAGTTGTAGAATGGGTGGCACTTATAGTTAATGTAAGTTATCAACAGTGCACAGGACCACGATGTTAAATCAAGGGAAAGAGACTATATGACCAACAAAGAATGTAAATCACACACTGGTGAATCTTGATCCAATATGTTGTGTAGGCCGAAACACTCATAGTATAAATTCTTGATCCAAGTATATATGAAATAAACAACTTTTGTATCAAATCTATCTTGCAAACAGAATTCTACAACACTTTTTGGCTCTAATACCATAAAAGGAACAAGGATTAGATTGTTCCAAGCCAAAATATCTCAAGTGATAACAAAACATCACATCAAGTATGATATGCAAATAAGGGATATTTCATATAATATTCAAAATAAGATATGCTAGTACAATAGGAAGCCCTTGCATAAGTAGACAAGGCAAAACTAAAAAATAGCCTAACTAAGCAATGTGGAATAAATCCTCACATAAGACAAATTAGGAAAAAGATGAAATACCCAGCTATAACCTAGCAAACATGAGAAATACATACTCTAATAAATTATAACAATATTCGCTAGAAAGAGAGCTACAGGAATAAGAAATCTATGAATTTAATGAAATTTTATTTTTAAAAAAATAGATCAAATTATATATATTCTTTATATAAAGACCCTGAAATTCAAATTTCAAAATTCTATGATCTGTGGACTTGTATCCCATTTGTTCTTTCAATCTTATCTAGATTGGTTTATCTATACTTAGCTAGATTAAGAAGAGCAATTATCTTTATATTTTATTCTTCATAAGTTTTCAATCTGCATTTAATATTTTAGTGAGCCTTAGATGTTGTGTTCAATCTTACAAATCCTTGTACTAGAGTGTTAATGAAGGTTAAGGAACAACAAATTTTTAAAAAAAATTGAGTTTATTTTTGGGAATAATATTAGGTATATATCTTTACAACTTTTGAAATTAGAAATTATGATAAAGGGCATGTCTATTTTCACATCTAATATTGTAAATATGATAATTAACTGTTGGAATATTGTCATTGATGTCAAATGAACTATTGCCAAAAGTGAATGGAATTGATTGCCAGAACTGAACAGAATTGATGGCTGTAAGTGAACGGAAATGTCGACGGAAGTGAACGGAATTGTTGACAGAAGTGAATGGAATTGTTGCTAGAATTGAACGAAAATGTCGACAGAAGTGAATGGAATTGTTGACAAAAATGTTGATGGAAGTGAACAGAATTGTCGACGGAAATGTTGACGAAATTGTCAACCTTGGCCGACCTATTGGGAGGAGGTGTGACCGTTCGAAAGGACCTTTTCACTTGAAGAGTCACGACCTTAATTTGTGGATTTCCATGGGTTATAAATAAGTCCATAGTGAATGACAAAAGAGTATATTCAAAAGTAGAATATATATAAAAGAAGAGCAGAATTTTTAAAGGCAAATTTTTGTGAGAATATTGAAAAGAAAAAATCAGCAAGTATAAGGAAGAGTATAGCGGCAAGAACACTCAAGTGTATATCAAATATAAAGGACATAAAGCAAGTGTTCTATCATCTATTGTTTTGACAACAAATTTGAGATAGAAGAGTGATTTTTTTTGAGAAGGTTGGTGCCTTCATTTTGAAGAGATTGGTGTCTCTTGCTGAGTTGGTGCTCAGTGAAAGGGGTCGGTGCTCCTATAGGTTGGTGCCTAAAAAATTGTTTTTGGGGTTGGTGCTCTAGTAGGTTGGTGCCTACAAATATTTATATTAAGATAATTTCTCTGTGTTTTTCTCTCGAAAGGGTTTCCACGCAAATCTGTGTCTATTTGCATTGTGTGGTTTTGCATTGTATTCTTTGATTGCTTTGAATATATTAATTGCAGAGTAATTTGAGGTTTTAAATTTAAGATTAATAGTCGAAAGTCAAAAAATATCTTATACTGATTCAACCCCCTCTCAGTATAAGCTTTTGCTTAACAATTGGTATTAGAGCTAGTTCCTTCGGTGTTAGCACAACTGCTAGAAGGTAGATCTTAGAAAGCACATATGGCAGGATCTTAAGTGCTAGATGGTTTCTCCACCAACAAGGCTCCTTTGTTCGATGGAATGAATTACACATTTTGGAGCATAAGAATGAAGACTTACTTGATGGCCCTTGGTTTTGATATTTGGCAAGCAGTGGTAATAGGATACACAATGCCACAAATTGCACCAATGGATGCCATCGAAAAAAAAGGCTAGTGAGAAAAATGCGAAAGTTATGAATGCAATCTTATGTGGGCTTTTAGAAAATGAGTTTGTTAAGATTATGCATTGTGAATCTGCAAAAGAGATTTGGGATAAACTCAACACTATTTATGAAGGTGATAGTAAGGTTAGAAAAGAAAAACTCCAAACCCATCGGAGGCAGTTTGAAAGTTTAAAAATGAAGAATGATGAAAACATTGTTGAGTATCTTCTTCATGTCGATGAGATTATTAATGTCATTCGAGGACTTGGAGAGAAAATTAAAGAATCTGTGATCATTCAGAAAGTCCTAAGATCCCTACCATTGAGATTTGATGCGAAGGTCTCTGCCATTGAAGAAATGAAGGATTTAGACATGATGAAAATGGATGAGCTCCATGGAATTCTTATGGCCTAAAAAATGAGAACCAAATCTGAGAGACAGTCAAAGAAGGAAGCATCATTCAAGGTCTCAAAGAAAGAGAAGATCAAAGAACTAGAATCAAGTGAAAATTTAAGTAGTGAAGAAGATGAAAATGAAGCTCTATTCATTCAGAAGTTAAAGAAATGATCAGGAAAACATAAAGGAAAGTTACCATTTAAATTCTTTAATTGTGGTGAAATTGGTCATTTTGCAGCAAAATGTCCAAATAAAGGAAATAGCGATGATGAGAGAAACAAATCAAAGTACAAAAAGGGATTCAAGCCGAGCAAACACAAGCAAAGATTTGAGAAACAAAATAAAAGCCTATACTCGAAGAGGTATAGCAGCTCATCCAAAGAAAACAAAGAAAGTGATGTTGAGAGTGATAATGAAGAGATTCTATTCATGGCTATAGAAGAAAATACCACCGCCAGCAAAGATAATTTGGAGGAAGATGAAGACATGGAAGAAGAAGGTGAAGTGAACCTTGAAGAAGAACTTATTTGTGTGTTGGAAGAAATAAAAGCATTTAAGAAGAAGAATCAGAAACTAAAGTTACTACTCTGAAAATATGAAGAAGAGAATCGAGACTTCAAAACGAAGACATCACAAGTCTTTGAGGAATCAAACAAGGTAATTGTTGATCTAAAAGTCCAAATTCAAGAAGCAAAGAAAATTGAAGAAGATCTAACAGATCAGCTAAAGAAGAAAGGAGAAGACTGTGAAAGGTATGAATTTGAAATAGATGTTTTAAAAAGGGATCTAGAAAAGGTGAATTCTAAAATAACAAGTGAATTAAAATCTGAGAAAAGCACTCAAGTTTTGAATAAGATTCTAGAGAGTCAAAGATCACCATCTAACAAGTCAGGCATTGGGTATGAGAAAGAAAAAGAGAAAGCTAAGAGCTACATTGAAACTCTTAAGGAACCAATGAAAAAGGAGACCAAGAAGGAAGAAGCCAAGAATACAAAAACCAACTCTATCAACAAAGAAAGCAAAGGAGAACAAAACTTTAGAAGACCATTTGCTCCAAGATATACAAATAAAACTAGGTTTGGTAATTATTTTGATGGATATTGTTATTATTCCAATCATTTTTGTCATAAGAAATTAGATTGTAGAAAGAGAGCCAAGGATAGTGAAGTCAGGAGCAGAAACAAAGGAACCTATGGAGCTTCGAACAGAAACTACAATTCATTTGCTCCCTTATCAAACTTTGATGAAGCTATAGTTTGTTACAAGTGCAACAACTATGGACATATAGCATGCTATTGTAGAAGTGTTTTTGAATCTGTAACACAAGATTAAAAGTTCAAAGCTCTAGTGATAAAGAAAAGAGAACCATCAAAGATCTGGAAGATGTAAGAAGAATCCATGATTGTTCAAATAGCATTCCATGCTAGAAATGAAGGAGAACAATGGTTCATTGATAGTGGATGTTCGAGACACATGACTAGAGATAAAAGCAAATTCATCTCATTAAAAAAGGTCAATGAAGGCACGGTGAAGTTTAGAGACAACACTACAGCTAGAATAATAGGAAAAGGTACACTTAGTCTCGATAATGGAAAAACCAAAATAGAAAATGTGTTATATGTGGAAGGGTTAAAGCATAATCTTCTAAGTGTTAGCCAAATGTGTGATCAAGGACACACACTCAAGTTATTTTTTGAAGGTTGTGAGATCAGAAAAAGAGACATGAGAAAACTAATTGTAGATGCTCATAGAACCACAAACAACATATACATGCTTGGAGAAATGAGAGGAGAGAAATGTTGTCTGAGTCAAGTTGAAGAAAGTTGGTTATGGCATAGAAGGTTAGGGCACATAAATTTTGATAATCTTGTGAAAATCAGCAATAAACAGGCTATGCAAGATATGCCAAAGATAACAAAACCTTCAAGCACTCTATGCAAGCAATGCCAAAATGGGAAGCAAACCAGAACAAGGTTTAGAATGAAGGAATATTCAACCACAAAACCACTAGAGCTAATTCATACAGATCTTTGTGGTCCTACCAGAACTAAAATCATGCAAGGTGAGAGCTACTTTATGTTGCTCATTGATGATTATACTAGAATGACATGGGTAGCGTTTGTAAAAGAAAAATCATAAGCATTTGAAAAGTTTAAAGCTTTCAAGGCATTAGTAGAAAATGAAAAAGAGCTGAAAATAAAATGTCTAAGGTCAGATCAAGGAGGTGAGTTTATTTCATATGAATTCATTGAGTTTTGCAAAGATCATGGAATTAAGAGACAATACTCAGCTGCAAGGACTCCACAACAAAATGGAGTGGTGGAAAGGAAAAATCGAACCGTTCAAGAGATGGCTAGAACTATGTTGAATGAATCTAAGCTATCAAATAGATTTTGGAGAGAAGTAGTTAATACATCAGTATATATCTTGAATAGAGGATAAATCAGAGTTAATAATGACAAAACTTCTTACAAATTGTGGAAAGGAAGACCAGCTTCGGTCAAACATTTCAAAGTGTTTGGAAGTAAATGTTTTATCAATAGGAATGAAAAAAACTTGGGAAAATTTGATTCAAGAGCTGACGAAGGAATTTTTCTTGGTTACTCCATCAAAAGCAAAGCCTATAGATGTTATAACAAAAGGCTACAAACTATCGTAGAAAGTGCTAGTGTTAGAATAGATGAGATCATGAATCAAAAGGCAAAAGAACCTTCAGAAGAGCCTCTAGAAATACCCAATCTTGTAGAAGAAGAAGGGGAGGAAGAGAATATAGAAAATTTGAGTGAATCTGAAAGGCAGGACACCAAAGCACCATCTCGCTTTGTTCAGAAGAATCATGCTAAAAGTCAGATCATTGGCAACATTGATGCTGGGGTGCAAACCAAAAGAAGAATTGTAAGTATCCCTGAGCATGTAAAATTTTCTTTGTTATCCAAGGTAGAGCCTAAGAATTTTTTTGAAGCTAGTCATGATAAACATTGGGTAAAAGCAATGGAAGAAGAATTAGATCAAATTGAGAAGAATGAGACTTGGGAATTTGTGCCCAGGCCAATGAATCAGAATGTAATTGGCACTAAATGGGTTTTTTGAAACAAATTGAATGAAAATGGCCAAGTCACTCGAAACAAAGCAAGGTTGGTATGTAAGGGGTATGCTCAGGTAGAAGGTGTAGATTTTCAAGAGACTTTTGCTCTTGTTGCTAGATTAGAAGCAATTCGAATATTTCTTGCATTTTTAGTATTCAAAAATTTCAAAGTTTATCAAATGGATGTTAAATCAGCATTTCTAAATGGCAATCTAGAAGAGGAAGTTTACATAGAACAGCCAAAAGGATTTCTCTTATCACAAAACAAGGATTATGTGTGTAAGTTGAAGAAGGCTTTATACGGATTGAAACAAGCTCCTAGAGCATGGTATGCTAGGCTTGATAAATACCTACAAGACCAAAGATTCAAGAGAGGATATGATGATAGTAATCTTTACATCAAAACTGAAGGAGATCACCAATTAATTGTTGTGGTGTATGTAGATGATATAATCTTTGGAGGAGACAATAAAGAAATGTCTAAGATATTTGTCGAAGATATGCAAAAGGAATTTGAGATGTCCATGTTAGGTGAGTTGTCATTTTTCCTTGGTTTACAAATCTCTCAATCTAACAAAGGAATATTCATATCCCAAAGCAAGTATGTGAAGGAGATATTGAAGAAATTCCATATGGAGGAGTGTGCCCCTATTAGCACACCTATGGCTATGGGTATGAAGTTGAGAAAAGATGATGAATCTCTGAATACTGATCAAACTCTTTACAGATCAATGATTGGGAGTTTACTCTATGTGATGGCATCTAGGCCAGATATCATGCAAGTAGTAGGTATGGTTGCACGATTTCAAGCAGCTCCAAAAGAAACACATGTGCAAGCTATGAAACGTATATTTAGATATTTAAGGAGAACCTTGGATTATGGGTTGTGGTACCCAAGAGGTAAAGACTTCACATTGGTAGCGTACACGGATTCAAATTGGGTAGGTTGTGTAGATGATATAAAAAGTACAAGTGGAGGAGCATTCTTTCTTGGAGATAGCCTAGTATCTTGGTTGAGTAAGAAGCGGAATTTTGTATCTCTATCCACACCAAAAGCAGAGTACATAGCGGTAGTGCTATGTTGTACACAAGTTCTATGGATGAAACAAACCTTGAAAGATATCAAAGTAGAGTATAATCATCCAATCTCTATATTTTGTGATAATACTAGTGCGATAAGTATTTCAAAGAATCCAGTTATGCATTCCAAAACTAAGCATATCCCTATACAGTATCATTACTTAAGAGAATAGGTGGCAGAACAACAAGTAAAATTGGAATATGTTTCCACATTCGAATAGATGGCAGATATCTTCACTAAGCCACTTCCAAAGGAAACATTTGAGTACCTACAACAAAAGTTGGGAGTAATTTATTTTGCATCTTGCCACTGAAGGGAAGCATCAGCTAAGGGGGAGATAAGTACTAGCTCTTGGATAGACCCTTTGCCATTTATGTCAAAGGGGGAGAAGTACAGAAAGACGATGTCACAGAAAGGGGGAGCTACAGTGAAAAAAAAAGGATTTAAATAGAAGAGACAGTGTAGCAAGGGGGAGCAGTTTCAGTATGTGGTTGCCATAATGACAAAGGGGGATATTGTTGGAATATTGTCATTGATGTCAAATGAACTATTGCCAAAAGTGAACAGAATTGATGGCCATAAGTGAACGAAAATGTCGATGGAAGTCAACGGAATTGTTGACAGAAGTGAATGGAATTGTTGCTGAAATTGAATGAAAATGTTGATGGAAGTGAATGGAATTGTTGATGGAAATGTCGATGGAAGTGTACGGAATTGTCAACCTTGGCCGACCTATTGGGAGGAGGTGTGACCGTTCGAAAGGACCTTTTCAGGTTAAGATTCACGACCTTAATTTGTGGTTTTCCATGGGTTATAAATAATTCCATAATGAATGGCAAAAGAGTAGATTCGAAAGTAGAAGATATATAAAAGAAGAGTAGAATTTTTAAAGGCAATTTTTTGTGAAAATATTGAAAAGAAAAAATCAGCAAGTATAAGGAAGAGTATAGTAGCGAGAACACTCAAGTGTAGATCGAATCTAAAGGAGATAAAGTAAGTGTTCTATCATCTGTTGTTTTGACAAAAAATTTGAGATAGAAGAGTGATTTTTTTTTAGAAGGTTGGTGCCTTCGTTTTGAAGAGATTGGTGTCTCTTATTGAGTTGGTGCTCAGTGAAAGGGGTCAGTGCTCCTGTAGGTTGGTGCCTACAAAATTATTTTTGGGGTTGGTGCTCTAGTAGGTTGGTGCCTATGAATATTTATATTAAGAGAATTTCTCCGTGGTTTTCTCCTGAAAGGGTTTTCATGCAAATCTGTGTCTATTTGCATTGTGTGGTTTTGCATTGTATTCTTTGATTGCTTTGAATATATTAATTGTGGAGTAATTTGAGGTTTTGAATTTAATATTAATAGTCAAAAGTCAAAAAATATCTTATATTGATTCACCCCCCCTCTCAGTATAATCTTGTGCTTAACACTAACTTCCATACGTATACAAGCAGTTTTGAATTTTTGTACACACAAGAAGTAAAAACTTAATAGGATCACAGGATCTTGAAGTGTCTCCTTTTAATGTTCATTTACAAACCCATGTCACTCATTGGTGTCATAAACTAAAAATTGAGGAGGCACATAAGGCCATAGGGGCTCAAGTGTGATCTTGAATGCATTGGCTAAAAATTGGGGACAAGGTCATCAAGGAATTTTTTTCTCTTTTATGATCTAGAAGAGATAATAATATAATTAAAGATGTTAAGGATATGCTCGGCTTACCAAACTCCATGACATTATATAAGCCTTTGTACATCATTATCATGGGCTTTTTTCATCCTAGGCTAATTCTCCTAAGCACAAAGCTGCTCTCACTCAGTGTCTCCAATCTATTCCTTGTAAAGTTTCTAATGTACAATAAGTCACTTGTGAAAGGAATTTAACCTTCAATGACTTTCATGAGGAGGTTATGTAGATGGCTATTGACAAAGCCCCCAGCATTGATGGTTTCTCGTGTGAGTTTTATCAAATTTTATGGGATATTGTTGGTCTTGATCTTTATAAGGTATACTTTGAAGCAATGTTAACAAATTCTTTGGGACCTCTCATAAATCGAGATAACATTAAATTTATCCCTAAAGTTGGTGATTCTAAGATTATTACTAACTAGAGGTTGATTACTCTTCTCAATGTCTCTTACAAAGTTATTGATAAGGCGTTGACTATCAAACTTAAGCATCTTCTTCCCTTAATTGTTAGAAGTGAACAAACAAGTTTTATCCAACACAAATACATTCTTAAAAATGTCATTGTTATTTGGGAAGGCATGTAATGGGCTCATGTTTCCAATGAAAAGGACCTATTTATTAAGATTGATTTTGTGAAGGCCTATGACTGTATTGAGTGGCCCTTTATTTTGGTCATGCTTCAAGCTCTTGGATTTGGTCCCAAGTTTGTGCAAACAATTAAAATGTTTTTTCAAGATGTTGTGGCATGTATCACCATCAGTGGAGCTCAATCCTCTCATTTTGAACTTCATATATCTATTAGGCAGGGGTGCCATTTGACCCCTTCGCTTTATGTGTTAGCAACAAAGTTTTTTAACTATTTGATTGCTAATTAAGTGTCCCGAGGTTTGGTGAAAGGCATCTCTCTCCCTTAGTGTGACAATCAATTGTTAAATGGGCATTTTGATGATGAATCTTTTATTACTCTTCAGGCAAAGGAGGAGATAGTTAAGAATGTTATGGATTATCTTCATATATTTTGTTTGGCATATGGATCATCCATTTAATGGAGAAAAACTCAGTGTTATCACTAGACTCTTGGTCCCAAATCCCCTTGGTTGGAGGAATATCAATGGTAGTGGATTCATCTAGGGGTTTAATTTAAATTCTTTGGCATCCCTTTTATTTTTTGGGCCTCTCCTTCTGAGTTATAGTCCTATGTGGTTCAAAGGGTTGAGAAAAAAATCTCCTTTTGGGTCACAAAACCTCTATCTTTGGTGGGCAAGTTTCAAATTTGTTATAAGCTCTTGATAGCTACACATGTTTACTATTATTCATGTTGGCCTCCTTCTAATGTTTTCTATAGTAGCTAGGAAAATCTCCTAATAAACTTCCTTTGGGCCAATTATGAAGGACACAAGGGCTGTCATAGAGTTTCTTAGCAAATTTGTTGCATGCTTAAGGAGGCATGTGGTATGGGTTTCCTAGACATTAAGCTTTAAGGTCTAGCTCTCAGCATTAAATGGGTTATTCATGAGTTGGAAGATGATGAAGCCTAGAAGGTTATGCTTCGTTGCAATATCTCTCAGGGGGTCCCTTATGGTAGATGTGTTTGGAATGGCCTTCATCTCCATACTCTTCTTATTACCCTAGTTTTGATTAAAATTTAGGGTACCTTTGGCATTCAAAGTATATGGAAAGCTTGGTAAAAATTCAATCCCCATCTAATATGGATAGAGGAGAGTTTTAGGATGGTCTTTCCATTAATTCTCATTCCCTTTGGTGGTTTCCCTACCTAAATTTTCATAATGTTCCCTTAACTTTGGTCCCTTAGATTAAAGGGTTAAAATTATTCAAGAAAGGTGTGAGAACCATATGGGATCTCTTTTACACCATGAACCATGCTTGGCTTTCTTAGTCGCAAGTTCAGACCAAATTCAATTTAAATAATGCAAATGCTAACTATGTTGCTGAAGTTCAAAGCTCCATACCTAATGAGTATCTTCATAAGATTGGAGTAAAGTCTCTTACTCCTTGGTGGAAAGATTGGCATTGGCCTATTGCCACTAATTTTTCTCATTATTCTCCTCCGTGGGGGTACAATATTTTATCCCCTTGGCATATTCAAGATGAACTCTCAATCATTAATGGAACCTCTAATCTAGCCATGAAAGTTTGGTCCAAAAGATTTATTAATGTGTGGGATGCTCCCATTGAGCCTAAAAAGGCCCATTTTCTTTAGTGCATCCTCTATCAAGGTTTCCCTATGGGTGATCTACTTAAACACATGGGGGTTTCAAATCCCATTTGCCCAACTTGTCATTAACACAAGATTATTAAACACTTATTTTTATTTTGTTCTCATGCTCAGTGAGAATGGCATTGGATTCATACTTTCTTTCAATGGTTTAGACCTGAGTTCTTTACATGGAAGATGGCTCTCTTGAGGTACTTTACTCTACTTCCTATAAGATACAACATTTTTTGGTAGATTTTTTGTGTTGATATTTTATTTCAAATTTGAAAAACTAGGAATTATGCTTGTTTTAATCATGAAGAAATGGAACATAGTTTTTTTGTTACTAACAAAATTACTGTCATTTCCAATATTACTCTCCAAATTTAAAATCAAACTGACAAAGTTCACCTAGAACTTAATCACCTTTAGTGCTTGCTTGATCACTAGGGAAATGTCTCGTGTGAAGTTAGCCAAGAGCCTCCAAAACTCCCACGTTTTATGTCGCCTCATTGTGTATGGGGAGGTGGCTCATGCTGGGAATGTTCTAGGAATAAACACATGATCCTCTCTCCACATTGATCACCACCTCGTTGGTCTTCCCTGTGGCATGGTAGATCAAGTGGATCTTTCAAAAGTGAAGGTGTTGTTTAGAGGTTGGGCCCCTCCCCAACAGGGCCATGGAGGTGATGGCAGGGGTTGGGGCCCTCCCCCTCAAGACAAGTATCCACAGTTGGCTTTGGTGATTTATCTTGATAAAAATGTGGATGAAAATAATAATTCACAAAAAAATGATAGATGGGAACCTTTACATGTGGATGAAGACGCCCTACTCAGGGAGGTTGGGGTGACAAGCTACAGGATCTACCTCCTCTAGCCAACATGTTTGTTGCTACAACTTAATTATTCTCTTTATTGTTATGTGCTCTTATGAATGCTTTGTTGGTTATTTTGCATCTTTGATTTGATGTTTTGTTGAGTAGTCATTATTAACCTTCTACTGGACCTATTGTTTACTGATGAGTTTTTATCTTTGGTTTGATTTTACTTGTGGAGTGTGATATTTCCACCTATTTTTTCGTATGATTAACAATGTACTATATACTTATTTATATTAATATAGATATGCTCTTCAATTTAAAAAAAATAGAATGACTTTTTATTGTAAGAGAATTATATAAATTATCTAAAAAATTATATAAAAATACATATGAACAAACTCAATATTAACATTTATTCTCTTATATTTTATATTGATATATACATTGTTAAGATGAAATGTACTAATAATAATATAATATAATATTTTACGTATAATTTATTATTAGACCGGATCAACAGACTCAATGTATTAATATTTTTACAATTTAAAAAAAATCTTCGACATTTCATAACAAAAATGGGTAAGATTTGGGCCCATGTCCTCAAGTAGTGGACCCCTCTCAACTTTTGGGCAAGTTGATTCTTCACTATCCAACCGCATATTAAACCTATCATTTATTTGAGGAACACGTGGCAGAGTCTCACTATTGAATGTTTCCTTCAAGTTTGACACCTATGTGTCTTGAACGTGAATCTCTAATACATCATTTTTATTTTTTTTTAGGAAAGTTTTTTAAGTCGTTCAAAGTTATAAGATAGGTTAACTATTTTGATTAATATATTGAGGATACGGTGATGTGTAGAAATATGATAGGCTATTGCGAAGGAAATGAAGCACTCTCCATTGCCCTTTTTGAAAACGCATCACCACCTCCTCACATAGATATTTCAATAATGTGAGCACTAATACGATACATATGCTCCATTTATTATAAGTGGTATTTTAGGATAATGACAATGGTGACAAAAATGACAATAATGATTGTGAAGAAGATGAATGAAGTTTTACGCTATTACAATATCATTTGATTGTAGGAGTTAAAATTTGTTCATCCAGTGTTTTGTAGAAAGTGATTTCAATTGTTACATCACATCTATCGTGCTTTAAATTAGTGGTCGATATCATATTAACTATGAAGATCTCAGAAGAACACTTGAGCTTTGACTTCATTTTAAACTTTAAGATATTATTAGCAAACTAAATTTTTATATCAGTATTTGCACTCTTACTTGCAAATAATGTATCAATAAAGACTTTATATATTCCCATGAAAAACTCATTCCGCACCATTCACATGTCCTTTTTGTCATTGAATACTTGCTAACAATACATAATCGATAACATAATTGAAAATTTTTAAAACAAATTCATAAAACAAATTTAACATAAAATATTCATAAATCAAAGTAAATATTAATCCAACAAATACATACCATCCATACTTCAAATTTACTAGAGAGCATTCATAAATGCTTTTACTATTATTAAAATGCAAATGAAAATGAAACATATAATTAAATATTATACATGAGGAATTGGTAAATAAAAAATCACATCCATATCTTGATTGATAAAGTTTGATGTTCAAGATAAAAGTAAGCTTCAATGTATTAGTGGTGTAGGCTTGATCATGTGGAAGTAAGTGGTGAATTTGCATGTATGGTAAACAAGTGAGGAGACCAAGGTTGTATGGTATAGTGGAGGATGATTTAAAGATCACATATGCCCTAGTTGCATGTATGTTGTCTAGGTAATGCATGGAAGGACTATGGATTGAGTTGGTTAAATGGAGACATATAAATTCCTAAAAGCCTTCAATATTATGGATATAGAGGATGTGATAGTTCATGTAGGTAAAGGCAGTTAATTAAAATAGAGGGATTCACAAGACATAGGTGTAACTAGGTTTGATAGTGGAATTTTAATGATTAAGGAGGATTACATTTTGTGAGGAGCTATAAATGGTTTTTTGAAGAATTGGTAATTTTAGTGACAAATATTTGCCATTTGGATAAATGTAACTTTTTGTCTTTTTTGAAAATGGATAATTAGGGAAACATATGCATTAGCCAAAATTTTATTCCATTTTTTAAATTATCATTTATAATCACCATATAAAAATGCCTTAGGCGGATTTGGTAAACTATCGAATCTATAAAAGTTGTAACCACTGAATGTGTTTAAGAATTGTCAAAATTGTACTCCCGTTCTATTTCTAATTATGATTTTTCTAAATACTTACATTGTTATTTATGTCATACAATATTGTGCACTCACAATTTATAATTTCAATGTTAAATATGCAAAATTGTTTTTTTTTCTCTCTTTAACTCAAATTTTAAAAATAATAACAAAACAAATATATGTTAATTTAGTTGACTCAAAATATCCCTAAAAAAATTACAATTATATATTTTATGTACTTAAAATCATAATATATATATATATATATATATATATATATATATATATATATATATAAATAAATAAATAAAACAATAAAATTTCAAGTGAAAGATGTATCTCCTCTCCATGATGAAATGGAATTCAAACTACATAGACATTTATCTAACCTTGCTTGTTGTAACATCCTTCTTATTTAATGGCTCAAGAAATTTTCCATGTTGTATTGTGAAAAATCTCTTTTGACTTTAAACTTTCACCCACATTATTTAGAATATTCAAATAATATTTTTTTGGGTTCCATGGATTCTATTTTCTAATATGAAAGCTTTGTTTATCTAAGTTTTCTACTTTTAAATAATTATAAAAAAAAATCAGCTAAATAATGTACTTGTAGTTTTTTTTTTAACTAAATTTCATTTTTAAATATATAAAATATTTAGAATAAAATTATATTTAAATAAGTTGATTGAGCCAATTAAATAAAAATATAATTCTAAAATATTAATAATACTATTTAAACTTAAAAAATGAAAATGATAAATAATAAAGTCTGTTATGAAAATTTATTAACAAATTAAATATATAAAATTTGGATCAATTTCTTCAACTCTCTACATAATGTTGTGAGAAAAAGATTTACATAATGTTCTCATTTTTCAGCGATTGGAAGGATTCTTGTAAGATTATTAGTGTAGTTTTAGCATTCTCATTTATATTTGATTTAAAATTTTAAAGGTTATTTCAAAAAATCTATTTTGGATATATTTTTTTATTTTTTTAGTTTATATAAATAATTTTGGATCTAAAATTATTTAGATAATTTTATCTACAAATACTCACTGCATTTTATATAAATTATAAAATTATTATTGCTTTTATTTTTTGAAATTTTTTTTTACATATCCTCCAATCATTATAGAGGTTTTCTTTTGTATTTTATATTTTTTTGTTTTTTAAACATCTCAAAAAAATCATTTATTAGAGGGTAGGATAAGGTAGTGCATGACATGATGTAGGTATGAGAGTGGATAGAGCTTCTTGTAAATGTAGGTTTATAATGGTTACATGTGGTTGTGTATAGTGCACACCTCCTTTAAATAACTATTTGTACATAATACTCTGAGATTGAGATTGAGAATAAGAATGATGATGGATTATATTTCTAATGTAAACATGTAGAGGCATTAATCGCATTGTCAAAACAAATCCTATAAAAATAAAATGTGACTATTTATTATTATTATTATTATTATTATTATTATTATTATTATTATTATTATTATTATTATTATTATTACTATTTTTTTTTTTTTAATGACAAAAATTTGATGTAAAGGCAACCCAAAGTCAAGCTAAACTCAACTTAAGCTTGAAAAATCCAAAGAATTTGCATTTGAAAAGTTGATACAAAAGTGGCATTTAATTTTTTTTTTGAGTAATCTCTTTTGCGACAACTTTTTTAACATAAATTTAAAAAAAATTATGTGAAACAAATAGAAAAAAAACAAATATCGATATTAAATTGACTTTAAATCGATAATGTAAATGAACATATATGAACTAGTGTATCCAATGATTGAAAAGCTAAAAAAATCATGACAAAAAGATAAATGCACTATTACTTCAAAAGAAAAAAAAAAAGGTTTAGAAATATTGAAGGCATTCTAGATAAACACAAAAATGTCAACATGCTTCAAACAATATATTCAATAACTTAAATAAATAAGAGAAAAAACAAGAATAAAAAAAGAATATCCCAAAAACAAGCCAATCACATTTAATTTAAACTATTTTTTGATAGATTATAAAACCCCCTAAATCCGTACAGTTTAACTAGCAACAAATGACAATAGGCCATATTTAAGTGTCTACATAACGTAGATAAAAAGAGTTTTGGACTTTGTAATCCATGGGAGGCTACAACTTCCATCGAGTGATGGAATGAAACCGATGTATGTGATGAAAAAGTAACCGCCTCACTTTTTATAAAAGAGTAAAACTTATACAAGAGACACGTCCTGGTTCACCCTGAGAACAGGCCCACTATTTAATATTTTTTTTAATTAAAATTCAACAGAGCCGAACCCAACGGTGGGAGTCAAAGGACGATACATCTGTCGGCTAGTTGCAACAGATTTGCATAGACTTGGAAGGAAAGTGTCGTGAGTTCAATGCAGACATGCACATAAATTATAGTTCATAGATTCAAAGTTAATACCCTTGTTTGAATTGGGTTACCATGCTTTGGTTCGGATTTTACATCTCCAAAAAACGACTATTATCATTTATTTGTTGACCAACTACAGAGTTTCAGAGTACCTATGAAATGGACATCGAAATAATAATTTAAAATTTATAATTATTATTTGAATTAGCTTACTTGAGTATATTACTGAGTTTCTCGAAGATTTTCTCATCAGCAGCACAATCTTCAGAGTTTATATTTTCTTTACCAATTTGCACGCTACATGACTACGATGACAAGCTTTAGTTCTTGTCGAACCTGTAAAGTCAGAATGCACATAAAGTGCCATGTTCTCCCTGTTTCTGAGGCTAAATACTTTCCATTGAATTCAGCACAGTTCGATTCCCAGTTTTTGTTGTTGAATCATTATTAATTGCCTTTTGATATTCCTGCTCTGAAAAGCCTCTATCTTTTTAATGAAATCTGGAATTTTAACCACGATCAACATGATTGGATTATTTTGGAGTTCTAATAGAAGTGATGAAGATAGTTTTCTATCCATTATTCATTTCATTTGCTTCCCTTTGGACATTTCCTGGTTATTCTTCATGCTTTGATCTTTGCAATGGGTATGTTCTCTAAAATATTAGTACCCTGTATCTGGTAATTTTTTTGGTTTGTCAACCGTAAATCTCAAGCTCCCTCATTTATGTGATTGGGTAAGTTTTACAACAGTAACAGTCCTCTAATGTATTATTTGATAAATGCCTATGAAGACATTTTCTATGCACAATGAAATAATTAATAGCCTCTGCATACTTGACATTTATTCATAGTGCCTTTACATACAGAATTGGTATTGAACAGTGTCTTCGACTTCTTTGTTTTCCTATAGCTATTTTTGTAGACTCTAAATATCACATTCATACATCTACTCTAGCAGAGAGGTATGCTCATCATTACCTTGTTTAAATAATTAGATCCATAAATTAATTAGATTTTATTGTGAATATTTTTGTTTTCCTATAGTTATTTTTGTTGACTTTAAATATCGCATTCACACATCTACTCTAGCAGAGAGGTATGCTCATCATTACCTTCCTTGTTTAAAAAATTAGATCCATAAATTAATTCGATTTTATTGTCTAAAATAATAGATTTTGAAATAATAAGGTTACACAAGTTGCCAATTTTTTTTTGCCATAAAGAATAGTTCAGCAGCTATCATATGTTATGCAATAACAATTTCCTCTTTCTGTACAATTTCAGGATGGCAAAAAGCAATGCTTAAAATAACATAGCATTCATACATATACCAACTGCTTCAACTCAGTCAAAGATCAATGGAACATTTTTGCATTCATATTTTTTTTTTCTTTTATAAATTCACATGTTTTTTTGGGTCATGTTGTACCTAGACCACCTTGTTCTCAAACATTTTAAATAGATTTGTTTTATGACAATCAATATGATTTTATAAACAATGAAATGTCAATATAGATATTTCCCCAATGTATTTTCCTTTTACTTCTATTTGGTTTGATATGGAATATATGTTATTCTAAATAAACACATGTGAATATGTTTGTCACCCTAATATATTTCTTGCTAGTAATTACATGTTGCAGTAGGTACTCAAGCCACAACCTAACTCTTACTTAATAGTGTTCTGAGGATGTTATATTTTAATGTGCAAGGAAATGAAGGAATGCATTTTGATCAAATTAAAGATGATTGTATTTTAAAGCACTTAGAATATGAATCAAAAGGGTTTTATTCTAATTAGTATGATGATGATGAAGTGCAATGTCACACCATCGATTAAGGTAAAAGTCTTAAAACAAACCAAAAAAGGACGAGGCCAGATTCCATTCCCTAGTAAATTTTATGGAATGGATACCCCTACATCCATGGCACTTAGACAAAGACTATGGCCAATAAAAAATAAATCAAACAAGATATGGTCATGTATTAGAATGCATTATTGATTATTTACCAAAGGCAACACTATTTTGCATACATTGTCTCTACTTCCTTCTTTGATATGGGAACACTATTGCGGTTGTAAACAATATGTGTTGAGGCTCCTAATGTCAATGCAGATGAATCAAATCCATGATTAAATATTATACAACATGCATTAGTAAATAAATAAATATAGCCATATCTTGATTGATAAAGTTTGAAGATCAAGACAAAACTAAACTTCATGTCTCAGTGGTTTAGGTTAGATCATGCAGAAGTAAGTGGTGGATTTGCATGTGAGGTGGCCAAGTGAAGATACCAAGGTTGTATGGTATATTGGAGGATGATTTTAAGAGAACATATCCCTTGGTTACATGTATGTTGTCTAGGTAATGTATGGAAGGATTATGGATTGAGTTGGTTTAATAGAGACATATAACTTCCTATTTAAACTTTCAATAGGATGGATCTAGAGGATGTAGTATATCATGTAGGCAAAGGCAATTAAGTAAAATAGGGGGTTCAAAAAACATAGCAGTAACTAGGTTTGACGGTCGAATTGTAATGATCGAGGAGGATTACATATTGTGAGGAGCCGAAAATGGTTATTTGAAGAAAGGGAAATTTTAGTGACAAATATTTGCCATTTAGATAAATGCAACTTTTAATCCTTTTTGAAAATGGATAAATATGGCCACGCGCACATTAGCCCATATTTTATTCCATTTATTGAATTATCGTATATTATCACCATATAAAATATGTGTCAGCCTAATTTGATGCATGTTTTAGAAATAACAATTAAATGAGAAAGGATAATATAATTTGACATGCTTGTGTAAAATATTAAGATTTTGAGACTGGAACAATGATCAAGACATGAGTGTGTAGGTCTATGTTAAATTTGGATGTCTAATTATTTAAGGATGGGTTTTACACTTCAACTTTAACTAACATAAATGCCTTTTGTACAAGAGGGGATGATGTTCAATGTAGTGAAATTGAGTATGCCAAGGGGATCAATGCACAAGAATATAATAAAGAATAAGCATACTGGAGGATTCACATAACACTTCAAGAATGACAATACATTGGCACAATTGGCATGGGATTCTTTGGGCCAAGGATGGGCAAAGACATGTGTAGATATGTGAGATACTGTATATTTTTCTATTTCGTGAAGGGGAGAAGTCAAAATGTAGGTTTGTATTCAATAATTATGCCTTTATGATGTTTGCTTGGATTCATATCCCCTCTATTTTATAGACTATGGTATGAACATATAAATGTTCCTCCCAAGTCTTGTTCAAAAGAAAAGAGTATGATCAGAATAGCTTATTCTTCAATTTGTTGAAATTTTATAGTGCATAGGTTATCCAAAGTGCATGACTAACCATCCATGTAGTCCTGAATATGTTTTGAAACTCATATTCTATGTGTATTCTTGTGCAATCCATAATTAGCAATATCATGATTGGACATTTATCCTATTTAATGATTGCACTTCTTTCAACTAATTTAGTTGGTCTTTGATCAATAGTAGCATATGCATATTCTTGATTTTTATACTTTTTACACAGTATAATATGATATATAAACTCCATGTCCCATCTTTCCTTGGGATCAATACAATGGCCAAATTCAAGATTGGTGTGTGTGTGTGTGTGTGTGTGTGTGTGTGTGTGTGTGTGTTACTTTTACGATTTTTATGAGCATAACATATTTTTGGGTTCTAAAATTGATTAGTAACTTATAGTGTAAACTTATATATAACGCATGGTGCATTTGTAAGAGAAAAAGTGATATCTTACAAGTAATTTATAAGAGATAAAATTGATATCTTATATTTTGATTGCAATGGAAAAGGAGAGTAAACGATAGAAAAAAAAATAGAACTCTGTTATAACTCGTACAAAAATTTCTATCCATAACATTTGATGAAAGGTTAACATTTTCTTCTTAAGATTATATATGTATGTATCTATATAGATACATACACACAAACACACACACACACACACATATTTAGAAAATAACTTTTTTCAATTAGAATGAAACATTGTATAAAATACAAAAAAATGGATTAAAAGACTACATAAATTATAGAGTTATTATGTTATTTATTTACTAGATAAATGTAATATTTTATTATTTTCAAATATAGATTGTAGTGGGTTGGTGCAATTACTGAAATAAATTGAAGTTTATAGCAAAATTCACTAGAAAGAGTGGTATGGGAATAAGAACACATAATAAAGATTATTTATATAGGTAACTTGATATTTAAATTTGAAAACTCTTATGATGTGTGGACTTACATCTCATTGGTTTATTTAATTTTGTTTGGATTGATTTTTATTGTACTGCATTGAATTAAAAAGAAGAATTAGTTTTTTATTATAATTTTTTTCAATTTTTATTAAATAAATTGGTAAGCATTATGTATATATTTAATTATGTAGGTACACTTATTAGAGTGGTGTAAGGAGCAAGGAGTAGAAGATGTTTAGAGTTAACGATTTGGAATAGTACATATATTTGTGGAGCTTAAAATTAAAAATGAAGAAAAAGTGGATGTATAATTACACATTAAATATTGTGAATATGAAAAATAGTTTTGAAAGCTTGTACATGTTAAAATATTAAGTTGATATGACTTTGAATCATGATTATAACTGAAAGAATATTATATTAAACAATTAATATAAAAATGAATATCACTAAATCGAATATTAACATTAATTTATGCAGATCTTAAATTGATATATTTATGATTAAAATAAAATGTACTAAAAAATAATACAATATTTTATGTAAAAATTTAAAAATTTATATGAATCATGATAAAATATCTATACACAAGATTTGGGCCCTACATTCCGAAATACCCTTTCACCTATTAAACCTCACTCATTTATTGGTATCTTTCTATTAGTGAATGCCTTAGTAATAAGGCGTCTGATGATTCAATATATTGTAATATATTGTAAACTCTTCTCCATTACGTTTAGCATCAGACACCGGATTCCATCTTGACACTAGGGAAACATGGATGCCCAACATACCCTAAAAATTATATGATTACATGTATTTTTTTTTTAGCGAGATTCATTTATACGTCTATTATATTTAGAGTGTTTTTCAGTTAGAAAGACCATACGATATACTACTTAAAATTTTGGAAAACTAAAAATACATACCAATAAAAGGGGTGAAGGTTCTATAAATATATGATAAATTGTCTATTATATATTTTTAAAACAAACATTAAAAATTATAAGTTTTTTATGATTTTATAATAATAGCAATTATTATTTATTAAATAAATAAAATATAAATATTTTTAAAAATTATTTAAAATATTAATATATATATCTTAAATAAATTTATGTAAAATATATTGATAAATATTATTTTTGAAACACTTAATCTTACTTATAAATTAATTATGGTTATTAGTATATTATAAATTTATTTATTATGATGTGATAATATTTTTTACTATAATTTATATTTACAAATTCATTGTTAAAATATGATTATTTATAAATACAATAATATGGTTAAATTTATATATTACTTATAAATTAATTATGATTATCTAATTATTTATAAATATAATACAGTAAAATTTATATATTACTTATAAATTATTTATTATGATGTTATAATATTTTTTATGATAATATATTTTTACAATTTTATTTTTATGATTACTAATAAATATTATGTGGTAATATGATTATTTATTTATTAATTATAATGTAATATAATGTAACGGATCAAATGGAAATCAATTTCACATCAAAATCAATAAGAGAATTTGTACAATAAAAACAATGAGATAAAAAGTAATCTTTAAAACATTAATGTAAAAAATTCATAATATAGAATCACAATTCAATTTAACTCATTTTTTTAAATTCTTCTTTAACTTTTTACTCCCTCTCTGTACTTTAAATTTTCATTTGTTTTAATTTATTTGTATTTGTATGTTTTTTTTATTTTTTAAATTGTTATGTTGGTTATTTTATTTTTTTATTTAATCATATCAATTTTAATATAATAATTTTTTTTATATTTTTTACTGTATAATGTCAACATCTAATTAATTAATTACCAATCTACTCATATTATTACACCCTTTGACCTCCCTAAATACCACTATAACCTCCATATAATAATAATAATAATAAAGAAACCCCTTCCTCAAATTATATTTAACTTTTATATGCTCCATTCTATTTATTTTTTTAATTTGACAAAATACAGTACTTCTCCACTATTTTTCCATGTTTATTTTTAAAAGATTTGCCTCTCCTTTATGATTCTGACTCTTTATATATATATATATATATATATATATATATATATACACTTTCGAAAGCTATCTACAGCATAATGCTAAGGAAGCCCCTTCCCAAAACTGCGCTTAGATTTTATATCTTCCATTCTATTTTTTCAATACGTCCCATTTAATTTTTTTTTAAAATACTTTTTAATGACTTGACAAATATACACTCACTTATCCCTTTTTTTTTCATGGTTTATTTTTAGAGGATTTATTTGTAGGCCAAGCAAACACAACAGGTTTGTGAGCGTGCCATATTGCAATGTGGGTATGCAATGTAGATAATATAGTCCTCAAAAGTGAAAGAGCTTATCCTACATTAAATCAAATTTTACGTATCCATCATCATAACTTTCATTAATTTAAGTAAATGTAAAATTTTTTGGGACAAGCAACTTATAATACCTTTTTCCCTAGATAGCCATAAGTTGTTTGTAGTTTGGACACCATCAAAATGAAAAGCGGAAACTCTCCCAACAAAAAGTAATCATTCATGTCTCATATTATTTAAGTCGTTATTAAAGTATTTATTGTGATAATTAAAATTAACATTAGTAATATATTATAAAGTATTATTCTTTTAATTCTTATTAAGATTTGAATAATACTTAAAGATTATAATTATTAAATATGTTCCATATTTAATATGTTTTTATTAATGAAATAAGTTTCATAAATTTAATAATGTTCAATAATATAAACAATGAATTGTGGGAAGTATTTCGTTAAAATAATACATTATTTGACGATTTTTTAACTATTTTTGTAAGAAACTTAGGTGAGTCACCTCATATAAATCATATATTAATGAATGCAGGGAATTCATTTAGCCACATATTAATAAGGATACATCATGTAGCAACTAATGTTTAGAAAATTATTAGCCAACATTAAAAATGTAGATTTGATTAAAGAGAATTAGAATATTTTTTAATAAAAAATTAAGTTCTTGATATCTACAAAAGAAAAAAAAAAACTTTTAAAACACATTTGTATGTGACTAACAACTTGGTTATATTTGCATAATAATAAAATTTTAAAATTGGTATACATTCTAATTACAATGCGTAAAGTAAACCAAAGAAAATAACATGTTACACCTAACCTCAACAACATTATATTAGAGGTAACAATGCTTATGTGCAAAGGACAAGAGATTATGTTGACATCTAATTTATGAGTTAAAGTAGGGTTAGTTAATTGAACCATCGATAAAATTGATCACATTGTCTTAAATTCAAGTTCAAAACCACATGACTTATCCACATATGTAGTTGTTGCATTTAAAAAATACTCTGACCGCTCATGGGATATTAACAATTTGACACATTTGTCAATTCCTCTTGTTACAGAGAGTAATCATCGACATATACCACACAAAATAATATGAATACTAACCATACAAAAAATACCAGGGATGACTCTTAATAAAATAAAAATTGAAATAAAGAACATTGATCATTAAGGCTTGGCCTTCATTTTAATATCAATAATATGCTCATTATAACCATCATACAAACATACACACACATATAACATTTTAATAGAGACTAGTATAGATATATGGATACCCCTCAATCCATGGCACTTAGCCAAAGACTTTAGTCAATAAAAAATAAATCAAACAAGATATGGCCATGTATTAGAATGCATTATTGATTATTTATCAAAGGCAACACTACTTTGCATGCGTTGTCTCTGGGTCCTTCCTTGATATGGGAGCACTATTGTGGGTGGAAACAATAAGTGTTAAGGATCCTAATGTCAATGCAGATGAACATCAAATCCATAATTAAATATTATATAATATGCATTGGTAAATAAAAATTATAGCCATATCTTGATTGATAAAGTTTGAAGGTCAAGATAAAAGTAGGCTTCATGTCTCAGTGGTGTAGGCTCAATCATGCAGAAGTAAGTGGTGGATTTGCATGTAAGGTGGCCAAGTGAGGAGAACAAGGTTGTATGGTCTACTAGAGGATGATTTAAAGAGAACATATCACTTGGTTGCATGTATGTTGTCCAATTAATGCATGGAAGGTCTATGGATTGAGTTGATTTAATAGACACATATAACTTCTTATTTAAGCCTTCAATATGATGATCTAGAGGATGTGATAGATCATGTAGGCAAAGGCAATTAAGTAAAATATAGGGGTTCACAAGACATAGGTGTAACTAGGTTTGATGGTGGAACTATAATGATAAAAGAGGATTACATATTGTGAGGCGCTGAAAATGGTTATTTGAAGAAACGGTAATTTTGGTGACAAATATTTGCCATTTGGATAAATGTAACTTTTTAACCTTTTTAAAAATGGATAATTACGGAAATGTACGCATTGGCCCAAAATTGTATTCCATTTCTTGAATTATCATTTATAATAATGATATGAAATATGTTCCAACCTAATTTCATGCATGTTTTAGCAATAAATGAGAAATAAGTATAGAATTCAACATGCTTGTGTAAAATGTTGGGATTCTGAGACTAGAACAATGATCAAGAAGTGAGTGTGTAGGTTTGTGTTAAATCTAGATGTCTAATTCTGAAAGGATGGATTTTACGCTTCATCTTCAACTTCAACTACCAAAAAAGCCTTGGGTGGATTTCGTAAACTGTCAAATCTATACTGATTATAACCACTAAATGTGTTAAGAGTTGTTGAAATTATAATTTTCTATATTTTAAATTATGATTTTTCTAAGCAGTTGCATTGTTAGATGTCATGCAATGTTGTGCACTCACAATGTATAAATTTGACACCAAATGTGCAATATTGTCTTCTTTTCTCTCCTTGACCTAACCCTTAAAAATAATAGTAATACAAGTGTGTCCAAAGTTAGTTGACTCAACATACCCCTCCGGGAGTTGAAGTTGTAAGATATGTGACAACAAAGTTAAATTTTGGATTATTTTGTGGTGTGGTTTATATCCCACACCTCAACGGAGGGGGTCGGGAGGGCTTGGGGAGCGGGGAGTAACATCCCCCACCCCTCTTCCCACTATTTTTAGGAAGATGAATTTTGTTGAATTCTCTATTTAGGAAGGAAAGTTCTAATGGTTTTTTTACACTCTATTTTGAAGAGGAGGAATCCTAACAGTGCTTTGCCAATTAAGCATATTTATATTTTCAGATTTTGCATATAATCTCCATAATGAGTTTGCATGTAATATGTTCATCTTATAATTAATTAAGCTTGATATCTTATACCGTAAATATTTCCTTAACTTACTAAAGTTTTACTATGTTTTATCTTATACATGTTGAGTATTTTTTCTATTTGATTATCTCTATTATTATAATCTATTATATTTATGTTATTATAAAGTGTGTGTGATTTCCTAAAAGCGGTTACATATCCCACATACTCAAAATCATAATAAATATATTTCTCTTATACATGTCAGTGAAATTTCAAGTAAAAGATGTATCTCTTCTCATTAATAAATTAGAATGCAAACTATATAAAAATTTACCTTATATTTCTAATATTATCTAACCTTACTTATTTTAGTGTCCCTTCTTATTTAGTGGCTAAAAAAAATTCCATGTTATCCATGTTGTATTGTGAAAAATCTCCTTTGACTTTTACTTGCACCCACATTCTTTGGAATATTCAAATAATAACATTTGGCTTCCATGGATGCTCTTCTCTAATATCAAAGTTTTGGTTAGTTTAATTTCTTTACTTTTAAATAATTTAAAAAAAAAAGCTAAATAATGTGTTTGTAGTTTTTTTATTTTAATTAGGTTTCAGTTTTAAATATATAGAATATTTAAAATAAGTTTTTATTTAAATAAGTGAAATGAGTATATTAATTAAATAAAAGCATAATTTTAAAATATTAATAATATTATTTAAATTTAAAAAAAAACTTTTATCCTTAAAATGATGAAAGTAAAAAATAATAAACTGTCATTTGAAAATTGCTTAACAAATTAAATATATAAAAATTTGGATCAAATCCTTCCGCTAAACCTCTCTACATAATGTTGTGAGATAGGGATTCAGATAATGTTCATATTTTTCAGTGATTAGAGGGATGCTTGCAAAATTGTTGCAGTGTAATTTTAACACCCATTCATACTTAATTTTTTTAAGGTTGTTTCAAGAAATATATTTTGGATATATTCTCCAATCATATTTTCAATTTGTATAATTATTTTTGGATCCAAAATTATTTATATAATTTTATTTAGAAGCATTTATTACATTCTATATGTATTGTGAAAATATTATTGCTCTTATCTTTTAAACTATTTTTTTTCATATCTTCCAATCATTGTAAAAGATATTTTTTCTATTTTTTTAATTTTTGTAACATTTTAAAAAATTATTTATTTGAGGGTAGGACAAATTAGTGCATGACATGATGTGGGAATGAGAGTGGATAGAGGGTGGTTGTTTTGGTTTTTTTTTTTTTTTTTTTTTTTTTAAATTATTATTATTTTTATTTATTTATAAATGTAAGTTTACAATGAGTACATGTAGTTGTGTGGTGACCATTTATACATAATATTATGAGATTGAGATTGAGATTGATAATGATGTGGATGACATTTCTAATACAAATATGTAGGAGCATTAATCTCATTGGCAAAACAAATCTCATAAAAATAAAATATAGCTATATACATACATATAAAATTTATTTTATTTTGAAAAAGTGACACAAATTAGACATATAAGTAGCCCAAAATCAAGTTAAACTCAACTTAAGTTTTAGAAATCCAAGGAATTTGCATTTGAAAAGTTATACAAAAGTGACCTTTAATTTTTTTTCATTTTCACTTTTGTGACAACTTTTCCAACACAATTTTCTAAAATTTCCATGTGAAACACATTAAAAAATAACAAATATCTATCCTAAATTGGTGACATAAATAGACATAAATACATTAGTGTAACCAATGATTGAAAAGTTAAAAAAGTCAAGACAAAATAGTAAGTGCACTATTACTTCAAAGGACCCAAAAGATAAGTTTAGAAATATTGAGGGAATTGTGTATATCCTTCCTGAACAAGTTAGCAGATAATTACAAATACATGAAATAAACTATGAAAATTAGTAATATATTAACTCAAATAAACAGAACTAAATTACAATAGTTAAATCATAGAATCACTGGACTCTTTGAGGGGGCAACCTACTTTGAGCAAGCTCAATTAAATACAATTTGTGGATGCTTTCATTGGGCTTTAACACTTAAATATTATTTCTATTTTAACAACTATTTCTTCCCATGCATGTGGGATAATACAAATGTGCTCCAGGGATGACTTACAAAGCATATGCATCCATAACAACTAATACACTAATAATGTAAAGAGAAAGGTAGGACACGAGTTCCTAACATCCCCTCTCTCTTGGATAAAGCTTTGTCTTCAAAGCTTCAAATGTGGGAAGCGCTGCTAAATTTGGACTAATGGTTCCCATGTGGCATCTTTGAGTTAAATGCCATGACATTGAATTAATACTTCTGTGACGGAGTGAGATAAAAGTTGACAGGTGTGCCAGGCCAAGACTACTTGCAGTTCGAGAAAGAGGGAACCTTCATTATCCAGTTTTGGTAAAACTGTTTGCACTCTAATATTGGTTCTAAGAACTTTCTTCAAATAGGAGACATGAAAGACTATGTGCGAGAGGAAGGTAGAAGATCTAACTTGTAAGTGACAAATCCAATTTGTTGGAGAACCTTATATAGACCATAAAACCTAGGTGCAATCTTATTACACCCTTTTCATTTTAGATGTGAGTGTTTGTATGGATGCAGATGAAGATAAACAATATCGTCAAGTTGAAAGGTGCATATGGAGAAGTGTTGATCAACGTCTTGCTTCATACGATTCTATGCCATATGGAAACTGTCTTGTAGGGTGCATAGAATTTGATCCCAATGATAAAGAGTGGTGTCAACTACCTAAACCAGTGAAATGTAGGGTGTATATAGGAGGAGTGGTGGAGGCACTTGACCATAAACTGCTTCATATGGAGTCATTTTAGTAGAAGTGTGATATGAGGTATTGTACCACCATTATAAAAGAGGTAACCATTTGACCCACTGATGTTCCTGCTCTATGATAAAATAACAAAGATACATTTTTAGACATTTATTGATGATTTCAGTCTGGCCATCGATCTGTGGATGATATCCTGAACTCATTTTAAATTGTGTACCAAGATGCTTGAAGAGTTCTTACCAAAAATGGCTTGTGAAGGTAGAATCATGATCTGAGACAATAGAGGTAGGAACACCATAGAATCAAAATATGTGATCAAAAATTATATGAGGAATAGTGGAAGCAGTGTATAGATGGGCCAAAGTGCAAAAATGACCATATTTGGAAAAATGATCCACTACGACAAGAATCATTGATTTGTCTGTAGATTTGGGGAGGTATTCAATAAAAACCATAATAATGTCAATCCAAATATGTGTGGAAATTGGAAGTGGTTGAAGTAGACCAAGTGGGACAATTATTTCACCTTTAGTGCATTGACAATATCACATTTAGCAATAAATGTTTTGATACCTTACTTGAGGTCAGGTTAAAAGAAATTGTAGCGAACCCATTCATATGTTTTCATAAACCATGAATGACCCATGAAGGGGAAAGCATGCATCTTCTATAAAACTGAGTGCTTATACATAGATCTTATTGGTAATAAAAGGAGACCTTTATATCATAGTTTGTGGCCATCCCAAGTATAATGAACTTTAGCATATCGATCAGAAAATAGTTAAAGAATGAGTTGTTTGGTTGGACTATCATTATGCCACTCATTTTGAATATCATATAGCTAGGTGGAAATGGGAAGAGAGACTGCAAAAAGGTGCATCGTGTGAATTAGTGAGAGAGAGCATCAACCACCAAATTTTACTTATCCTTTTTGTAGGTAATTTAATAATCATATCCCATGAGTTTATAAATCCATTTCTATTGATCTGGGTGAGATACCTAATGTTATAAAAAATATTTGATGCTTTGATAGTTAGTTTTGATGCAGAGGTGTCGGCTAATCAAATATGGGCATCATTTGTGAGCTACATGGAGGATAGGCATCATCTCTTTTATATATGTGAAACATACCAAATTACGTCAAATGAGGGCATTACCAATTAAGGCAATGGGATGGCCTTCCTACATAAGTATGGAACCAAGACCCATTCCACATGCATCACACTCAAGCATAATAACTTGGAGAAATCAAGCATGGCCAAGACTAGTGTTATGTACATGGCATGTTTAAGGTTGGCAAATGCTTGGGTAGATGTAGATCTCCATATAAATGTATCTTTCTTAAGCATAGTTGTCAATGGAGCTGAAATTATACCATAATCCTTGAAAAAAAATTGGTGCTACCCTATTAGACCAAGAAATCCATGTAAGCTTTTGAGGGTCTTTGCTTGTAGCCAATTTGTCATAGCTATAATTTTGGTGATGTTGACATGAACACCATCAAATGTGATAATATGTCTAAGATACTCAACCTCTATTTTCCAAAAAGAACACTTTGAGTGTTTAACACATAGGTGGTTGGTAGCAAGAACTCTCGAGGTGGTGTCAAGGTGGTGTAGGTGATCCTCCCATGTAGGATTATAGATGAGAATGTCATCAAGGAAGACCAAGATAAACTTTTGCAAGAAGGGGATAAATACTTGGTTCATCAAACTTTGGAAGGTGGAGTGAGAATTAGTAATCCCAAATGGCATGACAAGGAACTCATAGTGGCCATCATGTGTGTGGAAGGTTGTCTTAGGAATGTTGGCATCATGAAGATGAATTTGGTTATACCCAGAGTGCAGGTCCAGTTTGGAAAAAACTATACACTATGGAGTTCATCAAGGAGCTCATTGATGATGGGAATGGAAAACTTATCCTTGATGGTTAGTTTGGTCAAATATTGATAATAAATGTAGAGATGTTAGGAGTCATCATTCTTATGAACAAGCAAGACTAGTGAATAATACGAACTAGTGTTGGACCAAATGACCCCAGCCTACAAGAGATCATGGATGATTTTTTCAATCTCAGTCTTTTAATGAAATGTATACTGGTAGGGTTAATTGTTGGGAGGTATGTTGCGAGGAATTAGTGAGATGTGATGGTCCTAAGGCTAGTGAGGCAACAATCTTGTGGGTTCCTCAAAATTATGGCATGTTTGACCAAAAGGTTGTGCAAGTTGGAAGGTGGGTGAGAGTCCAATGGTGAAGTACTGTGAAGAGCAAAGAGTTGGGCATTTACATTGTGGGATCCTTGTTTGAGAAGTTTTTCCATGTAGTGAGAGCTGACAATGTTGGTGGAGCCAGGAAGAAGGACTTATAGGGTATTTTTCTGTCTATTCTTAGAGAATTGCATCCATAGCTCTAAAAAATCCTAGAGGATGGGTCCAAGGGTTCATAACCATTGGGCACTGAGAACAACATCATATCCACTTAAAGATAAATTAAACATTTCAAAATAGTCAACCACTGAAATATGAACATTATGAAACTTGCCCTTGCAAGCTAATGTGCCTCCATTGGTAATCATGACCTCAAAACTGGAACAAGGATTGATAAAACAATTTGCTTGCTTAGCTACTCGAGGGTTGATGATGTTGTGACTGATGCTAGATTCAATAAGGATGGTGAGGAGTTAATTCTTAAAATAACCTTGGATACGCATTGTTTAGGGGGAAGTGACTCCCACCAAAGCATGCATGGAGATTTCAAGAGGGGAATCTGAGTGTGTAGAATCATCAGCATCCTGTGTGATTTCTGTGGTGGTATCCTCATAATCTTTGATATATGGTGGAGAATTGACATCTAGCATGTATAATTTTTGCTTGATGCATTTGTGCCCTAGAACCCACTTATCATCACAATTTTAACAAATCCCTTTTTCACATTGTGCACACATTTTAGCTCCTATGAGCCATTTGATGGGGGTTTTCTTAGTGTTGGGCTATTAGAAAGAGGGATTAGATAGTGTCGAATTAGAAGTGCAATGTTGGGAGGTGATTTAATCTTCAATGAGATTTACGAGACTCAAGGCTACCATCATGGTGTGAGGTTGGAACATTTTGACCTCGAAGTGGATGGGCTCTTTGAGGCCACTAATAAAATAACTCTTGAAGAAGTCATTTGATAACCCTTCGATGTGATTAGCTAGTTTCTTAAATTCAATTTGATAATCACAAATGGTCCTTATCTGACAAAGTTTGGTGAGACCTCTCGTAAAATCCTCGAATGCTGAGGGACCAAACCTTCCTAAAAGTAGGGATGTAAAAGTTGTCTAATCATGTTCATCATTTGATTTAATATACCAACGATACCATTGGAGTGCTTCTTATTCCAAGTTTTCTTCTTCTAATCAAGCAGTGGCAAATGATAATGCTACCAACATTGAGGTGAGGAGAGGAGAGATCAATACGGGCACGTTAAATTCATATTTGAAGATGATTTATGGGCATAAAACAAGTTTAAGTGTAAGTTGCCCTGATATGAAATCATAGAGTTGTTTGATTTGCATTAGACACTATATACAAATTAATATTATAACACATCAATATTTAGTGATCAAGCATATCTAGTGTTCTACAACAATTGCGTTCTACATATAAGACCGTTAAGCATTTCCAATAATTAGTATTATTCAGAGTAGGAAAAATTGGCTAAAACAAAGAATTTACGTAACTGATCACAAAAAAAATTATAAATTAAAAGCACGCGTGGATAGACATCATATTAAATTCAAATCACAAGTTATCACTTGTACACTTAGATACAACATAGATTTTATCAAACATAATATCATAAAATCTACTGATGCATTCATTAAGATCTAGGCTCTAATATATTTTTGAAGCATATGATAACATATCCAATATTTTTTTGCACTCAATTTTACATTTAATGATGATTTAAAAATGCCAAGAATTATTAGCAGCAGTAATGCATCCCTGTTCTTTTAGAGATAAAGTTCAAACACATTCAGGTATATGTATGGAAGCACAAAGACAAGTATTTATGATGACCAAAAAGTCCAATATAAATTTAATTTAATATATTGAAATTTAATGTTGTAATTTGGAAAGCCTCAAACATTTACAAGAACTCTTAATTGGGTTAGTCATTACCACCTGTGAAGACTTAATTAGCCTTTGCAACAGAAAAATAATCCTTCGTGTAGAGACCACCGCTCTGACAGCACAATGTAGAGGCCACAATTCCTATCCTAAAACACATTTTTTATTTATTAAGGTTTGTTTGTGGATATAACTCAGGCATAATTTATCATATTAGATATCCTATGTCAAATGGACAAGCATTTAATCATATGGGTTAGGCATTCCTTTACCAAACGAGCAAACATCTAACCATATCGGTTAGGTATTCTTTTACCAAATGAGCAAACGTCTAAGCAAATGGGTTAAGCATCCACACATGAGTAGGTTATGCTTTGGTTAGAGAGTTGATTCATTGGGATCAATTGAATCTTGAGTCACTCACTATTCACCGCTCATCTCTACTAGATAAGCATCGAGGTCGTCATGACAGTAATATGTATAAAACATATAACAAAAAATCATATTTTGTTTCAGAATTTCGCCTAAAGCCTTAGGAACTATGATGATCCAATCGAGATCCTTTTGAGTATATCACATTTTTTTAATCTTTTCTTTGTTTATCTAAACTAGGGCCTTATTATAATGGTCTTGCCTTTTCATTTAACTTTAATTTTATTTAGTGCACAACCCCAAGCTCCATCTTATTCACCTGTGTATTGGAATCATCTTTCGCTTCCCAAACTGCTTACATACTTGCTTCCAAATAGGGTCAAGGTGTAATATGCATGTAGTTTTATTTTTTATTCTAAGTTTCATCTGAACTGTAGATTTGGGTATGTAGTGCTTTCTAAGACCCAGTTCCCCAGATAGTCCCTCTATGATTGCTATGCAAATAGGAGCGTAAAAGTATCATTTCAAGTAACTAAATACTTGTTTTACTAAACTATCCCTAAATTTTAAAAGAAATAGAAATGAACATTTGCAAGCTACATATCCCATTTCTACTTTTTAATTACATCAACAATGTTTTTGATACTTTCTTTAGACATTCTAATCCGTACAATTATTGTTGCCAAAGTTTCCTTATCTGAGAGCCATATGATTGGAAGTTTTTTGATAATAACTGGTTTGACACTCTCAATCCTAATTTTCCTTGCTCTTTTTTGGTGATACTAAGTTTTGAGTAAGAAATATACTTTCTCCATTTTGTTTCATAAGTTCACAAGTCATAATCATCTAAGGTAGTCGAAGTCATTTCCTTATCTTAATCAGTGTTGGTGGTCAAGAGGAGTTATCCCACCCCTTGATCTTAATGACATGAGATGATCCTTATTTCTCCCCTATAGTTTATAGGGACGATGCCCAAACATCATTGTTGTAGCTATGTTAGGTTTATGGATGCATCAGCTCAAGCATGATGGCATTACCCATAAACGTGAGTCAAAGGCACCATTTAATACCGAACGTTTTGTAGTTTTATTTAACCTTAAATTCTTGATCTACGTTTAATCATTATGTCGATTTTCAACTATGTTTATTCTAGACAATTATATCTTTAGTCTATTTAGGTAAACTTTGCTAAAAACAATAACTTATACACAAGGAGTTTATTGAACTTGAATATAGATAAATCCTTTATACGTCTGAAATGAGGGTTTTGAAATATGAGGGTTCAACCCTAAAATGAAGCATATATATATATATATATATATATATATATATATATATATATATATATATTTCTTGTGATTTAAATGAAATATTATACTCATCTTATAATTTAAATAAAATAAAATATTTCTCTTACAATTTAAATAAAATAAATTATTTACCTTATAATTTAAACAAAATAAAATATTTATTCTATAATTTTAAATAAAATAAAATATCTACCTTTCAATTTAAATAATACAAATTATTTACCTTTCATTTTAAATAAAATAAATTATTTATTTTACAATGTAAATAATATAATATAATCTACCTTACTATTTAAATAAAATAAATTATTTACTTCCAATTTAAAAAATGTTTATTTTACAATTTTAAATATAATAAAAGATCTACCTTACCATGTACATAGAATAAATTATTTACTTCCATTTTAAAAAATATTTTTTTTTTACAATTTTAAATAAAACAAAATATCCACTTTTCATTCTCAATAAAATAAAATAAAATATTTTATTTTACAAATTTATATATATATATATATATATATATATATATATATATATATATATATATATATATATAACTTTACATTTTAAATAAAATAAATATTTACCTTTGTTGTTGAAATTTTTGACTGAAATGGAATGTGAATCCGCTTGAATTGCAAGCAGCTGAGAATTAGTAAATGGCAGTGATGTTGATTTATAACTGTTTTTACAAAAATATCTCCTCAATTTTTTATGTGTAAATATAAATCTAAATCTAAAAAAAATTAATTAAATTTAATTATGATAAAAAAATTAGATAATTGCCCCCTTGGTTATACCTCAACGGTAAGTCGTTGCAATAGTGACCACTAGGTCATAGGTTTGAACCTTGATTGGACTATGAGCACTAGGTGGGGCACTGGCATAAGCCCAAAGGATTAGTCCGTTGGACTCACCCTATGATAACGTGCCTAAGTGTGTGCTAGGTTGCTAGGTCCAATATAGTGATAATACTATGCCAGAAAAGTTGAGGGACACCCTCGGTTATCAAAATAAATAAATAGATAATTTATTTAAAATTTCTTGTTTAATGTATAAATTTTAATTTTAATTTTTAAAAAAAATTGATTGTATCTAATTATTGTTAATTGACAATATAACACACCAAAACACTAGACCTAAGTGAAAATTGGTTCTAATTATTGCGAATTACTAGTTTCGTAAGGTCCAATGACTTTTATTTAGGTGAGACTATTTCGTATTCCCAATATTATTTAGGTGACACTACCTCATACTTCCAATAAAACCCCCTAACTGTTTTTGCTTGATTTTAACTCAAAACCCCTTTCAAAAAGATAAATATCTAGTCTAACACATAGAGTGCCACTGGAGAGTTTAATCAAGAATCAATTGTCTTGTAACTATAGATTTACACCAAACTGTTGAATATAGAAAATATATTTATACTAGATATTTGATTAATATACTATGTTATACTTAAAATAATATTCATATTAATATATAACATAAAATAATATTAATATTATAATATATTATTATTATAATATATACAGTAATATTATTACAAAAGTTATAAATATATTAATATAATATAATGGATAGGACCTTGTTTATTTAATGTAGCAATCAAAAAAATCAAAATTTCATGTGATCTAGCTCAAACATTTAATCCCATTTGTAGCATAGCTAGGGGAGTTATCCATATGGCCTTAAAATCTTTGATTTTTCAAGATCGACTTACCTTTCTCACATTTTGTCTGCAATATGTTGCCACAAACTCACACTATATGTCTCCAAAACTATACTCAAATACCAATTTGTCCAATATTATAAATATATTTAACAAAATCAAAACATGGCAATCTTCGTGCCAAAAATACGTAAAATAAAGTGGTGGGCAACATGTATGCAAAATGCAGAACAGTGGAGGACGTTTGCAAGGTCACTTAGTTTACATTTTTTAGTCCTATTAGGCAAAAATGGATTGGGTGTTTGTAAAGTTTTATGACTTCAGGAAAGATTCCTTGAATATCGAATGCCATATCAATCATGTATTTGGGCATTGCCTTAAATTTTTCTGTTGAAAATTTTATTGATAAGGAGGTTAGTGATTCCATTTTTGGTTACTTGAGTGGAAGGAGGTGTGTTGCTATTGTATAATGTTTAGAATGGGAAACTATTCTACTATATCATTTTTTTATAGTGTGCAGAAAGCAAGTGTGAAAAATTTCCCTTTATCAAGATAGAAGCAACATCTCTGGTCAGGAAGCATCAACTTCCCAATGAAGTGGAGCTACAAAGCCAACCAAGAATTTCTTTTGATCTTAGATATAAGTTATCATCATTTATCATTTTGGATTGCTTCTTACTATTATTTCACAGGTTAAAAAACTTAACATTCTATAATTTTTTCAATGTATTTGACATTAAAATTCACCTTTGGTATCAAGGCACACCATACTCTGCATACTACATTAGGGTACTAGTATTGATTTGTCATGTGGTAATTCATAGAGCCCCTTGTTTTTGAAATCAATAGGTTTTGATTTTGAGAAATTGACACTTCAAGGCTGCTAACAAAGACACAAAGAGAGACCAAATTGGGTATGTATTGAGTGTGCAGTAAGCTACAGAGCTCAGATCCCTGACTTATTCCTGCCATTGAATTGTATATGGCACAACATAATTAGTTGACAATGATAGAATTGAGACTATTCAAGTGGATAGCTCACTATTCGGTTGTAGGATCCACATTGATTAAGTATTACACATGATTGAGACCCAAGAATTGACATCTTTCCTATCTTTCTTGATGATTGAATCTTAAATTAATTAGGTATGGTTTTTTGTTTTGACATGGTCATCTTAGTTCTTAAAGATTTACCTCTTTTATTTCTATCTCAGATAAGGATGCATTCAATTACATTGATGTCTTATTCACTTTTGTCTCACATTTTGAAATTTCAACAATATCATAGAGGGAAAGAGGGAAAATGTCCCTGGCTGGGAAAAGATAATTGCCCTTGATAACACCATCTGTCCAAGGGAGATTCCTCTGTATACACACATTTGCAGTGTATAAAATTGTAATTTAATTTTTATTTATGCCAGATAAATAATAGAAACCAAATGCAAAATAGAAATAAACACATGAACATGAAGCACACTGCCGACTTAGCCACATAAGGGCAGTATAGAAGCAAGAATAGCTACTGTGATTGATGATGGACAACTATGAGGGTGGTCACCAACCTTGTTTATCCCCTACTATGCCAACTGAATGAGTAAACTAGTCTTTAAAACAACCACAATGGATTACTCCATGCCCAAACCAACAATCAACAAAACCATCATCCAATTCATCATGCCAACATTCTAGTGGGGGCAAAAAACATATTTTTTATTTTGTCTCATGTGAGACGAATCTCAAGGCTTTGTCCCACTGTATAATCCTCTGGCTAATAAGGGCACATAATGCAAAGTCTCTATAAGAGGAGTGACTAATAGTGGTCTGTTGTTTTGTTCTAAAATAATATGGGTGTAAGGTCTATGTGCTTTTGTTAAATGTTTTTCACTTGTAAATGATATATATGATGGTTAGACCCTGAGAACATAAAAATATTATTAAGCTTTGGAAAGTATAAGCTCCTCTTTAAAGATTTGTGATTAAATAAATATCAAAAAATTTATTTTTCCTAAATTAAACACAAATAAGGATTTTAGTTACTTCCCTATTTTATAAATAACTATGAAAGGAAATAATAATTTTAATCCAATGTAAATAACTATGCATATTTTGTATAGCACAAATATGTGAAATTTATTGGTCTAATTTCCATTGTTCATTATCAATTGAACATCTATGAGTCCACTAAATTCCATGCATTTACACTATCATTAGTTAATGTGAAAAAGAATCAGCCTCAAAGATAAATAATTAAGACTGGAATTTTGAAATTCACTACATTAAGTGAAACATTTGGGTACACTTTTATATTTATGCAGTCAAAGGCTAAATTTGATGGCATAATAAATATATATAAGCTGTCCAAGTACATGGAATAAAATGGTAATTTCTTTTTAAAAGTGGTTAATTTGAATGCTACATTATATGTTGTTCAAAATACATGTTATTTTTATTGATTTGTTGTTACAAACAAAATAATTATGCATGAGTGATGCACTAATATATTATAACATTTGCAGATCTTATTAAAAAATATGCTTACAAATTAAAATAATACAAAACAAACCTACTTGCTTGTCCCAAACCTTTATGAGATAAACTTGTAATCTTCATTCTAGACATGGGGTTTCGGCCTGACATTTTAGAACTATGTGGTCTACTATTATTGAGCTAAAAAAGTCTTATTTCTTATGGTGTCTCTTTTATTAGGGCTTGCTTATGGGTAACTGACTCAAGCATATAGGAGTGTCTAACTCCATTTGCCTAGATCATAGGAAACCAAATACTATTAAGCACCTTTTTGGTTTTGATCTCACACATAATCTGCATGGCATTGGATTCATTCCCTTTTTCATCCCTTTAGACCTGAATTCTTCACATGGAAAATGGTTCTCTTGGGGCACTTAGCTCTGTTTTATCAAAATACAATACATTTTGGTAGATCTTTCAAGCTGATATTTTATTTCAAATTTGGAAAGGTATAAATTATACCTACTTTAATCATGAAGAGTTGGAACATAGTTTTTTTGTTACTAATAAAATTATTGTTCTATCTAATATTACTCTTCAGATTCAAAGTCAATAGACAAAGTCTATCTAGAACTCAACCACCTCTAGCATTTGCTTGACCAATGGGGAAATGCCCCATATTTGGTTATCCATGAACCTCCTAAGGCCTCACAACATCGTACACCTCCCTAAAGATGAGGTCATGGGCCACACTAGTAGCATTCCAAAACTAAACATAAGAGTCATTCTCCTTGTCGGTCACCACCTCACTGGTATTCTCCTCATTGCGGTGGTATGAGTGGTTCTTCCAGATCTGGAGGTGATTGTAGGGGCTGGGAATTTCCTCCCCCATATCATGATGGTGACATCAAGGGCTGGAGTCCTCCCCCCAAACCAAATTTCCATAATTGGCTTTAGTAATCTTTCCTGAAAGAAATCAAGATGAGACATTAGAGGCTCAACAAAACACTGGTTCAGAGCCTTTACCTGTGGATGAGGATCCTCCTACCCTGGGAAGATGGGGTGGTAAGCCTCAAGACCCACCATCTCCACCACCTCCCTTGATTTCCATGTTTGTTATAGTTGCTTAATTGTTCTCTTTATTGTTATTTGTTCCTTGCTCTCCCTGCTTTGCTGTCAAACTATTGATGTGATGTTTATTTTCATGGGTGTGGTCATTCTAATCACTTTTTAGACTTTTTCTAAGGTGTTTTTACCATCGATGTGATTATGCTCTTGGGTGTGACTTTTTGACCTACTTTTTTGTATGATTAGCATTGTACCATATCTTGTTTAATTAATATATAGATACACTCTTCAATAAAAAAATCTTGTGATTTCTCCCTCTGCAAGTACGCTTACTACATGAAAACATTTTGAAGACACCATAAACATCCCCTTGAGTGTGTATACAAATTTTTATCAACTTAGACCAATTTTTTTAGGATATATAGCAATATTAGTTTGATAAAACCTTAAGATAGGGTTTAAGGCAAGACTTAGACCCAAGATCTATAATAATAGAATAATTCAAACTTTCAGGTTTGTAAAGTGATATTTTAATTGATAAATAATCTTACCTATCCTAAAATCCTTTTCCAATCATTCTCTAACCATGAACAATCGTAAAATGACAAGAAAAGATCTTTTCTTTAGACTATTACAATAAAAAACTAAGTATACAAACCCAATGGCTAGAATTTGCTAAAATCTCAGGGTTTTAAAGCTTTCAAAGGTGATTTTTACTTTGAACATGACATATAAAATTTTATTTGTAAAATTTCATCTACCTCTATTTATTACTCTTAAAGCTTCATAATACAAAAAGTATGTAGAATTACACCATTCTAAAATACTATGTCTCTAGGAAGGTACTATCTTCAACTTGCAAGTCATAACTTCATTCATGAATGTTTGTGAAGTATCTTTAATCATAATAGCACCTTCCTTTATTGATATATCTTCAAAAAACATATGCAGACCCCCTATACACCACTCCCCATCTTCATACAATCCTGCCACTACTCCTTTTCTAATCATCTTCCTCACTTCATTGTGTTCTTTATTGATGCTTCAAGGATTATCCTCTTATGACAAGATGCCTTTTCTTTGTTTTTTCTTGTTTTGTACAACAATAATCTCTCAATTGTCTTAAGACTTATCTAAACATGCTAAGTTTAACCTTCTCCTATGTTGGACATACGTCTAGATTAGTTTAAGATGGATTTACATTAAATTAAGAATCAAGATACTATAACATTAAGAACACCATTTATCACATTAATTAACCCTTACATACATAATCATGACCATCGACGAGCTTGCATAATGAGGAAACACTCTCATTTGCCATTTATTCATTCAAATATTTGAAAATACAATTTTTGGTGGGAAAATCCATTTGTCACTCTTAGAGACTTAGAATTTGAATTCTTATTGATGTACACCCTTATAAATTGACCAAGTAAGACTCATCACACTTACCTAAAACCTTATAAAACCAAACATTGACTCATCAAACCTAAATGTACATAGAATTGATGATGCTCCTGTATCAAGGTTCCATGGCTGTTTATAGGGAGGAGGTACATGAAAAAGGCATGGAGAGATGTTTGTTGATGTAACATTCCATCACTCCATTAACATAATATTAAATGTCTACTCAAATGTGAAGGCATGCAAAAAAAATATGAACAAAGAAAACACTCAAATAAATCCATGAACGTAAAAGGCACACACTAGAAAATAGGAAAATACAAGGCACAATAACCATATTATCCATGTGAAAATATCAATAACCAAGAATGTTTGTTTGTGGTGTGAAGGGAAACATTAACATTCCATATCAACTATTTTGGTCCTGCATGCCAAAATTATCTCTTCCCTTCTCAAAAAAATGTTTTGAGAACTCTAAGTTCTTCAATTATTCAAGCATTTTCAGTCAAGGGACTCATAGGTTCAATAGGTTCAACAACTTCAACAGGGGAGCTCTCACAAAGAAACAAGTTCCCAACACTTAGGCATTTCAAGGCTGGTTCAACACCGAAGTTCTATCAAAAGACTTATCGGTGGGCTTCAAACAAAAGATTGATTGAACAATTGAAACATTGAACCCCATGTCCAAAGGTTCAAAGGTTCAATGATATTGGTAGACTTAAAGAGTTAAGCACTTCGGCAAGGTTCAAAAGTTCAATAAGCTCGGCGGACTTAAAGAAAAGAAGGATTCAAAGATTGAAGGTTGAACTATTGAATTCTTGAACCTTGAACCAAAATGGTTCAACAAGTTCAATAAGATCAAAAGACTTAATCAAAATAAGACTTCAAAGGAGAAAGATTAAACTATTGAACCTTGAACCAAAAGAGTTCAAAGTTCAAAGGTTCAACAAGTTCAATAAAGTTTGAGAGACTTAGAAGAACAAAAGATTCGAAGAGAAAAGAATGAACCATTGAACCAAAAGAGCTCAAAGTTCAAAGGTTCAACAAGTTCAATAGAAAAGAAAAGGATCTAGAAACTTTGAAGGACCAAAAGATTCTGAGAAAGAGAATGAACTGTTGAACTTTGAACCAAAATAGTTCAAAGTTCAAAGGTTCAAAGGTTAAAGGAATTTCAAAGTTTGAAGGGAAGCTTTGAGCAAAGGAAGAAAGCAGAAGACTCTAGAGACAAGTATGAAGAGGAAAGAAAGAAATTGAACCAAGGAAGTGATTCAACCAAGGAAGTGATTGAATCAAAGAAGCAATTGAACCAAGGAGCTAATAGGACTGCCTGAATCATTAAACCATTGAACCAATACAATCTCATGGTTCAAAGGTTCAAAGTGGTTCAAGCAACTACAAACCAATGACGTCTCCATGGACATCAAATTCAAGGAAATAAAATGCTCGTTTATTTTCAAATGTGGCGTGGAACCTAAAAAACAAATTTAGCGACTAACTGAAGAAGTCAAAAGAACTAGCAGAAAGGGAAGAGATAGCCCAAGAGCTCAGATGGCAAGGAAGAGAAAATATGTTAAAAGAAGGAATAAGAGGAAAAGACCAAAAATATCTGTGCAGGAGTTATTTCTATTTGGTGAAACAGACCACCAGATGGACATCAAAGAGCTCGAGCACTCAAGGACACGGCCTATTTTTCTCCATCGAGTAAATGCAAAGTGGATAGCTACGTAAATATCAGGAAGAGGACTAGGTGGCCTATACTTTGGAGTGGACATTTGAGATGAATTGACATGCCATAGTTAAGGTCGATGACCTGTTCCAGCATGGCCCCTTCATAAGACTGAAAATGCATTCAAGGCATTGAATGCAGTATGGGCCATTCCATGAAATAAAGTGCCCAAGTCTTTCTTAGACTGTTATTTATTGTAATCTCTTATTTTATAGAAAAGGAGATCTCTGTATTATAGAAGCAAAACTCTGTCCAAATTGAAATGCATTACCTGAGACTTTGAGCTCAGACTGTTAATCATATTTCTTTATTTGAATGAGAAAACAAGTGACCTTTCAGACTTTGTGCTAGAATAGCTTGTGTTGTTGAGGAAATTGTTCTTATGTCTATTTCCTGAATGCATTCTTGTCCATTAAATTAAATAAGTAGAACTAGCGGAAGTAACTTGAAAGGTGTCCTAAAGCCAATCGTGGGAAGACTTTAAGCTACCATAATTGTCTTTAGTGTGTGTGTTTTCAGTTTGTTTCTCTGTAAAGGATCTTGGGATGACTTTGTGCCTCCATTGTCCTTCGTATTTCACTCTTTGGTAGTTGAGGTGGAGACTTTGTGCTACACCTCATTCTGTTGGTTATTGTTCCCTATTTCAGTGAGGGAAGCAATAAAAAACTTTGTGCTTTCATGGGTTTTTCGTGGTTACCTATCAAAATGAATTCTTGATGTTTGTTGCAAACCACTTCTGAAAGAAGAGAAGTGCCTTCAATGTTTTCACCAAAATTATCCTATGTCTGTGAACATCATCTCTGAAAAAAGAGAGATGGATGGTGTTGTCCTACCCTTGAGTGTTATTGTTTGCTTATTTATATAATATATAGCACCTTATAGCTATAAGAACCTCCCCTTGATGAGAGGAGAGATTTGTCTCCTTTTGATGTGGTAAACCTACACATTTGGCTGTTAAATCTCCTTATGTTATGGTTGAAACAACCTATTTTGCCCATTAATTAGCTGGTGACAAAATATTCACCCAATAATTTTTGGTGACTCTGCTAGGGAAGAACGTGCAGTTTGAAGCCTCAATCTTCAAATTGAACCAATTCCTATCCTTATCCATTTTAATTTTACACTCTGGCAGATCCACGGTATACAAGAAGCTAGAGATCTAAAGGTATTGTTGACCCTATATTCAAGTGGTACAACAAAGTGATTTTAACCTATTTCCTTCTCCATCTCACATTCAACAAACTAGGAGTTTTCCTCCTACCAAAATTAGGTCTCCATTACCAAGAAAAGCATCCATTTTTGCTGTTAGCAGAGCTTTGTCAATACATACCCCTCAGATATTTATTATCCCTCCCTTCAGTAGTCAAATCATGGCAGTTCAAGGCCCTTGGGGTAACTCTTTTGGCTCACTCAATCTAATTCCACCTCTACATGAGCTACCTCGTAGTTTAAGGAAGAATTTCCCCAAATTCCTTAGTGATGGGAGAGTTCATCCTGATGAACATATTGCAGCCTTTAACATACCCTGTGGCATGATAGGTGTGGAGTATGAAGACGTAGCAGTTGTTGTTCCTAAAATCTGTCACTTGTTTTTGGGACAACATATCAACTATTTTGGTCCTGCAGGCCAAAATTCTTCCTTTCCTTTTTCAAAATTTTTATAAGTATTCAAATTCTTTAATTATTCGAGTCTTCTTAGCTAAAGAACTCACAGGTTCAACAGGCAGGTTTTCTTAGAAAGAAGTTCCAACACTTAGGCATTTTTAAGGCTGGTTCAACGTCGAGGTTCAACCAAAAGGTCCATTGACAAGTTTCAAACAAATAGAATGAACCATTGAAACTTGAACCTTGAAATGTTCAAAGGTTCAATGAGTTCAAAGGTTTAAAAATAGTTAAGCACTCATCGAGTTCAAAGAAGTTCAAACCGCTTTGAAGAGTTCAATGAGTTCAAAGACTTCGGCAAGTTTAACGAGTTCAATAAAGTTTGAGAGACTTAGAGAATAAAGGATTCAAAGAGATAATAAAAAAAGGTTGAACCATTGAACCTTGAACCTCGAATGGTTCATAGGTTCAAAGGTTCAATGAGTTCAACATAAAAGAGAAGAATCTATAGAGTTTGAAACTTCAAAGGATTTAAAGAAAGAGAATGAACCGTTGAACTTTGAACTGAAATGGTTCAAGGTTCAAAGGTTTAAAGGTTCAATAAAGTTCAAAGGACTTGGAGGATAAAAGGATTCAAATAAAGAGGATGAACTGTTGAACTTTGAACTGAAATGGTTCAAAGAGTTCAATCAGTTCAAGAATTTCAAAGGTTCAAGGAACCGATTGAACCAAGGAAGCAATTGAACAAAGGCGCTGATAGGACTGCCCGAACCATTGAACCATTTAACCGATGCACCTAAAAAGTTTAAAGGTTCAAGGTTTAAAGTAGTTCAGATGACCAAGTGACCAATGACGTCCCTGTAGACATCAAATTTAGGGTAATGAAATGCCCGATTATTTTCAAATATGGTGCAGAACTTGAAGAACAAACTCAGCAAATAGTTGAAGAGGAAGCCAAAAGAACCTGTTGAAGGTAAGAAGATAGCTTGAGAGCTCAAATTACAACAAGAAATAGGGAAAGCTATAGTAATACTAAAATATCTACAGGGGAGTTATTCTAGTAGGTGGAACAGTCCACCAAGTAGACATCTGAGCATGCAAACATTCAAAGGCGTGGCCTATTTTTCTCCCTTTGAATAAAAGTGAGTGGATAGCTGCGTACATATCTGGAAATAGACCAGATGACCCATGTTGAGGAGAAGACATTTGAGATGATTATTCATGCCACAGTTAAGGTCGATGCCTTGTTCTAGCATGACCCCTTCACAAAATTTCAAATGCATTCAAGGCATTGAATGCAGCATGGGCCATTCTATGAAACAAAGTGCCCAAGTCTTCTTTGGAGTGTTATATATTTTAATCTCTTATTTTATGCAAAATAGATCTTTTTGTTATCAAAATCAAAACTCTGCCCGAATTGAAAATCATTACTGAGACTTTGAGCTCAGATTGTTGATCATATTTCTTTATCTAAATGAGAAAGCAAGTGACCTTTCAGACTTTGTGCTGGAATAGCTTATGTTGTTGAGGAAATTGTTCTTATGTTTGTTTCTTAGAATGTGTTTTTGTCCATTTAATTAAATAAATACAATTAGTAGAATTAACCAAGAAGGTGTCCTAAAGTCAACTGTGGAGAGACTTTGTGCTACCACAATTGTCTTTAGTGTGTTTATTTTTCTATTTCTATTTAAAAGATTTTGGGATGACTTTGTGCCCCCATTGTCCTTCACATTTCACTCTTTAGCAATTGAGGTGGAGACTTTTTGCTACACCTCATTCTATTGGTTATTTTGCCCTATTACATTTAATTATCAGTTACTTTCTAGAAAGAATTCATGTTATTTGTTATGGACCACTTCTAAAAGAAGAGAAGTGCTTTTTGTCATTTCACTAGGATTTCTCTTTTGTCTGTGAACATCATCTCTAAAAAAAGAGAGATGGATGGTGTTATCCTACCCTTGAGTGTTATTTTCTACTTATATATATAATATATAACACCTCATAGTTATAGGGAACCTCCCCTTGATGAGAGGAGAGATTTGTCCCCTTTTGATGTAGTAAACTTGCACATTTGGTCGATCAATCTCCTTATGTTGTGGTTGAAACAACTTATTTTTCCCATCAATTCGCTGGTGACAAAATATTTACCCAACAACAGTCAGGCTATTTGTGAAAACATTGCAAAGCATTGCTGCAGACTGGTTTTATCATCTGTAGGCCTAGACTATGACTGACTGGAACACCCTCAAAGCCAAATTTGAAGCTAGATTTAATCCTGCAAACTATGCACATGCCCTATTGGCCCAGCTCACACAGATGAAGGAACCTCATGAACCTATGAGGTACTTCATAGCCAAGTTCGATAAGCTAAGGAATAGGATTCCTATAATTGCTTAGCCAACAGCTAAGAATCTCAAATGTTTCTTCATCAACTCTCAGCTTCTTGAAGTGAGTTTCTTGTTGAGATGGGCTGGCCACATAGACCTTGATGTAGCTTAAGATTTGGCTACTGAGGTGGAAGATGATCTCATCTTGGCGGGGAAGATAAGGAGAGATCCCAATAGAGGTAAATCTTCTTCATCCTCTAAATATCTATCTACAGGCACCACTGATTCAATGGTGCAAAAGCTTACAAATGAGTTGCTAGCTCTCAAAAAGCAAATGGTGCAAGGGATGTCTCCTCCTCCTTCATACTGAGATATACCAAGGAGGACATTTCCTAATCATTCATACCAAAGCAATGCTGTCAGGAATCAAGGGTAGCCAAATCATCTTCCTCCCCCTCAAGGGAAGCTTGCCATTGAAACAGCACCAGCCAACTCAATAGTTGGATATCTTGAAATAGAATCTAATTTCTCCTTCTAGCATGAGTTGAACCTAGAATATGATGTTGATCTCTTTACAAAAAACCAAGAAGAATCAGCTAGCGACTCCAACGTTGGTTTCTTGAATTACCAAGATGAACCCAGAAGTAAAGGTGAAGCAGTTGATAGATCATACGTTGTATTCACCCAGTCCCATAACCAGTCAGCCCAGCAAGGTGATAAGAAAAAAATAGAGGATCATTATCAACCATCAATTTCAATTGCTAAGCAAAGAACCACTCTACCTTTTCAATCAAAGGACCTAGTGGTCGCTAAAAAGGTAAGTACATCAAGCATTCCTTCATCTTCAACTTCAAATTCGCAAACTAGTACCATCCCTCCTAAAAACTAGAAGGATGAACTACCTTCCCATGTTCTTAATTCATTTTAGACATTCGATATAATTGACCATGTCAAGAAAATCAAAATTCAAATGTCTGAATTTGAATTCTTGCAATCTAACCTTGAACAATTAGATAGATTAGTGGAACGTGTGAAAGATAAAGCCATCCAAGTAGGACAAGCAATTCTGAAAGTAACTCCTAGTTTCCCCAAGAACACATCCACCTAGAATAACTTTTTCATTACTCCTCCTGCTGCTCTCGGCAGAACAAAACCATTTTATGTCTCCCTACTGATAAATGGACACCAGCTGAATAATTGTATCATAGACTCAAGTGTGTCTAAAAATGTCATGTCTACCAAAGTAGATGAATCTCTTGGCCTCACACTAACCAAGACCTTTGGGAGGTGTTTCTTCATGGAGAAAAAATAAGTGTGACTATTGAGACAAATCAAGGATGCCCAATTTGCATTTGTAGCATTCCCAGATAAGAGAATTAAGATGACAGTCCTAGTAGCTAACATCCCAGCCTCCTACGACATTATTCTTGGAAAAAAATTCTATAAAGATGTTGGTGGCAAGTTGAGCATGGACCTATCTGAAGCAAGGATCCCGATCAAAGGTGTCATGCAGAGATTGCTCCCTGAGAAGGAGGCAAAATACGTTGTCACTCAAACATCAGCGCCTGAAGCTCAAATTGTATTTGAGTCTTCAGGCATGGGTAATTACTTCCTGACTACAGAGGATGTTCCTATCCTAACTGATGAAACTTTTAAAAATGACAATCTAAAAAGTTCACACAAAATGACAAAAGACTTAATAGAGCACAGTGCAAGTCTAGAGGAATCCTCCCCTCCAAACAAAGAAAAATCTAAGGAAAAATCATTTTTTATGAGGTCTAGATTCTAAAATTTGATGGTAGTTGTTCCTCTATGGATTCTAGAGCCAGAATTGTGTTGATATCTCTTCAAAGAGATATTTTTCCTTCTTCATACAAGTTGTAGTTCAGCAACACCAACAATACTGTTGAATATGAATCAATGCTGCTCAGATTGAAGGCCACTCAAGACAGGGGCATCAAACTCCTTCACACTAAAGGAGATACTAAGCTAGTGGTTTTCTAGGTTAGGAACCTATACCAAACCAAAAATGAGAAATTACGTCATTATTGCAATTTAGTTTGGGATCAAATTTTAAAAAAAATATGCTTTTAGCATCTCTGCAATACCCAAGGAATTCAATGACTGAGCTGATGCATTAGCTGTTTCAATGACTCTCTTGATTCCTCACCAAGATTTTAAGGGAGATAGGTACACTATTAAATTGGTCTTTCAACCAAGTGTGCCTGACAATGCCAATCATTAGCAAGTGTTCAATAGTGACAACCAAATCATCACCTTTTTAGAACAAAAAGATACCTTTGAACAGCTTCACTTCGAAGGCAGTGAACCTCAGAACTTGAATCAGCCCCTGAAACAAGTTTAGACGTAGGTGAAAAAATTCTACAACTAAAAGGGAATAAAATTCTCAAAGGATTAACTTCCCTTGAGAAACTGTTTGACAAGCACGACAGGTTCATCAAACAGAAACAAATAGATTCAATCTCCTCTTAAGAGTTTGATCAAATAAATCTAGGTACTAAGGAAAATCTCAAGATGGTGAACATTAGGAAGTGTTGTACTCCTAAGGAGAAGCTCAAAATTACTGACCTACTTCACCATTACATGGATGTTTTGGCATACTCCTATGATGAATTGAAGTCGCTTAGCCCTGAAGAAATTCACCATGAAATTCCTTTCAAGAGTGATTTGGTGCCTTACAAGCAGAAATCTTGGCAGTATAATCTAAAGATATCAGGCACCATTCTGTCTGAAATATAGAAAATGTTGAACGCTAGAATAATTTTTCCAATCCATCATTCCACATGGATTGCAAACATAGTTCCTGTGAGAAAAAAGAATGGTGAAATTTGCCTCTATGTGGATTTCAAAAACTTGAATCAATCCTCTCTAAAGGATAATTACCCTCTGCCCATCATGGATCAAGTCCTTCAGATAGTGACTGGTTTAGAGATGTTATCAATGTTAGATGGCTTCTCAGGGTAAAATCAAGTTGAAGTTGGTGAAGTAGACCAGCATAAGATTGCCTTCACCATGCCTTGGGTCACCTTTGCATATCAAAGAATGCCATTTAGCCTGATAAATGCTGGCACCACTTTTCAGAGAGAAATGGACCTTGCTTTCAAAGATGAAATAGGTAAGTTTATTGTGGTGTACCTTGATGATTTAATAGTCTTTTTCAAACATCATCCTGATCACCTACATCATTGACAACAAGTGTTGAAATAATGTCGCTGGAATGACATTTATCTAAATCTCAAGAAGTCTATTTTTGGGGTAACAAAAGGGAAACTTCTCAAACACATTGTATCCCAAGAAGGTATAATTATTGACTTAGAAAGAGTCAAATCCATCCAGGAGCTTACTCTGCCCACAAGTAGGACTGCAGTTCACTCTTTCTTCGAAAAGGTGAATTTTTTACAAAGGTTCATTCTTGAGTTCACCGAGAAGACTTGCCACATTTTGGACATGATGAAGGGAAAGGCCACTTTCAGCTGGACTGAAGAAGGCAAATTGGTATTTTGAGACATCAAGACAGCTATCGCCCATGCCCCAATTTTGGTTTGTCCAGATTATACCAAAGATTTCACAATGTACAGTTATGCTTTCAAGCACACACTTTCAGCAATTTTGGTTCAACAGAACAAAGAAGGTGTGGAATCTCCCATATCCTTCATGAGCTGTCCTCTCAAAGCTCATGAACTAAAATATTCAAATCTGGAGAAGCATGTTTATGTAGTTTTAAATACAGTAAAGCACTTCCATTTTTACATCTTGAATTCACACATTATTGCCCTAGTTCCTGATACCACCATCAAATCCATATTAAGTCAGCAGGAGTTTGGAACCAAAAGGGGCAATTAGGTTGCTAAAATCTAGGAGTTTGATCTTGTTATCATACTAACAAAGCTTGTGCAGAGAAGGGGCCTCTGCCAATTGAATGTTGATAACATACTAGAAGAAACAGGGCATGAAGAAGCAAAAATTGAAGACATGCCAATAGTCCTCTTTGTCTCTACCATAAATGAGTGGTATTCGAGTATTATTCATTTCCTTACTTATGGTGAGTGTCCTGCTCACTTGTCTCATAAAGAAAAGAAGATTATCAAGTTAAAAGCTGCCAATTTTGTCTTATAAGACAACAGATTGTATAAGAGGAACCTCGATGGAGTGTTCTTTCACTGCGTGGATAAAGAGAAGTAGAACCAACATTTAGAGTCCTTCCATAATCTGGCCTATGGAAGACATTTTTTTGCACCTGTAACTGACCATAAGATTCTTTGAGCTAGGTACTACTAGCCTACTCTATTTCAAGATGCATATAAATGGGTATGAAGATGTGAACTATGCCAACAGTTCATTAGAAGACCCAAGTTAGCTGCTTTACCTCTTAAGCAAGTGGTAATAGAAGAGCTATTTCAGCAATGGGAAATCAATTACATTGGTCTTTTAAACCCATCTTCAAGCACTGGACATGATTATGTCCTCACAGCTACAGATTACTTCACCAAATGGGTGGAAGTTATTCCAGCCAAGCATGCTACTTCAGAAGTAGTATGCAATTTTCTCAAAGAAAACATCATTTCCAAGTTTGGGGTCTTAACCAAGATTGTGATTGACAATGCAGCCTATTTCTCTTCCCATGAGATTAATCAATTCTATTTTTATTATGGGATAACCCTCTCCCACTCCTTTGATTATTTTTCACAAGGGAATGGCCAAGCAGAATCGAGCAACAAGAACCTGGTGACCATCATTAGAAAGCTGGTGGATGACAACCAACGAATATGGCATAAAGCATTGGTTGATGCTTTATGGGTAGATAGAATTACGCCCAAGAGGGCAATAGGTATGTCACCATTCCAACTTTTGTATGGTCTCAATGCAGAGATGCCAATCACCCTGGAATTGCTAGCACTAAAATTGGCAAAGGTGGTCGAAGATCAGACATATGAAATCTCCATCAACAAAAGGATCATGTGCATGACTGATCTGGATGAGCAACGAACTACGGTGGTGGACCGAATTACTACACATCAAATTTTGGTAAAGAATCTCTTCGACCAGAAAGCAAAAACCCATGATTTTTAGATTGGTGATCAAGTTCTATTATGGGACAAGAGAAGAGAACCAAAGGGAATGCATGGGAAATTTGGTTCCTTATGGAGAGGTCTATTTGCTATTCATCATCTCAATGGTGAAAATAGTTTCTTGTTAAAGTATCAAGATGGCACACCCTTTTCATTGCCTCATAGTGGGTAGCATCTGAAGCACTTCAATCCTTGAAGTATCAGGTGACATTAGTTGTACACATGTATATTTGTATAGTCTTTAGTTTTGTTTTATGTTGTTTATTTTCGCTTTTTTTTGGCAACTTTCTTTTTGGGTAACATGACTCCGTATTCCAATGGCACACTTGAAGGCACTGGAGATTCTAGTTTCTACTCCCTTTGATTATTTTTACAATCGATAGAAGTTCCCCAACTAGAGCCAGCTATTATTCCCAAAATCTGTCACACATTTTTGGGGACAACATATCAACTATTTTGGTCCTACAGGCCAAAATTCTCTCTTCCCTTCTCCAAAAATTATTCTGAGCACTCCAAGTTCTTCAATTATTCAAGCATTTTGAGTTAAGGGACTCACAAGTTCAATAGGTTCAACAAATTCAATAGGCAAGCTCTCACAAAGAAATAAGTTCCCAACACTTAGGCATTTCAAGGCTGGTTCAACACCAAAGTTCAATCAAAAGACTTATCAGTGGGCTTCAAATAAAAGATTGATTGAACCATTGAACCATTGAACCTCTCCTCCAAAGGTTCAAAGGTTTAATGGGTTCAAAGGTTCAACGACATTAGCAGACATAAAGAGTCAAGCGCTTCGGCAAGGTTCAAAAGTTCAATAAGTTTGGTGAACTTAAAGAAAAGAAGGCTTTAAAGGTTGAAGCTTGAACTGTTGAACCGTTGAACCTTGAACCAAAATGGTTCAACAAGTTCAAAGGTTCAACAATTTCAATATTATTAAAAGACTTAAATAAAAGAAGACTTCAAAGGAGAAAGATTGAACCATTGAACCTTGAACCAAAAGAGTTCAAAGTTCAAAGGTTCAACAAGTTCAATAAAGTTTGAGAGATTTAGAAGAATAAAGGATTCGAAGAGAAAAGAATGAACCATTGAAATGTTGAACCTTGAACCAAAAGAGTTCAAAGTTCAAAGGTTCAATGAGTTCAATAGAAAAGAAAAGGATCCAAAAACTTTGAAGGACCAAAGGATTATGAGAAAGAGAATGAACCGTTGAACTTTGAACCAAAATAGTTCAAATTTCAAAGGTTCAAGAAATTTCAATGTTTTAAGGGAAGCTTCGAGCAAAGGAAGGAAGAGAAAGATCCAGATACAAGTCCGAAGAGGAAACAAAGTGATTGAACCAAGGAAGCGATTGAACCAAAGAAGCGATTGAACCAAGGAGCTGATAGGACTGCCCGAACCGTTGAACCATTGAACCAATGCACTCTCATGGTTCAAAGGTTCAAGGTTCAAAGTGGTTCAAGCAACCAACGACCAATGATGTCCCTGTAGATGTCAAATTCAAGGTAACAAAATGCCCATTTATTTTCAAATGTGGTGCGAAACCTGAAGAACAAACTCAGTGACCAGCGAAAAAACAAGTCGAAAGAGCCAGCAGAAAGGGAAGAGATAGCCTGAGAGCTCAGATCATGAGTAAGAGATAAAATGCATTAAGAGAATAAGTAAAAAGAGGTAAATACTATCAATATATGCACATGAGTTATTTCTAGTTGGTGAAACAGTCCACCAGGTGGACATCAGAGAGCTTGAGCACTCAAGGACGTGGCCAATTTTTATCCATTGAGTAAAGTTGAAGTGGATAGCTGTGCAAATATCAAGAAGAGGACTAGGCAACCTATACTTTGGAGAGGACATTTGAGATGAATTGACATGCCACAGTTAACGCTGATGACCTATTCTAGCATGGCCCCTTCACAAAACTAAAAATGCATTCAAGGCATTGAATGCAATATGGACCATTCCATGAAATAAAATGCCCAAGTCTTTCTTGGAGCGCTATATATTATAATCTCTTATTTTATAAAAAAGGAGATCTCTTTGTTATGGTAGCAAAACTCTGCCCAAATTGAAATGCATTTCCTAAGACTTTGAGCATAGATTGTTAATCATATTTCTTTATTTGAATGAGAAAACAAGTGACCTTTCAGACTATGTGATGGAATAGCTTGTGTTGTTGAGGAAATTATTCTTATATCTGTTTCCTGAATGCTTTTTTGTCCATTTAATTAAATAAGTAGAACTAGTGGAAGTAACATGGAAGGTGTCCTAAAGCCAATTGTGGGAAGACTTTGAGCTACCACAATTGTCTTTAGTGTGTGTGTGTTTAGTTTGTTTCTATGTAAAGGATCTTGGGATGACTTTGTGCCCCCATTGTCCTTCATATTTCACTCTTTGGTAGTTGAGGTGGAGACTTTGTGCTACACTTCATTTTGCTAGTTATTACGCCCTATTTCAGTGAGGGAAGCAACAAAAGACTTTGTGCTTTCGTGGGTTTCTCGTGGTTACCTACCAGAAATAATTATTGTTGTTTGTTGTAGACCACTTTTGAAAGAAAATAAATGCCTTCAGTGTTTTCACCAAAATTCTCCTATGTCTGTGAATATCATCTCTGAAAAAAGAGACATGGATGGTGTTGTCCTACTCTTGAGTGTTATTTTTTGCTTATTTATATAGTATATAACACCTTATAGTTATAGGGAACCTCCCCTTGATAAGAGGAGAGATTTGTCTCCTTTTGATGTGCTAAACTTGCACATTTGGCCGATCAATCTCCTTATGCTATGGTTGAAACAACCTATTTTGCCCATCAGTTAGCTGGTGACAAAATATTCACCCAATAATTCCATAGGTAATGACCCACACATCTTCCATCCAGAGCTCAACCCAACAAAAATGTGTCGTATATATAAATAATAGAGCAAATTGAATGGAAAACATGTGAAAAACAACTATGTCAACCTACATTTAAAATATTGATAATTCTGAATTAATAACACAAGAACTTGGGTGTAGAAAATGTTTTGGTTTGATACAAAAATAATTAAAATTCACTAGTGTGTTAATCTACAAACTGCAGACTTATAATTTGCAACGTGGTCCTCTGAATATGTTAGTGGTTGAATATTGAAGTATGCTTGCAATTTAATTTGAATTTGAAACTCTCTATAAATAAAACTCTCTGCAATTCAAACTCTCTACAAATAAAAAAATTAGCATTTATATAGTTTTGTTTGATTTATAGAAGATAATTTGAAGTTTGAAATTTGAATTGTCTATGAATGGTGAGTCTTAGATGTGTATTTGCATTAAATTTTGTACGTGACGTGTCATGAATGGAGGTTGGTGGAATTCTATGTTGGATCCAAATGTTTGAATTTTATACGATGTAATTAAAATTAAGTGGATGAGATGTTGTGACTTTTCTCTCATGCACCTTACAGTTAGAGGTACCAAAGTGCAATTGAAGGGCTCAAAATATACATTGGGATTGATGTTTTTGAAATATTTCCACCTTTAAAATATAAGTAAAGGATATAATATTTGTAAAGTTCTGCTTTAGTTTGGACTTGATATTGGTATTAATGAAAATGAATATCATTTTGTTGAAAATGATATTCATTTTGTTGATTATGATGTACATTTTATTTTTAATTATAATGCACATCTATTTTAGAAGGGGTCCAAAAATTGTATAGAAAGCTTCATATTTTTAATATTAATTATTCAAAAAATGAATGGTCTAACACTAAAATGTTTAAGTAACTTTTAAAAGAACTAAACAACCCATAACACATAATCAAGTAAATCTTAATAACTCATGACTACGGAAAGGGGTCACAACTACAATGTTAACCATTGGACCCCCCTTAGCTACTGGGCCCTTCTCCTAGTGAACATGAATCCACATGGCAATTTTGAAACTCATCCAAATTAAGAAAATATCAATCGCTAATACAACACCATTTTTGAGAAAGTTTATTAAGTCATTCAAAGTTATAAGATAAGTTAGTGATTTTGTTTAATATATTGAGATACAATAATGTGTAGAAATATGATATGCTATTGGGAAGGAATTGAGGCACTCTCCATTGGCCCTTCCAAATACACATCACCACCTTACATAGATCTTTCAATAACGTGAGTGTGACAATGTTGATGAGCACTAACAAGACTTTTCATAGGGAAAACTTGAAATACCATATGAAAAACACTTCGCATATGTTCCATTTCTTATAAGCGGTATTTTAGGATAACAATAATGATGACAACAATGATGGTGAAGATGATGAATGAAGCTCTATGTTGTTGCAATCACCATATAAATGTATGAGTTAAGACTTGCTCATCAATTACCTTGAAAAAAGTGATCTCAACTGCTACCTCACATCCCTCGCCTCCAAATCGACGGTCGCTACCATGCTAACTATCAAGATGTTGAAAGAACACTTGAGCTCTAAGCTCATTTTAAACTTTAATATATCTTAACATATTCAATTTTTATATTAGCATTTGCACTCTTTTTATTATATTTTAAGAATGTAATTATTATAATACATTATAAGAGAAAATGAGCTTCCCTACATAACTCTTTAAAAATTGTAATTTTTGTAGGATTCTATAAACAAAACATTCTATAATCCCTATTGATGTGACCATAAACCCTGAAAGGTCCATTGCTACTAATACACTACTAGAGCACTAGTTTTTTGGACGATATTCATGTATTAAAACTTAAAGATAGTTCATACAATATGTATGGGCTTCATGTAAAAAAATGCATACACAAAATCCATAAAATAAATAAAATGATAATTTTTTTATAAACTTTTATGAAATGAATTTCATATACCAAACTAATGTCTTCTTTCATGATAACCAAAAACTACCTTCAATAACACACACCATTGACATCCACTCTTAGATCAATGGCTTTAGCATCCTTAACTAAACAGACATTAGTTAAACCAATGTGTAAAAGAGGAAAAAAAGAGAGAGTGAATATAATAAATAATATAAAATTTGATTAAAAAGAAAAATGTATCAATAAAAATTTAATATGGCCTATTAATGAACAAATATATAAATATCTTCCCCAAAAAAAAACAACTAAAACTACTCAAATTATAGTAAAAATATAAAAACTTTTATCCAAACTCATAAACGCCAAATGTTATGTAATATATTTTTCAATCTCACAAGGCAGGCCATGGGGGCGTAAATATCTAAATTAGATGAAATTAATTTTTCAATCTATTTCTATGCTTTTGAAAACGTCAAAAGTAAGGTTCGATCCTTGGCAGAGGAAGCCCAACAGATTTCAAATCTGTCTGCTTAACCACTCCGCCATGTAAATTCTATACATCCGTGTCTTTCGGGCTTCCTCAAATTGCGATTAATACGAGACAAACGAAACAGCCGTGTCATAAATTACATAAATTTGTTTTGTGTTTTTGGTTATTTTTTTCGGGGAGGGGGTGAATTATATACCATTAGTGACTTTTTTAACATCTTTGAATAAAGGCCAAATATTTGACACGATATTATATTTTTGATTTTTGCTATTGAATAAAAAGTTAAATATTGAATTATCAGATTGATATATTCAGATTTTTCTCAGAAAGAAAATATTGGTTTAAAACAAAATAATATAAAAATATAAATTACATAGTAATATTGGATAAAAATGGCACCAAAATAACATTACAAATATTTTATATACATAAAATTAAATTAGGTACATGCTGCAATCTTTGAAGGGGGAGGTGGAGGATCATCCTTAGGTGGTAGAGGAAGCCACAAAAGTTTTACCAAGAGAGGATCCAACACCACCCAACGATCCATGGGGTCTGGGGTAGCCAAAGAAACAATGTCCCATTCATTAAAAGGTTGCATCATAGTACCATAAGTACAAACTAAGACCCCCCACTTTGGTATACTTGAGGGTGGATAAGTGATTGTGATTGGGGGTGGGAGCAGGGCGGAGGGTGGATAAGTGATTGTGACTGCGAGACCAGTTTTGGAAACATCTATGAGTTGGAGGTGGTGGGGCTTGTGGTGGATAGTCCAACGAGATGCGACTCATGGCAGATGGGGTACCGCCCCAATGACCAGGGAACTCTTGAAGATGTTTGAGCTCCATAGAGACCTTTTCAACTTCGACTTGAATTTGCATATAGGTCAAAGACAGTACAACAATGTCATCATTAATATATAAATGACAAGAAGATTCATCATTATTAAGAAAAGCAAATTTTTTAGCTTTCCATAGTTGAAATAAAATGACAGCTTTAAAGAAATTTCATAAAAAAGCTATAGGCTAACCAATTAACAAAATCCTCAAGGAGCGCCAAAGACTAAGAGAAAGGATCAAGGTGGTATGCTTGAAAAGGACTATGTATCCACTATTAGATAGATTGAACTTTAAGACATGTCCAAATTGTGTGCCTCAAACTCTGGTCTGTTATACGTTGGACACTTAGTTGAGCAATTCCCAAGTGGGAAAGACGCTCCCCGAGTAGAAAGCCTTGATAGACCAAGCACTAGAGGAAGTGCACTAGTTTGGTTTCAAGCTTGGCTTTCCAAATTATGTCAAGTCAAGAAAGCCACATTTTAGGCAAAGAGTTAAGGTTCCATTGTCTATTGAGCTTGTCAAGCACTAAATAACAGGGCTCATCCCTTGATAAAGAAGGCCTATAGAATAACTCTTGAAGTGGGTATCACAATTCCATTTCAAATCCTTCCACTAGGAACGTGGAGGTTTAAAACCCAATTTATGAAGCATAACATCTAGGATTAGCTCTTAAATACAAAGAATAGTTGGTAAGTAAGATTTATGTAGATTGAATTTTGCTTTTAACATAGGTTAGGGAGCCTAGTCATGAGCAGAGACTAAATACTTTATAGTATGAATCCTTGTTTTAAAAAACCTCAAGGCTTTTATGCCATACAATTATGCCAAATAAAGACTAATATTGGTCACGATGGGAGACCACCAAAGATTATGATCATTGAAAGAAAGGCCACTACAAAATCTATCACCATCGCATTTCATATATGACTCAACAACCTTGTAGTCTTTTAAAATGCTTTTATCTACAAAAGAACCTTAAGTTTTGACTAGAACAAGCATAATTATGAGAGTATGGAAGCTAATGTTCTTACTGCTAGATTTACCATAAAGAGATCTAGATGATATGTAATGACATAAAAGATTTTTTCAAGATTCATTACCTTCAATGGCTCTAACCACCTATTTGTCACATAAATCAGTGCTCTTTCAATAGATGTCAATAATTTCCATACCTCCTTTATCATGAAGAAAATAATAGATGTCCTAAGAAACTCTATGGAAACCTTGCATTTAATTGGCATTAGACCAAAGAAAATATCTAGGAAATTTAGTCAACTTGTTATAGGAGAATTTATAAGGGGCCCAATAGGAGGAATAATAAACATGAGTAGCAACAGAAAATTTAGTGCACACCTAGAAATTTCTCAAGAGAGAAAGAGTGGTTTGGTGACCTAGTACTCCACCTTTTTCTCCACTATATTTATGAAAATGTTCGTAGGGAAAATCTCAAAGGTAAAAAGGATCACAAGAAAATTGAATTGTTCCCCTATGTGAATTTACTTTCATCTATATTGGAATAAAAAATTGGGCCTGGGCATCATACTTTATCTTAAACATTAGGTTTTATTCCACTACAAGCTAGACCCCGAAGCTAATAAAAAAAATGTCAAGATAATGCCAAGCTTCCTTGAATGACTTTCCATGATCTTTTAGAGTGAGGAAGGTGTTATCTAAAAAAGTGACCATTGATGAGTTACAAAGATCAGTCAGGGAGAAAAATACCTTGCATGAGACACTGCTTGACTCAAAGAGATAAAAAATACCCCTATGTATTCAATAAATAGGACATATAGGGCCACAACAAGAGGGCAAATTTTATGAATAGAGTGATAAAGGCTAATTTGGTCATATTTGAGACCTTTGATAGTTAGGTTGAGGCATCCACAAATAGAGTTTGAACTTTTGAAATAAATAATGGTCCAAAGCCAAGGTCTGATAACATGGCTAGAATGAAAGGCCATTCAATCATATCAAAATCCTTCTCAAAATCAAGTTTGGGAAAGATGGTTTTCAAATGAGAGGCTCTTGCCAACTCCATACCCTACCAAACAAAAATAAGATTTCCAAGAATCTATATGCTTTCTGTTGGACCTCAAATTTTGGCTCATTATTTTGGTATTTTAGCATGGAAATGACACAATGTGAAGGGAACATAGGGCAAAAAGACTGTGGCATATAACTACACTGGAACATAAGCAACATGGCATGGAACTAGTGAGGCACAAAATGATAAGGGCATGGAAGCACTGGTGTGAGAAGACCCAATCAAAGAGGATAATTAACCATGAGGAACGTGAGAGTATAGGACTTGAATTAGTAGCGAAAGACTTTGAGAGCACATGGGAAGTGGGAGATGGTTAAGGAGTGATTCTCAAGGGTCACCCAAACCTTATCCATTATGAGTTTTTCACTAGCCCACAAGGAGATAGACACATGAAAATAAGGATCTAGCATAGAATGAGTATATAGGGGTTGTATAGGGTCGAGTCCTTAAGAGAAACTAGTTAATAAACTGTCATGACTCTTAGTTCATGGAGATTTCATTGGCCAATTACTCATGTCATTTATTTTGTAACTACTTGGTCAAGGAAAATTAAGTATAAATACCCGTGTATGAAAGCACTGTAGGTGACAGATTTTGGATATCATTTGCTAAAGCTTAATATAAGAGTTCTAGATCTTATAGTCATTTATGATGTTCAAGTTCCAGTTTATTGATATTTATGTATCTGTGGTGGGTTTTGAGTCGAGTACTTATAGTTTGAACTTGATATGATATCTATGCAACCTTTACTTTTTATGAGTAACAATCTCTGAAATCCATGGCACTTCTTTGCATAATTATGGTTATTGAGCTTAATAATACTAGGATCAAAGTAGTATATCTTTTTTTTGTATGTAAATTCTAACCAAATATAATTTTTAACCCAAATAATATGATTGATATGTTACTACACAACATAACCCATAGGAACCAATCTCTAGCTATGCATTTTGGGTGAACATGCAAGACCATAGTCTTGTATGAAGGGCCAACATGCTAGCTCATTGGGGTTGCACTTGAGTGTCAAAAAAATTATTAAGAATAAGAACCCAATATTTTGGTTCTATTATCGAGACATGTAATGCTTGAACATATCACCCTTGAGAGTATTAAGTAATGGATAATTGGGGATGAGGATAATTTTTTAGTCCCATACCTTGAACCAAGAGTTTTTTCACATCAGTGGGTAGAACAAAATCTCTACAGTGCATTATACAAAACTTTCTTTGTTGAAATCCTAGTTCACTTGCATACTTGGTTATCTACGTATGCTCAAGGTCGATTGTGAAACTTTGGGAGAAGACAGTTTTGGATGTTAGAATGATAAAAAGCTTTAGCATGACTCAGAACATCATGGACATGAGTTGTTAACATCTAGTGGAGAGGAGTTTTGAAATGGGTACATTATGGAGTATGTTGTAACTACCTATTCTTATCATGATGAAGCCAAGTTCTAATTCTTAAGAGAATTGCATGGCTGATATATTTGACATTTCTCATCACAAATCAAGAATTTATTTATTGATTGTGGGCTTGAAACTTTGCCAATGGAGAGCTAAATCCCTCTTTGCATGAGTCACACTTTTGGGAGGGGAGTATAGAAGAGTTGATAAAAAGATTTTAGGTTTGGAATGGTATCCAATTAGTGGGCATTGCATAAGCAAAAATATGATGAAGATCGGTAAAGGATCATAGGAGTAAGCGGTACAGGAAGGGACTGAGAGAACTTAGGAAGTGATGTTAGGAACCACAAGGAAATGAAAACACACAAAGAGAACCCCATCACTTTTGAACTGTGCCCCATGCCACTTTTATTAAATGGAAAAACTAGATGGATAGAAGAAATTGAAGAACCAAGTTTTAACTTACCAATTTACCCAACCATAATACATGCTCGTGATTTTGAATTAGATGAATTACGTATACATAATTTGGATACATATAGCATGTGTTAGGACTTGTTCCAAAGTCTTAACGTTAGGTTAGATTTTTTGGTAGAAAATAAATTACTATTGTAAATGGGGCATGCATCTTTTATAAAGACACCCCAATAAAATAAATAAATTTAGTTTAATTATTAGGTAGTTTTAATGTTTATATTTATTAATTAGATTTATTTTACAGGTTGTTTTCCCGTATTTAGTTGGTTATAGGGTTAGTTGTTTTTACCGGTCATTGGTAAAAACTATATAAATCATGTTTGCATTGTGAAAGGGTTAACGGAGTAAAGGCACCCTTATGTACTTGATTTTTTGAAATTAATAAAATACTTGTGCACTCGCACTAAGTGGGGACAAGGTTCAACCTATTTTGATCCTGGAGTTATCAGTGGTATCAGAACATGGTTGGGAGCACGGTGAATTCGAAGGAGGAAGGTGTGATTTCATTTGGTATGAAAATAAGGTATGCCATATAGTTTTGGTTTAAATATTTTGAAAAATTATTAAATTATTTTAATTTTTCAAAAATTATTTATATTTAAACCTGTATTTTCCATATACCACTGTCTGGCCTTTTTGGATCATTCATACTCCATTTTTTTTGAGTTCAACCTCCTCATCTGGCATAAAAATGAATTTTAGCATTTAATGTTATTAATTCATTTTTTTTGAGCCAAAACTAGATTTGTACGGCCTTTTTTTATTGAGAAAAATATCTGAAAATCTCCATTCATGGCTGCCATTGTGTTTTGCATTCATTTCAGCTCTTTTTAAATCCAAAACATCTGCAAATCCTGATCAAATGGCATTAAAACCTCTGTTGTTGCATTTTTAATTGAAAATTTGGAAAAATCTAAGTTGTACGGCCTATTGTACGGCCTTCAAATGCCTAGGCTTGTTTTTTAATCCATTCCCTACAAAATACACTTCAAAAAATTTGCAAAAACACAGTATAAATCATTTTTAGCAGCTGTACGGATTTGTACGGCCTAGGTGAGAGAGAGTAGGTGGAGAAAAAGTTTCCAGCATCAGCCATGGCATCCCAGGCAAACATGGCATTGGAATAAAATTCAAAAATTTATTATTTGTTGTTTATATAGTTTTGTTTCAAATATTTGTTGTGGAGGGCCCACCCGGGAGAAGATTGAAGTGAAGGCTGAAAAGAAAGGGAAAAATTTAAATTTATTTACTCTCATGTAATTTTTTTTATTTTCCCTCATACACAGAAATCTGGTAGAAATATAAATTTCTGAATGTAATGTCCTGTAAATGCTCTTAGAGCAATTGGTTAAGCTTATTTTGGTAGAAGCTTGCAAAGGAGGAGGTCAAGGGTTCAAATCCCTTTTTGGAGAAAGTTGTTTTTGTTTTGGAATATACTTTTTTGAAAAAAGAATATTCTCTTTTTTAAATTCAGAATATTGTAAAACACATACTTATTGTATTGTGTTATTTAATTTTTCGAAAAGGGGCGAAATTCAATCCTTTTTCTTTCACATTATTGTGGTGAGATAAGGGTGTAATTGGTGAAATAAGGTTGTAATTTGGTGAAATAAGGGTGTAATCATTGATTTACTTCTTTGGGGCACATTGATTATGTTGAATATGAGGCTAGAGATGAGCTCACAGATGTATGGGTTTTAGACACAAGAGCAACCAAACACATGACATTTAGGAGAGATTTCTTTTGGTCTTATAAAGAAGCTTCTCTCTCTCTCCAGTTGCCTTAGCAAATAAGTCTATGCATACACCACTAAGACTTGGTTCTATTCGAATTCTTCTTCCTAATGGATCTATAAAATACTTGGAGGATGTTTGGTATGTTCCCACATTGAATAAACACTTACTTTCTTTGGTAACTATTCGAAAGAAAGGTTATCAAATTGTGCTTGAAAATGGGCTCATTTACATCAATTCAGTGAAGGATAATTATAAAACCATGTATACAAGATATGAAGATGGTAACTTGGTTAGATTGCATTGTAAGGTGCTTCCTCCCAATATAGAACTTGCAGCAGTTATTGATACAGGTACAGGTACTATGTCTACACAGCAGTTATGGCATCTCCGCTATGGACATTTGAATATCCACTCTTTAGTGGATTTGTAGAGATATGGTATGGTGAATGGATTGCCCACTTTTCACAAAGATAGTATTCTTTGTGAGTCATGTTTTGGGCAAACAAAATTAGGAAAAATTTCCTAAACAGTCATCTTGGAGAGCTAACAGATGTTTACATTTAGTTCATAGTGATGTATGTGACATGAAGAAGTCATCCATTGGTGGGTGTAGATACTTTGTCTTGTTTATTGATGACTTTTCTAGGATGACTTGGGTATTCTTTATGAAAAACAAATCTGAAGTTTTCGCTAAGTTTGTTGATTGGTTACACTTATTCGAAAAAGAAACAGGCTCACAATTGGCCACTCTTCGTTCAGATAATGGAGGTGAGTATACCTTTAATGAATTTTTAGACTATTGTCGAGAACATGGAATTCATCGACAATATAGTAATGCTTATACTCCACAACAAAATGGAGTATCTGAACAAATGAATAGAACTTTAGAGGGCACAGCACATGCCATGTTGCACTATAAATAGCTTGATGATAAGTTTTGGGCCGAAGCCATTGGTACTGCAGTGTATTTGAGAAACAAGTCCCCCACAGTTGCACTTTTGGGACAAACTCCATATGAGGCATGGTATGGGTTTAAACCCAAAGTTAAACACTTGAAAGTGTTTGGATGTCTTTTTTTTGCTTTGGTTCCTCCTAAACATAGAACTAAGTTGGAACCACAAAGTCGAAAATGCATCTTTCTTAGTTATTCTGAAGATAAAAAGGGGTTTCGTTTGCTTGCACAGGATTTAGGCAAATTCATAGTGAGTCGAGATGTAATATTTGATGAGTTTGGGACTATGAACACTGCAGAGATTGATTCTCAACTTGATAGATTAGAGAGGGAAAATGCAAAAAGAGATAAGGGTTTGACTAATGGGGATAACTCTTCGAAGTTATGGTATGAGACTCAAATTCCTTCACTTTCCTCTCCTTCATCTACAAGTTCACAGGTTGATGACTTAGAAATTGTTAAAAATTCTCTAAGTCCCCCTTCGAATGATGCACCTAATGAGAATTCAGGAGTCCCTGATTTGAATAATTTATCTAAGTATCCAAAATGGGCTCAAAGTACTTTTTCTAACTTGATAGCAGATGAAGTTGGTTTAACAGGAACCAAGAATTCTCAAAAACAGGTGAACTATGCTATGGTTGTTACTACTTCTTCCACTGAGCCATCCACTTTTGAGGAGGCATCTACTGAACATGTTTGGCAACAGGCAACGAAATGTGAGTATGATTCCATACTCAACAATAATACATGGGTTTTAGTTTATCCTCCTCCACATGTTAAACCCATCGGATGTAAATGGGTTTATAGGACTAAGTATAAATCAGATGGCTCCATTGATAAACATAAGGCACAACTTGTTGCCAAAAGATATGCGCAACAAGAAGGTATTGACTATGAGGAAACATTTGCACCAACTGCTAAATGGCACACTATTCGTATGGTACTTGCCTTAGTAGCACAAAATGGTTGGAAAGTACATTAGTTGGATGTTAAAAGTGTTTTTTTAAATGGTGATTTACAGGAAGAAGTCTATATGAAACAACCTCAGGGTTTTGAACAGGTGGGTGTTGAACACAAAGTGTGTAAATTGACAAAAGCTTTGTATGGGCTCAAACAGGTACCCAGGGCTTGGTATGAGAAAATGAATTCATACTTGAAATCCATTGGTTTTCATCACAATGAATTAGATGATACTCTCTATTTTTGAGTGCAGGGTAAGAAAATGGTGATACTAGTTCTCTATGTTGATGACTTGTTTATTACAGGTAATGATGAAAATCATAATAAGTCTGTGAAGAAGGAATTAAAAGATGGGTTTGAGATGACAGATCTTGGACTTCTTCACTACTATCTAGGCATAGAGGTAACTCAGAAAGAGCACAGTATTTTCATTTCACAAACTAAGTATATTTCTAAGTTATTAGAGAGGTTTGGCATGAGTGATTGCAAACCTGCCCTCACTCCCATGGAAAGTAACTTGAAATTGTCTAAGTATGATAGCAGTGCCTTTTTTTATGGCACCACATATAGACAATCGATGGGAGGTTTGATATATTTGATGACTACCAGGCCTGATATTTCATTTTCTGTTGGAATTTTATCTAGGTTTATGCATGAGCCTAGAGAAATTCATTGGCATGCAGCAAAATGAGTACTTCGTTACCTTCAGGGAACGAAAACATATGGCCTTGAATATCGCCGCAACAAGAACTTCAAACTTGTTGGATATTGTGATGCAGATTTTGGCAGATGTGTGGATGACAGAGTGTCAACCACAGGATACACTATGCATATGGGTTCAGCTGCCATTGCTTGGTGTTGTAAGAAGTAGGATACAGTGGCAAATTCATCATCAGAATCAGAGTATATTGCAGCATGGGATGCTTCTAGAGAAATTGTTTACCTTCGTCGTATTCTTGAAGATCTTCAGGTTTCTCAGTTTGCTCCTACACAGTTATACATTGATAATCAGAGTGCAATCAAGATGTCCAAGAATCCAGTGTTTCATGCCAAAACAAAACATATGGATGTCAAATACCATTATCTGTGAATGCTGGTGGCAAAGAAAACTCTTGATCCAATATATTGCCCAACTGCCGATTAGACAGATGATATCTTCACAAAACCCCTTGACAGAATCAAATTTGAAAAATTCAGAAAAATGCTTGGTATGTGTCCAAAGACCTAACTTTGGATCATAGGAGGGTTTGTTAGGACTTGTTCCAAAGTCTTAACGTTAGGTTAGATTTTTTGGTAGAAAATAAATTACTATTGTAAATGGGGCATGCATCTTTTATAAAGACACCCCCATAAAATAAATAAACTTAGTTTAATTATTAGGTAGTTTTAATGTTTATATTTATTAATTAGATTTACTTTACGAGTTGTTTTCCCGTATTTAGTTGGTTATAGGGTTAGTTGTTTTTACCGGTCATTGGTAAAAACTATATAAATCATGTTTGCATTGTGAAAGGGTTAACGGAGTAAAGGCACCCTTATGTACTTGATTTTTTGAAATTAATAAAATACTAGTGCACTCGCACTAAGCGGGGACAAGGTTCAACCTATTTTGATCCCGGAGTTATCAGCATGGAATCATAAACTAATCTTATAAGGGATATTGTAGTTGATCCAATTTAATTGATATGAACTTAACACTTTCTTTCCCTCTTCAAGGGAATTTCATGGAATAATTTGGGATGGTTGGAGGACCTGACATTTAGAGTGGATAGAGTACCTACCCAAATATGATTAATCAACCAGCTATCATGCCTCACAGCATAGGCATTATTATTGGAGGAACTAGAGGTAGACTAAGAGGTGGCATAGGAGGAAGTGATGGAATTCCCCCTTAAGGGACAAGGTTTGGGGGTTCTCAACAAACACCAGTGCAAACACCTTAGATACTAACATTATATTATGAAATGATGCTTCACCTACCTAAATAGTGAGGCATGAAGAATGTTAAAGAACATGTCCATAAGTGTGAACTTATTTGAAGGGAATGAGGCATCACTTTTTTCGAATGAAAAGCTATATAATTTGTGACTACACTTTTCGAGTGAGCACATAAATGGTATAGAAATTTTGACCATCAATAATCAGTGGTTAATTATGATCAACTCAAAATAACATTCCTTCAAGAATTTTCCATTCCTAAATTTGAGCAACAGAGCATTGCCACACTGAATGATATAAAGCAGGAACTTACGGAAAGTGTATAGGAATACGACGCAAGGTTCAAAACACTTTTTTCAAAGATGTCATTTGAAATCAATATTTCTCAGCATGTATAGTGGTTCATGGGAGGTTGGTTACTTCCTTTTCGATGAACAATATCCCAAATGACTTTTATTATCCTATGTAAAGCTTTGGAATCCACCCTCCATGATCAATTTATTGGTAGTATTGACACTGACATGAGTCCCTTCATGGAATCCCAAATAGCATCAATAACATCACATCTTGAAAAATTAATTGCAAACAATGCATATGATACTCGTATTGGTCTTTGGTACATTGATTATGAGTCTGAAGGATATAACTAAAGCAACTACCCACACAAAAACATCTGCACTATATTGAAGCAGTCATGTGAAATATGCCATGAAGAGCACCATGTACACTCATATCCTCTTTTATAGTGAGCCACACATTGTAACGTGTTTGAATATTATAAAATATGTGATACCTACACCTATGACATAAATTATTGTCAATTTATTAGTGATATCTATGAATAACTGCATGCGATACGTGCCAAACCTCTATGTCCAATAATCAAGATAATGATGGCTATCATTGTCGATGTAGAAGATGAGGATGAGGCAGAGGTCATTTTCCACTAAGAACATGTTATAAGTGTGGATCCCTGCACCACTATCAAAGGGATTATCTAGTTCATCCTACATGTTCTTTTTGTAAAAAGGACCATTGATTGGAAGAATGTCCTAACTTGTACATGACCATCACTAAGGAGAGAAATGAAAAAGGTGAAAGTATGATTTACATTGAGAAACCACATTGGATCACGCATTCAAGCACCCCAATAACTCAACAAGTGAATATCACTATGCATAGCAGAGGAAAATATAAATCTCCATCTACTCCTATTGAGAAGGTACAATGTGAAGAGCCTTGGTCAAGGAAGTATCCTGATGCCTAACATTATTCTAAGGATATGCTGCAGTACACTTTGATGTTGGTATGATAACTATAAGGAGAAATTCAATTTCTTAAGGACTAAGAAGCAATGCAATTTTTTGATATGCAAAAGGTATTAGAGACTTAAAATGTGGTTCAAGATTATTTTCAAGATATTTTCAAGCGTATGTTGGATAAAGACATTGTCCCAAAACTAAGTGTTTGGTTTAAGAACTAGATACAAGCACCAACAAATGCTCAAACTCAAATGACTCGATAGATTAAGGATCATCATTTGAATCATTCTCAGTGGCAAGATACTCCTATTCCTCCTACCCCTCCAAAGGATAAAGGAATACTAGTAAATGCTGCCATTGATGGTTGGGTAATTTAGAACATCTTAGTTTACACTATTGTTGAAGTTAATGTCCTCACTAAGGATGTCTGACATAAAATGGGTACTTCGATATTACAACCTTCACCACATGTATTATTTATGGCTAATAAAACTCATGCTCTATTGATTGGTATCCTCAAGAATGCAATAGTGGATATCCTTGGAGTACCTTTCAATACTGACTTTGAAGTTCTTGAGTTAGCAAAGGCTGATGACTTCCTAGTTCTATTTGGGCAACCATGGTGTTATGAAAAAAATTCAAACTTAAGTTTGAAAAAGTGCTACATTAGTTTTGAGAATGCTGATCAACACGTTGTTATTCCCCTAGATCAAAAACATGGGCCCCCATACGTAAAACTTGTTAATGTGGAAGAAGATATTAACCACATTTATAATCTCACTGCCATAGATGGTGAGCAATGTGATCCTACTTTTGATGGCATTATTCGATGGATGGACACTCAATACCTTTTTGATACTACAATCAATGCTTGTAATTATTGGGCACATAGTGACTATGCCCTCACTAGAAGAGTGTTTAGTGCCATTGGTAGTCAAGGGAACATTATACATCACTATCATAAATGCCATAGGTCTTTTTACCTTCTTATCGATCAAGTCATGAGGGGACCAAGGATAGATGCACCCTTAGAAAGACTTGATGTGACCCCTCAATTTCACAGACAAATGGCAGTCTCTGACTTTGTCCAATGCCTTGAAGAATTTTATCACTCTAACAATGATCGTATACTATCCTTGGTTCACCTCTTTGATGTTAAAGCTACAAGGTGGTGATGAACCCATCTTGAATGACTTCTCTAGTGGGATCAAGTACACTCTGCTTTGCATCACTAGTTCTTTCATGATAATTGACTCAGGGGAACAATCAGTTGTAGCAGACTACAAGCACATGAACCCCATATAGAGGCATGTGAGTCAATATGGAGAGCATAAGAGTCTTACTTACCAGAGTATTTATGGGAACATGCATTTTATAGAACTTTATAAATCTAGGCACGAGTATGGTATGTTTATGAAGAGACACATATGGGCACCCAATTTTGGCATCTATTAAAGGAAAACATGAGCTCAACACTGTTTTATTCCTCTCTAAGAATGGATTTGTGCCTCACTCTCTAGGCCATGCACAAAATAGTTATTGGTGACCCTAGTCCCATTGAAGATCTCCTGAGATATATCCATAATGACCTAGAAGAAGGTTTAATTCTTTTCAATGAACCATCTGCACAACTTGTTCCCATGCTAGAACCAGTCCTTGATCAAGATCGATGTGAAGAGATACATCTATGAAAATAGAATTTAGTGTTTCAAGTACAAGAAGGTGAATGGCAAGTCACTTGGATGTCCCTATGGACTATGACACATGAGTTGTTTGTGATATTGGTCCTGACACAGGCCACCCTTACTCTGGGCCCTTTCAAATTATTCAACACAACATTGGCATAGAGGAAGAACCAAAAATAGCTATTGTAGGTAACTATTGGACTGACATAGAAGTTTCAAAGGTATTTGAGTTTTTAAAAGAATACCTAGATGTTTTTCTAGGAAGGTATAGTAATATGAAAGCAGTTCATCCATCCCTAACTAAGATGCATATGAAACTAATTGACGACATTCAACTAGTCAAGAAAAGGCCATATATGATGAATCCTAATCTACAAGCGCACATAAAGGAATAAATTGAAATTACACAAGTTTTCATCATTCCATGATGCTAAAAAGGGTTTGACTCGTCTGACACGTTTTCATAACACTATTGTGCTACAGATTAACTAGTTGTCTTTACTTAAAAAGCACATCAGTAATAGTTGCCATAAGCTTGGTAATGGTAAATCAAATTATATCTTGTATGAACATAACTTAATCATAAGAATACCCAAGTCCATGTGTACATAATTTTCTATAAGAATACACCTATATTCTTTAGTTGCTTCCAAAGTACATTTTAACATTTCAAAAATGGAATGCAAAGTTTTCAATAGAGATTTAGATTTTGACAATTGACTTTCATCACATGATGTTGTCATATTCACTTTTATGGACATCTTTGCATGTCTCAAAAATATACCATCTGAGGAAATCAAAAACTTACTTAAAAATCCAATATAATTGGCTAAATACATATCCCATGATAATCATGATATTTATTTTAAAAATGTATTTAGGTCCGAAGGTGTATTTAACCACATGAAATTTACCCCTTTCAATAAATCCTTGCTAAAAGTGTTTCCACTTTGCCAAATTAAATCCAATTCATGGTTTATTTAATCTGATTGGAAATCCACTAAACATGGATCAAAGAGCCTCAACAACTGCCACAATTTACCGTATCCTTGAACCAATGGCCTATATTTTCCACCAAACATCAAGGTCTCAATGCAATACGAAAATCCTAGGGAAAAATAAAGTTCTATTGAATATCAAATTTGGCAATGATGAGGAACATAGTTTCTTCCTATATTTGCTATTTGTTACCAACTGGGTAAACAAGAACATCTCATTTATTGAATTCAGACTACGATCTCTTATAAAAATGCTACACGGGAAGGTAGTATAATTTAACTTATTATTTAAAATCAATCTTGATATTCCACCTAATAATATCAATATTCCCAGTGAGACTTGCATCTCTCTAATTTATATTATTATTATTATTATTATTATAAATGCAGCTTGAGTTCAATAACTGTTATAATTAAATTGATGCCTCACCTATTTAACTAGCTGTGTAATTAATTAAAATAATTGCACACTCTTTTCTAGCTGTATTTATTGATAAAATGTTACATATTTTTAGAGCAGTCACCATGCCATAAAATTTATTAAAGTGATGTTATTCAAATACTACACAATCACGCTAACTAAGTGTTGCTTATAGTATATATATTGAAGTCATAAAATAGGTAAAATGTTGACCATAGAATAAATGATACGCTATTCCAAATGTTTCATAAGCTAGTTGATCCTTCTACCAAAGAGGATGTTATGTATTAAAAAAACTCAATTTAATATTCAATTACTTACTTATTTGACTTAGTTTATTCCTTTGATTCGACTATTTAGTAATAATATATATTTAGCCTGTTATTATCATATTCTCAGTGACTTATTCAAATATGGGGTTTTTAGATAAAACATGGTGAAATCAGCATATGCTCAGTGACTTATTCAAATATGGGATTTTTAGATAAAACATGGCGAAATCAGAAAAAGGCTCCAACACTTCAAATTAGTACTCGGTGTTCTATCCTAATCGTTGGGCGAATTTTATTTTAAATCAGTGTTACAAGTTTTATACTCAACATAACCAATTATAAAAATTAGCATTTTAATTATTAAATTTGGTGATTCACCTATTCTTTGATTGACAATTCAGCTTCAACAACTTCATCATAGAATTCAGTGACTCAATCAATAAATAAGGTATTCAAATTATACTAAGGCATTTCAATATGGCAGTATGGTATTTCAAAATTATTCGCTAGCGTCTCAACCTAAGTGTTCTACATATTGCTAGGCATTTATTTAATATAATCCAATAGAAACACAATATTGCCTATATAGTGACTTATATATATACAACTAATTCTATTTTAAGAATGGAGATTTCAACATAGACCAAAGTTATATAATGTAAATAACCAATTTGGAACTCATGCAATAATGAAACATAACTATATACTTATCTCAACTCAACCGATATAAATTACTTCAAGATGCTAGTATAAAGGAATAAATTGCAGTTCTGGTGATATGCCTCCTTTCTTGCTTAGTCTTTCTCTCCTTCATTCCTTTTTGATTCTCCATCTTTATATATTTAATTTCCCAGATTATCCTTTTATTTATAACATAACTTTCTTCTAATTTCCATGCTACCCCTTTACATGCAAACTCTCAAGTTTTCTAAGTTTATCTTTAAATCAAGTCCTTCAAATTACTATGTCATGCTTTGTTTATTCAATAATTAATTAAATCTTTATTTTCTAATTTTAAGTGAATTCTTGCATGCTAATCAAGATCACATTCAACTCCAGTTCTAAATTTATTAACCTTAGTTAATTCCTTTTCTTTTTCTAAATCTTATCAACTAACATACTAAATTTATTAATAATAAATCATTTTTCTAAATTTTTAATAATTTTTCATGCATAATTTTAATTTTAATAAAATAACCTTCACCAGGATAATTATGTCATTAATTGATTTTTATTTTCTAGATAATTGTATTTAAGACAATAACACTTCTTTTGTAATTAAATAATTATTTTTTGGATATAAAGTTAAAAACCAAATAAATTAAGCTAAAGAAATTAAATGCACACTGAAATTAATTTCACACACACAAGCAATAATTCATAATTACGCACTATAATTTAAAATTTATTATGTTTGTGTGTGGGGTAACTAACATTTTCTACTGGTGTTTCCTCCAATCACTCCATCTAGATGACCCTCTCCGATGATGCTCTCCTTTGTCAAGCTCTAGGGGTAGGACCTATCCTACATCCACCTCGTAACAAGTAGGTAGTTAGTCTGAATCATCATAAATCAATGATATAAAATTAATAGTTATACATCCTCAATGTAAAAAATAATCAAAATATAATTGTTATGCAATGTATACTAATCAACAATACTACAATCCCAAACAAGTATATGTCAAAATACTCAAATCAAAGCAATGATAATCAGATATTAATGAATGGATTAAAAGATATTATTTACAGGGTAAAATTAGGATGTGACATCCTCTCCCTTAAAACTGATCATCACCCCAATAACTCTTATTCAAGTAAAAGTTTTGATTAACAAAAAAATTTAACAACATAAAAAATATAATATCAATTATCATATCATGCAATTAAATGTAAAATTTACCTAAAGAACTTATACTATATTTCCTAATCAGCACTATTTTTAGAGAATTGATCTCATAAGACTCTACTCTGTGACATTTCTTATTATGTAAACAAATTTCATGAAAGTCAATTTACACTGATTAGTTTTATCATGGCCACCTGAGGTCTAAAACCATCAAAAAAAAATTAATACTAACTTGATAAAAGTTTAGCTACTAGCTCAAAAACATATGATTTCATCACAAAAGTCAAAATAAATGATCATAAGATTGAATTTGACAAGTTCTACCTGTCAAGTCCTAGATTTGACAATTCCATCTGTCGAATCCAACTCAGTATCAATTGAGTCAATGTGAGGCTAAGTAGGATACCATCCTATCAATTATAACTCATGTTCCTATATCACCAATCGTCCCTTAGTCTCCACATCTAGAGGATCTTCAAAAGGTCTACAAGATTCACAAATCTATTATAATAGATCATACAAAGCAATGCTATGTACTAAAATATTATATATATTCTATATTATATGCACTAACATACACACAAGAGCAATCATATAATCATCTTGAGATTGAATTAAGTTGCTACTAATCAATCAAAACTAGTATCATAACCTACAACTTATTCTATAATGTTATATTCATAATAAGAAGAAATAATATCATATCTAATATAACATACCAAGGCTAAGGATTATACGGTCCTTAATACTTTATAAGTGAGATAATGTCTCTTTGCTTGCATGACTAGCACACAACAGCTAAAAAGTTTTATCTTAACCCTTTTTTATTTACCAAGATGTTCTACACAATGTATACCTTACATACTCCCAAAGATAGGTATACATATAACTCTTCAAACAATATACTTCAAGAAGATAATAATATCAATCTACACAAAAATATACAATAACATAATAATTGTAATCAATTAAAATTAATATAAATTCAAAGTTAGCCACTCCTCATGGTCAATTTCATAAGTTAAATAAAATAGTGACTCTAAAAATTCACAAGTAGAAAGCAGGGAACAACATCTCACAACACTTCCTACATATCGTAAATGGTAAAAAAAAACTTCACAATCCATGTTGCCAAACACTATTCACTTACCAAACTTTTAATTGTAGTATCATCACTTCCTTTCACAACTGAAAAGAAAATATGAGCCAAAATGATGTATCAATCTATCCAATCCTACAACCTCTATCAACAATAAAAAGAAAACACTATCCCATGAACTCAAGGGAATAAGATCAAGTAACAATTTAGAAAAAAGTCTTCCGTGAAAGGAAACTCTCTATCAACATCCTAAAAATCTGAATCTTTTTGATTGCTTAAAACAATGTAAGAAAAGAGTGAAAACATAAAAACTCACCTCTAAGCCTACTAAGAGAGATGACTCATTTTCATAAGTCTATACAAGGGTATTAATCCACATAACAAACTCATAACATAAAGGAATACACAATCAAGGTGTCTACACTCAACTACAAGAAAATTTCCACTACACTCGATGGTGCCACTATAGAAGGGTATTACAAGATTTACATTCCTAAGATCTATATAAGTAAGACACAAAAATAATGCATAAATACATAAGTGAGCAGGACTCCATGCTTGAAAACACTCACAACACAAAATATAAATAGTGAAGTTGATCCAAAGAAGACATAATCACATTTTAGGTGTTCAATTTAAAGATCAAAAATTTCGTAGGAAACTTTTGTTCATAATTCAAGAACTAAGTTATGCACTCTCCTACCCAACACCATGCACAATCATCACCAACGAGACACTCGATAAATAAAACATTTAGCAACTCTTAAAGGGGTATGAATTCTCTAAGGTACCCACTAAATATACCATACATACTTTCACAATCCTCTTTTTTACTAAGTCGAAGGATGTGAAAATGTTAATGGACTCATTAGGTCCTAGAGTTTGAAGCACTGCTCTGATACCAAATGTGAAAACCCCTCAAGTTGTAGCAAATGTGACAATAATTAACATGCATTCCACAGAATAAAATAATGTAACAATCAAAACCACAACTAAGAATAATTGTACTTCAAATTTAAATACTACATATAATATAAATCTTATACAACTCCAAGGAAAGTAAATACCATAGGACACAGCTACACTGATCTGACAATACAACATCTACTAACCAAATATACAAGTACATAATGCAATTATATTATTTCAAGCATACAACCTAATACAATGATAGATACCAAGTTCTCTGCAGATTGAGTCAAACTGGGTCATGTATCTTTGATAATCTCAGGTGTTGTCTCTAGATAGTACTTCAGTGGAAGAAGGAGAGCATCATCCAAGAGCTTTACCATACCAATCACATACCAATGATCCCCTACATAATCTCTTGTTAGGGAATGGCCCTCCCTTTGTGGATAGGTAGATAAAACGGTGTGATAAATCTAGTGAGACGCGCTAGTACCTCATGTGCTATAAGATTTCTAAAAACATGCACTATACCATAAAGAAATATATTCTAACATGCTATTGCATTGCATAAAAATAAAACATATGAATGACAATGTATATAACATTACTTAAGCCCAAGTTTTTAAATAACATATGATCAATTAGATCAATCAATTTCATAACTTGACACTTAATCAAATTATCTATTGGTGGTACTACTTAGGCTAGTAGAAAATGTGTCACTACCTATTAGTATCATGTATATATATGTCATAGTATGTAACTCAAAGACTCATACAAATTACATTCTCCTAGCAATAATATCACATCACAAGCTAAAAAGAAAGAAAACAAGATATACACATAATCATCTATGCATGAATGGATCTTAACTTAAAATCAATCTCAAACTAGAAATAATGACCACTATTTATACCACCTAAGAAAAACACATAATAAACTATAGGCTATTTCAAATATATCTAAGTAACTACACCTCAAGACAAACCATATCATCTTAGTATGGTGTTCTTAGGCATGACTACTAGTTTATCAATAAACAATTTTACAAAGCAGTCATAGGTACATAAAAATATATGCTCATAGTCAAAAAAGCATAACTATAACAAACAAGTTATGCAATACATATAGCTCTATCTCAACATTCATTTTCACTATCAAGATTATATGAACATCTAAATGATATAATATTAAATGCTAAAATACATATTATTCAAGTAACAACCAATACATATATGTTTATTTAGGTGTGGGTCAAATACAGTATATATCATCTGATACTTATCATAGTATAGAACTTATGACATCCCATATTATCATAGCTCATCATGCATGAGTTCCCTACCCAAACATGAACAACCAATCTAACACTGGAATCATTAAACCAAAAAATCAAATGAATCCACAAGCTCAAGGCACATAATTTGATGTATTATTTTATACCAGGAATGTCAAATCATTACATATAAAATACTCTCACAAAATACAAAGTACACAATTTTTCATCATTCCATGCTGCTAAAAAAGGTTTGACCCATTTTACATGTTTTCATAATACTATTGTGCTACAAATTAACTATTTATCATTACTTAAAAAACACATCACTAACACTTGCCATAATTTTGATAACGATAAATCAAATTATATCTTTTATGGACATAATTTAAAGCTAGTATTCGATTGGTTGAATTTTTCTTCTTTATTTAAACCCACTATCCAAATATTATTTTAGATATAAGCATAGTCTCTAAAGTCATATTTAATCATAAGAGTACCCAAGTCCATGTGTACATAAATTTTTATAAGAATACCCATATATTCTTGAGTTGCTTCCAAAGTACATTTTAACAACTCAAAAATGAAATGCAAAGTTCTCAATAGAGATTTGGATTTCAACCAATGACTTTCATCACCTGATGTTGTCATATTCACTTTTATGGACACATTTGCATGTCCCAAACATATACCATCCGGGAAAATCAAAAACTTACCTAAAAACCCAATATAATTGGCTAAATACGGATCCCATGATAATCATGATCTTTATTTAGAAAATGCATTTAGCTCGAAGGTATATTTAACCACATGAAATGTACACCTTTTAATAACTCCTTGTTAAAAGTGTTTCCACTTTGCCAAATGAAATCCAATTCATGGTTTCTTTATTCCGATTGAAAATCTACTAGACATGGATCAAAAAGACTCAACGGCTACCACAATTTACCATATCCTTGAACCAATGGCCTATATTTTCCACCAAACATCAAGGTCTAAATGCAATATGGAAATCCTAGGCAAAAATAAAGTTCTATTGAATATCAAATCTGGCAGTGATGAGGAACATAATTTCTTCCTACATTCACTATTTCTTACCAACTGGGTAAACAAGAACATCCCATTTATGGAATTTAGACTATGCTCTATTATAAAAATGCTCAACCGAAAGGTAGTGTCATTTGACTTATAATTTAAAATCAATCTTTCTTCCACCTAATAATATCAATATTCCAAGTGAGGCTTGCATCGCTCCAATTGTTGTTGTTGTTGTTGTTGTTGTTGTTATTACAACTCAAGTTTAATAAATGTTATAATTAAATTGATGCTTCATCTATTTAACTCATTGTATAATTAATTAATATCACTGTACACTATTTTCTAGCCATAATTATTGATAAAATGTTGCATATTTTTAGAGCAATCACTGCACCATAAACTTTATCAAAGCATTGCTATTCAACTACTACACAATCATGTTAATTAAGTGGTGCTTATCATATATATCTTGCAGTCATACAATAGGTAAAACATTGACCACAAAATAAATGATATGATGTTCCAAATGTATCATATGCTAGTTGACCCTTCTGCGAAAGAGGATGCTATGTATTAAAAAACTTGATTTTAATATTCAACAACTTTCTGTTTTGACTTAGCTATTTATTCTTTTGACTCGGCTATTTAATAATAATATATATTCATGTTATTATTATCCTATGCTCATCGACTTATTCAAATATGGGATTTTTAGATAAAACATGGCAAAATTAGCATATGCTCAGTGACTTATTCAAATTTGAGATTTTTAGATAAAACATGGAAAAAATAGTAAAAGACTCCAGCATCTCAAAATTAGTACTCGGTGTTCTATCCTAATGGCTAGGCGAATTTTATTTTAACATGGCATTACAAGTTTTATACTCATTATTACCAATTATACAAATTAGCATATTAATTATTAAACTCAATGATTTACCTATTCTTTAATCAACAATTTAGCTTCGGCGACTTCAACATAGAATTTGTGACTCAATCAATAAATAAGGCATTCAAATTATACTAAGGCATTTTAATTTGGTAGTATGGTGTTTCAAACTTATTCATTGGCGTCTCAACCTAGGTGTTTTACATATTGTTGGGCATTTATTTTAAAACTCAGCTACTTATTAATATACTCCAATACAAACACAATATTGTCTATATAGTGACTTCTATATATATAACTAATTCTATTTTAAGCACAGAGATTTCAACGCAGACCAAAGTTGTATAAAGCAAATAACCAATTTGAAACTCAAAACAAACCCAATTTAATACGTAGCTTGCAAGAATAAAACACATCTATATACTTAACTCAACCAATATAAATTACTTTATGATGCTTGTATAAAAGAATAAAACACAATTATGATGATATGCTTCCTTTCCTGCTTGATCTTTCTTTCTTCCAATCTTTTTCAATTCTCGGTGTATGTATATTTAATTCTTTAGATTACCCTTTTATTTATAACATAACTTTCTCCTAATTTCCACGCTATCCCTTTACATGCAAACTCTCAAGTTTTATAAGTTTATCTTTAAATCAAGTTTTTCAAATTACTACTCCATGCTTTGTTTATTCAATAATTAATTAAATCTTTATTTTCTAATTTTAAGTGAATTCTTGCATGTTAATTAAGATCACATTCAGCGCCTTTTATAAATTTATTAACCTTAGTTAATTCCTTTTCTTTTTCTAAATCTTATCAACTAACATGCTAAATTTATTAATAATAAATCCATTTTTTAAATTTTCAATAATCTTTCATGCATAACTCTAATTTTTTTAAAAAACCTTCAACGAGATAATTATGCCATTAATTGATTTTTATTTGCTAGATAATCATACTTTTATTGCAATTAAATAATTATTTTTTGGATTTAAAATTAAAAATCAAATCAATTAGGCTAAAGAAATTAAATGCACACTAAAATTAATTCTACACACACAAAGATAATCACAAGCAATAATTCACAATTACGCACTACCATTTATGCCTATCATTTAAAATTTATTATGTGTGTGTGGGGTCACTAGCATTTTTCATTGATATTTCTTTCAATTGCTCTATCCATCCAACCCTCTCCAATGATGCTCTCCATTATCAAGCTCTAAGAGTAGGACATAACCTGCATTCACCTTGCAACAAGTAGGTAGTTAGTCTGAGTCATCATAAATCAATGATGCAAAATTAATAACTATACATCCTTAATGTACAGAATAATCAAAACATAAATACGACGTAATATATATTAATCAACAATACCACTGTCCCATACCAGTATATGTCAAAATGTTCAAATCAAAGCAATCGTAATTAAAAATTAATCAACGTATTAAAGGATATTAATTACAGGGTGAAATTGGGATATGACATCAATTCCTTTTATTGCACAAGATAATCATCGACATATGCCACTCAAAATGGCATGGATGATAACTATACAAAAAGTACCAATGATACCCCTTAATAAGGAAACAATTGAAATAAGCAAAACCGATTATTACGACTTGACCTTCAATGCGGTATCAAGAATATGCTCATTGTACAACATGCATATATCTATTTCATTTACCATTAACCATTACACGAGAATAAAAAATAGTAAATATATATATCACAGAAAAAAAAATTAAGACTTAGTGTAAAACCTCTTTCATTCCATTTACAAGCAATATAAATGTTCTCTAGAAATCTAATAATATTATTTAACACACTTTGTTTCATTGTTTCATATTAATACATCGATATACACTCATTTGCATTAAAAATATCGTTTAATGAAAACGTAAAGTCACATCCTTTCATTACTACTTAAACTAGTTTTTTGACAAATAAAAAAGTGTATTGAAGACCTGCAATTTAAAAACTAACCAATATAATCTTAAAATAAAAGAGGCTACAATACTTAAATTTAATTACTACTTATAAATTAAGAATTTACATTTTCTACCAATCACAAAATTCATATTAAAAAGAATTAAATATTAAAAGATCTTCATTAATTGTTTAAATAAAATCAACAAATTTGTAAGTGTTGTTTAAACTCATCCCACTACAACAGATTGGTTTAGATTGAAACAAATGTATGTAATGAGAAAACGGCCGCCTCATACAAACCACAAATTATGTAATGAGGTAAAACTTGTACAGGCGGTCATGAAAACCAGCCGGTTATTTAATATTTTACTTATCCAAAGGCAATACCCGAACTCACCGGGAAGGGTCGTTATAAATACATATGTTGGCTAGTTGCAATAGATTTGCTTAGACTTTGAGACGTAGAGTCATGAGTTGTAATGCGACAGCCACGCCTCGCTGACTGTAATCCCATGGAATGAACGGATGACTGTGTGTGTGTATATGTGTGTGTGTGTATGGAAGAATGAGCGCATCGGAGTCGGGTGTTTCCACGGCGTAGTAATAACATTTGGGACTCTGCTTCTTGTGACGGTGGTGTTGCAAAATCGTTGGTGTGTGTATATATATTAGCCGAAAAATTATATAGACTAGGGTATCTTTGTATTTTTGTTGGTCCATATTACATTCTTCTAATCTGATTGGTATGTTTATGAAAGTTTTTTAAATATTATTTTTTATTATTTGAGAGGTTCATATATGAGTTTGAAGTAGGACTTATTGGATAAACTTGGAAAACCTAATGAGTTTTTAATACTATAAAATAAATATCACATTAATAAACAGAAATATATTATCCAAAGGGATATAGTTTAATTAGTAAGGATGATGGTTGCTTACATTCATTTAGGAAGGTACAATTTCTTTTACATACTTGATACAGAGAGTTAAACAATGAAGGTTAGGATTTTGACAGTATGGATGCTCCTTACTCATCGTTGATTAGCCAAAGGGACTCACTGATTTAGATATACACTTAACATTATAAATCTGCTATATGTTTATTTTTGAATTTTAAATAGAAATGCCGACATTCTATATAATTCAGTAATTCCATGTAATATCTTCAAACATATAATCAAAAAATAGAAAGTGAATCATAAAAGATAAATAATCATCTTTATAAAAAATATATAATAAACCTTTCTCAAAACAATAGAATTATATAAAAATATGGTGGCACTTTTATTTTGGGAGAATAAAATTTTGAAAAAAATTAAGAGGAAATATTTTGAATATAGATATTTGGTAAGGATATGAACACACTAACAAAGTAACATCATTACGAATAAAAAGATTTTGAAATAATTTTATATTGAATAAATGATACATTATGAATTCATGAATAAGATTGCCTTGTTATATCAATGTCGATCAAATGAGTTGTAGGCTAACTATTTATTAGTACTTGTCGGAGATGCTATATGTTTTGCTTCTAGTAAATAATTTCTCCTACTTCATACCTGCATCCAATAGTATTACGCAGTTTAAAAAAATATAAACGTATTTTAGAATTTCTATAGATGGGTAATAATTTTTTAATCAGGTTCTCATTGATGTTAAAGCAGTAAGAGTCCATAGGACATGCAGCCAATCGGAGGGTTTGGTTATCTTCATTTTCCTTTGGCCCGCACTTCCAACAACATACACATGGTTGTTGTTTACCTCACCTACACAGTCGACATATCTCGAGGGAGAGACTGTAGATAATAACCTGTACCAAATGGCCAGTTTTCCTACAAGTTCATGGCGACTAAATTGCTAGCCATGTTCCTTCCTTCCTTGGTGTGTGGTCTTCACCCCTCAATTTGTTTGCTGATTATTTTTTGTATGCCTGTTTTGCATAGAAGCCATTAGTATCTCATAGGATTGACAATGGTGATCAACGATCCTGCCCCGTGTGTCATTGTTGACTCAAACCCCTTTGCCTTCTTTGTGTAAATGTCATTTATTTATTTAGTTTTCGTACCCTACACGATTTTCGATAGGTGCTGGAAAATTATGTGAAAATATGGATTGCTTCATATGTCATTTAACAAGTGTTTACGGCAACTATCTTTTGTGTCTTAGGCAAGACGAGAATAGAAAGTAAGCCGCAGAGCCCTAGGTCAGAGAAGAAATTGAAATAGACTTCTATAGCCATAGAAATTTGTAAGGTTTCAGTAGAAACAGAGCAACTTTGGCCAAGGAATGCAATACAATGGTTGGGAAATTTTAAATAGTTTCATCGTCTTTCTTTAAATTGATTTATTTATACACTTTTACCAAAAAAAAAATACTGGCCAGATAAAGCCACTGCACACAAGGCGTTGAAGAAGCACTTAACCATGTTGGGAGTATGGGTTGTTGTCATTCGCGTTGTCCCTTATGTCACCCATTTTCTCACCAAGTATAGAGACATTAAGCTTAAGCTTTAATTCTGAGCATATTAGTTTTTCACAGTTTCAAAAATCATGGCCTTTGCTTACCTTTTAATATGCCAAGTATTTTTAATTTCAGGCCTTGTGCAAGGTCATTACATTTCTGTATTTTTTTTCCCATGGGTCTTATGTTTCCCATGTGAAGGGTTCATATTGTATATGTATTTTTTTTTCACATTGTATACCTTTTTATTTGTTAGGTTCTGAATTTGTGCATTGATGAGATAAACTTTATTAATAATCTTAGAAAGAGTAATGGGATATTTTCTCTCAGCTAAACCCTAAAAAATAATAGGTAATAGGATTTATATTTTTTGTCACTAAATATTGAGAAAACTACAATTAAGAACATGATTAGGCTTACTTGTTGTGTTGGTTTTTAAAGACCGGGTTATGACTAGAAGGTGTTGCCCAAAGATTTAATAGTGTTTCATACATAGTCTAGGTTATTCATCATTTACTAGCAAAATCTTGAATAGGTTCTTTTGCAACAGAGCATCTAAAGTAAATTTTTTATAGTAGCCTTTTATTTTTCTGAGATGATATTTTTAACGAGATTGCTCTTCATTAATTCTATTGACACCTTATTGGATTATCTCCTACTTGATGGTTATGTTTTCATGTTCTAAATATCTTGCCTCTGGTGGCTAGGTTTAACTCGATTGGCTGGGTTGGTTTATCCCTTTAAGATTAGGCACAATGTCAAAACAAAGTTGTTACATCTCGATTTCTCATTAAGTAAGTTTACTTGATTATCTATAAATTTTCTATAGTTGGTAATTTGATTTCATTATTACTAACTAAGCTATAAGTTATATGTTGTTATGGGATAGATTAGGTTTAACTCGATTGGCTGGGTTGGTTTATCCCTTTAAGATTAGTCACAATGTCAAAACAAAGTTGTTACATCTCGATTTCTCGTTAAGTAAGTTTACTTGATTATCTATAAATTTTTTATAGTTGGTAATTTGATTTCATTATTACTAACTAAGCTATAAGTTATATGCTGTTATGGGATAGATGAATATTGCTTTGATTACTTGATTTCATTGCTATGAGTTGTAGTTTATATTTTTTACATTATGAATCATATGGACTTGTTGTTTCAACAATCTTTTATGATATACATATCATGATTTTATGAACTAACTACCTACTTGTTGTAAGTTGGATGCAGAGAGATTTATTCCTCAAATCCTAATAGAGGGGAACATCATCGTAGAAGGTGAAGTAGATGGAGATGTTGGAGGACAATAGAGAAATGACTAGAACCCTTTACACACCACATTAATTAATACATATTATATACATAGGTTAATGTTTAACGTTAGTATATTTTAATTATTGATAGTATTTTGATGATTGAATATGTGTGTTAGCTCAATTTAATACTTATATATAACTAATCTAATATGAGTGTGTATATGTCATGCTAATATGTTCATGACTGTTAATGTTTTCAAAAATAAAAACTCGTATAAATAGAATAAATTTGAATTTGATGATTAATGAGTTAATCATTAATATTAAATTGTAATGATGTTTTTGGTGCTAATTATAATTAGCAAATATATTAATTTTTATAATTAGGTAACAAATAAAGTCATTATATTTTCTTACACTTTGAAAATAAAAATAAATTGGAATAAGATGACTTAGAAGGAAAATGTAAATTTAAGAAAAACGAAAAAGAAAAAAAAAAAAGTAGTTTTAAGAATGAAAAGAAGAAAGCACCATACTCTTCAAAAAGAGGAAATAATGGAGAAATGAGGGCAGCATAGAGAAGGAGAAAGAAAGAAAGGAGAAAGAAAAGGCAATGAGGGATTGGAGAAAATGAAAGACATAGATCAAAGGGAGTTTTCCCAGATACTGATAAGAATATTTTTTAGGTAGGTGATTTGTTTATCTTTGATATCCATGTATAACATTTCACATGTTTTACAATCTTCCAAAAATAATGAATCAAATTAAATAAATATTTAGAAAATAAACAATTGATTTTATTGATTATATATATATATATATATATATATATATATATATATATATATATATATATATATATATATATATATATATATATATATATCTTCAGCACTTCAATCATATATTGATTTATATACTTACAGATAAATATGATAAACTTTGTATATATATATATATATCAAAACTATACAACGAACTTATGAGTTAGTATAATGAATGTTTTATATTACAAAAGAGCATGAGATGATCTGGGAGATACATAAGAGATTTCAATGATGACTTATGGAGAGCCCTGGTAGATCTCGAATTACAACAATTTACATAGTATTATATCTCATAATAATAAACTATGTTATATATAAACCATAATAAAATTCTGACTATAGTATTCTAGTGTCATATTGTGTTAACATGTATGCTAAACTGGGCATTTGAATATATACACAATATGTAATTTATTATTCAAACTAGTGATATGGTTAGAGAGAGAGAAATATATATATATATATATATATATATATAAAATCACCTCTATACAATTCAAAATATATATATTGAATTGTATAGGGATGATTTACTAACCATATTGTTGGAGTGTGTGGCACTCTAAAAGGTTCAAACTGTTACTGAGATATATACAATGATGTAAACTCATGGAAATATAACAATGTGTAGTGATTTGATATGTGTATGTAAGTGATATATTCCAAGTACATGTATATCAGGGGCATAGGGATGAACGACTCATTTATGATCTGATCACTATGAGTAATCAGAATTAACAATGATATAACATAATGAATAGTCATAATTATATCCCTAAAAGGAATAATTCCTCATAACTCACATTGTGTGTAAAATTAGTATTAAGAGGAATATCTATAATAGTATATTATTATGAGTTTTATATAAAAGCATAATAAATTCCATTGGTTATAATATTAAAGCAAAGTTTAGATAATATGCAAAATTATATTGATTATAAATAGTAATGACTATATACATCATAATTGGAGTGCGATGATATACAAAACTATGATATATATAGAATATAATATAGTTAATGTAATACATTTATATAATATATTCATATTAATTAGAATATAAATTTGAGTTATAAAGAAAAATTATATAAAGCATTATTAATATACTCAATGTATATTTATTATTACTAATGTACATCTCTAATGTATTTGTTTGTCGTTACATTGAACCATAGAACCAATACTTAAGCCATGGTGATGGTATACCATGAGAGCCATAGTTGTATAATGATATAGTTTAGCCATAGATCTTGATCAAATCTTAGCCATATATCTTGATCAAAGCTTGGCCGTATATCAAAGCTTAACAATATATATTCATAGATCTTGATATTACGTATATTTCTATTTGAATGTGTCCACATTAACTAATTAATAAGTAAAAATATATTCTAATTTGTATTAGACAAATTGATGAGTTATGAATATAATCAAATAGTAAATTGAGATGTGATTACATATTTTTTTATATCTTATGAACCATAGTCATATGATGTCATGTTTGAGAATAGATGAACATGGATATGGATCTACATGGTTATAGTGAGATGAATATTATTATACAATTTATCAATAGGGATATCTCTAATATTTGTATAAACAGTAGTGATAATAAATATTTCTATTGTAATATTACATTGTCACTATACTCCTAATTACTTAATTTTATATCCATTATTTATATATATCCATTACTTAATTTTAATTTTATATCCATTATTTTTATATATTGACATTTAATTACTATGAAGGAATATATGTACATAAGCTGTGAGGAGGATAAGTCTATGCTTTGGCTATGTTTTGAATTCTATGTAAAGACTATGTATCTGAAGCATAATAATTTTATATAAAATAATTCGACGAAGAAAAACCTATAGCAACATATATAGATGAATTACATAGACTATTGTTGAGAACAAACACATAAAAGAACTATGAGAATGCCTTATATGGTAAATTTGAATTAGGGGTCGATTGTTTTATTTAAGAGCTAATAAAAAATAATGAGAGTGAAATATTATCATAGAAAAGTTTATAGACTATAGTACTCAGTTTATGTCTTAATAATTCATGAATGTAATGATTTTATAAATCCTATAAAGACATTGATTAGAGTTATAAATGACTATTAGTATATATACATACAATATTGAAAATTTATGAGCAGTATATATTATGAGTATATTAATATATACATGTGTTAATACATATATAATATATATTAGTACATCATGATGAGTGCTTATAAGTTATATTAGTATGCAGTTTAAAAATAAGATATATGTAGTTGGTATAAACTATACTTTCTTTATTATTATTTAAGATTATTGGACATTTAATATTTAAAATTATAAGACTGGTTGTTTGTAATTGAGTAGTTGTAGTCATGAACAATGAATTATGATATTATGAGAATGGATGAACATGGATATGGATGTACATGGTTATAGAGAGATGAATAGTATTATACAGTTTATCAATAGAGATATCGCTAATATTTCTATAAATAGTAGCGATAATAAAAATTTCTATTGTAATGTTACATTGTCACTATACTCCTAATTGACTAATTTTATATCCATTATTTATATATATTGACATTCAAAACTATGAAAGAATATATATACATACGCTGTGAGGAGGATAAGTCTATGCTTTGGCTATGTTTCAAATTCTATGTAAAGACTAAATAATGTATTTGAAGCATAAGAACTTTATATAAAATAATTCGATGGAGATGAACCTATAGCAACATATATAGATGAATTACATAGACTGTTGTTGATAACAAACACATAAAGGAACTGTGAGAATGCCTTATATGGTGAATTCAAATTAGGGGTCGATTGTTTTATTTAAGAGCCAATGAAAACTAATAAGAGTGACATATTATCATAGAAAGCTCTATAGACTATATTACTTAGCTTATGTCTTGATAATTCATGAATGTAATGATTTTGGAAATCTTATAAAGACCTTGATTAGAGTTATAAATGATTGTTAGTATATATACATATAGTATTGAAAATTTATGAGCAATACATATTATATATATATATATATATATATATATATATATATATATATATATATATATATATATATTGCATCATGATGAGTGCCTATAAGTTATAATAGTATGCAGTTTAAAAATAAAATATATCCAGTTGGTATAAACTGTACTTGCTTGCTTATTATTTAAGATTATGAAACATTTAATTTTTAAAATTGTAAGACTGGTTGTTCGTAATTGAGTAGTTGTGGTCATGAACAACGAATTATGATATTATGAAATGTTATAAAATGTATTATATTTAAAAACTAAAATCTAAATGTATGTTATACTCGGGTGGTACAAATTATAATTGTTATGTATACATCATTTATACATTTGATGGATTAAGCGTATGTATTTTGATTATTCCTATGTTTAACATGTTTTATAATAGCTAGTAAAAAGTATTGTATTGTATATATTTATGAAAAATAGAATATATATCCTGATATATATATATATATATATATATATATATATATATATATATAGTTGGTATAATTTGCACTTGATTGCTTATTATTTATGTGGTAAATAATATTATAAATATTCATTTTTATATATTTAACAGATTAAATATATGCATTATGATTATTCATATGTTTAGCATGCTTTAATGTTTATTGTTAGAAAGTAATCTATATGAATCTGTTAGTTATATTTATTTTAACCAAATCTTGTATGTTGGTACAATGTAAGTAGTGAGATAAATTTCACTAGCTTACTAGTATCACCAATATCAGATGAAGGTAATCCAATCAAGCGATGTGTATGAAATTGACTGATCCTAGAGATCAATAATTAATGAAAAATCATTAGTTAGACATTATCATTTCATGTGTATGATTTACATGTTTTTGAAATATCATGTTAGGATGGATTTCTTTATGGTACACTAAATGTTCTAAGAAATCATACAACACATGGGCACTATCTTGTTTGTCTAAATTCTTGCACCATCACTATATACTCATCTGTGCAGAGAGGGCCATTCCCTGATTTAGGTTTGTATAGGAGATCGATGATCTATGGTTGGTATGAAAAAGTACTCGAATGATGCTCTCTTTTTCTACCGTAGTACTTCCTTAGAGATGACACTTGAGATTGCCATAGATACTAGACTTTAGAGAATTCATGCTCTGTGGAGCTTTGTATTTTATATCTTATATATTTTATTGTATTCAATATTATTCTAATGAGATGTAATTATTTTTTATTATACCATGATAGCAGTGACTGCATGTTGTACTAGTCGTGGTTGGGCATTAATAATTACTATCTATATTCAGTTATGTTTTGATTGTATGATGCTAGTGATCAGTAATAGGTAGTTGTTACATGCTTATTTTACAGTTAAGATACTTAGTGTGTTTAGCTAGATCACTAATTGGATTCTTATGATGATTTCTAATGAAAGAATACATTGATTAAATAGAAAAAAATATCATATTTTTCTAACTCAAACCCAGTGGAGTTGTTAAAAAATTAGTATAAAATTTAGATAGTAAATAAAGTGAAGGGAAAAAATCCCTTGAAATTCTCATATGCCAAATTGATGTCTATCGGATGCAACTAAAAAAGTTGCATTTACCATTTTACCTTTTAAAACTATGTGCTACAATTTAGTTACTTTCCCCAGGTGGCTAAAAACTCCCAGGTTAGACTTGGTTGTTCACAAATATGAGTTGAGACATTAAAATTAATTAAAAAAAATCATAAAAATAAATTAGATTGTAATGGTAGACATTTAATCAACTCTTAGTAGAAATATTCTAAAAATTTTGTGATGTTTTTACAAGCATTGAGTTAACTCTTGATCCTTGACTTCAAAAGTCAATACATTTGTTTGAATTGGGTTACCATATTTTGCTTTCAATTTTACATCTTCAAGAAATGACTATTATCATTTCTTTGCTGAGCAACTATAGAGTTTCTGAGTAGCTTTGAAATGGACATTGAAATAAGAATTGAAATTTTATGATTATTATTTCAATTATCTTATTTGAGTCTATTTCTAAGTTTGTCTAAGCTTTTTTCATCAGCATCAAGTTGTCTTTTGTATTTTGACGAGTCAATTCAATTACCTAGCCTAAGTCACAATCTTCAAAATTTATATTTTTGTGGTCTTGCATTTCTTTTCTTATTATCGTAATGTTGGATGTAGGTTTTTTGTCACAAGTATTCTTTATCCCCATTCATAAAAATATACTTTTGTGTGTGATTAGGAATACATAATTCTTTCTACAAAGCATCCAATGTATTCTTAATCAAAGACACTATTTTTGTATTTGTGATTTTCCATCTGAAGTTGGGAATTTTGCATAGATTTACCAATTTGCATATGCTAGAATTTTAAGTCATGTATTCAGTATCCAATTTAATGTCCATATTTTTATATTGGATATGTTTTCACCTTTGCTTATTACCAAATATTTAATAGTGAGAAACATTTGCTACATGATTACAATGACAAGCTTTAGTTATTACCAAACCTGTAAAGTCAGAAAGGCTCACAATAAATTGTTATGTTACATGATCTGTAAGTCCCTATGTTGTAAGAAATGTTCTTGTAAAGACACTCATTAAAAGAAACAAGTTATAGAACTTTTTTATGGTGTACATCACAATTTGGTCTGAGAAATAGCTAGATCTATTGATCTCATCTACCCTTTATTTGTCCATTGGGTGGTTGTTCTATTATTTATTTATTTACTTATAATTGAATTTTTTTCATTGGAATTTACATAACATATAGAAAAGAATGGCCCTAGCTAATATATGACAAGTATAGTTTGTATTTGAATATTTTTTAATGTATTCAAATCTAAAGTATGCTACAATATTTTAAGCACAAATTTCCATTACATTTTCTAACAATAATGAGGGATTTTGTTTTAAAAAAAAATTAAAAGATTTTGTATTATAACTTTTAAATTTCCATATATATTAGAAATGACAAGTCAATATTTAAATCTTGAGTTAGAATTTGTAAGATTGAAATATTATAATAAAAAATTTATGAAAAAATAACAATGCATGGTAAAATAATAATATGATTTGTTTGACTTTATTGATATATTTTTGGTTGGATGATTTCTTGTGAATGTTTAAAATTTTATAAAAATAGACATGTTTTCAATATTGTAAATCTTGGCAGCCAATTTTGATGCCTCTAAATCATTGTGGCATCTATAACACACGTAGTTATTGCCATTCTAGAGGGCCTTGTGCCAACAATTATTTCTCCTTACACTAATTTTGGCACCTCTAAATCATTGGGGCCTCTCTAAGACATGTAGCAACTGCCATTCCAGAGGGCCCTGCAACAACATTTATTGATCCCTGTGCCTCAATATCGTATATGTTTGTTCTTCCAATATGTCAACCATATAGATGTGGACAAATCCTAGAATGAGGTTAATATATGTTGATAAAAAAAAATGAAACTATTAATTTCTATTTAGTGAATGCCACTATTTCATCTAAAATAAAATTATCTTCAAGTTTCAAAGTCAACAACCAATTAAATCAAAATAAACCATGTGGCTCATAAAAATTCTTTAAAATATAAATTACATCATGAGAAACTCAGTGGAGTTTAGTATTTTTTCTCATATCCATGAGAATAATTTCCAATTACAAACCATTATATATTATCTTTACAAAATATTCTTAAGTACAAACCATTATCTATTATCTTTAGAAAATATAGTTCGTAGATTCAAAGTTAATGTCTAGTTCATGGAGGCAACTTCCATTTGAATTGATTCAAATGAGAGTCATTTCCATTGTTGGTTGGATGAGATTTAGGAGTTTGAGTAGAACCATGAGTAAATTTGACATTGGCAAGTTTACCACTTCTAATAAGTGGAATTAGTCCAAATTGTCTTGAACACAAGCAGATCCAAATAGATAACCCATTAAGGATTTCATTGCATAGAAATATCACTCACAATTAGCCAATATCACATAGACCTCACAATTTAAGAAATATTTCATAACCTTTATTTAAATTTATTTCTCTATACAATCATGCTCTTACACGATGATATTCTTTTATCTTTTTGTAGAAAAGGAACTGTACATGTACCACCACTGCCATATTGATTTACAATATTTAATTTACTAAGCAAAAAGAAAAGCATTGTAAATTTGGATAGGGTTTTTGATTATGTGATCATATACATAAGTTGTTTAGCCGTTACAATTTTGCCTATACTCAATGCAAGTAAAAAACAACTGCCTTGTTTTTTATTTCATGTAAATTGTTTAACAAAATGTCAGCAAGAAAAATCTCTCTTTTGTATGAATTATAGTATATGTTTGTTTACCTTCCTATACATAATACATTTGAAAAATGTAATTTTACTTATTTTATAATATGTTGTAGGGCATATTTTATTACATTTTTTTTTACATTGGATAAACTAGTTTGTTATTCAGTATGAAGGTATTACGCAAGGTATGAGTGATTATCTTGACCAACCTTTTATCAAGTTTGAATAACTAATTTAAAAATTTGTATTGAAAAACCTTTTTGGTTTGGTAAACACCATGAAAATACAAAGGGACATGCAATAAACCATAACATATTGCCACAAACATAAAAAGGAATGTCCATACTTTTATTTTCACCAAATTCTATGAAATATAAAAACTAAAGACAAAAACAACCTATAATGCATTGTAAAAGAGCAAATTATCAATGAATTATTGTCGACATTAAGGACAACAACATACATAGACTATTTATTTTCAAGATCCCTGCTTCTTAAGAGCATAATTTATTACCTTTGTATAAGCAACTAAACACGGAATTTAACCAAAAGTAATATGTAACTAGAATTCAAAAATAGCATAGAATATGAGAGACAATACAATCTTGTATTAACACTCTTCCAGAAGGAAATACAAAGAAGAAATTACACTCTTCCCACACCTCTTGGGCGTACTAGTAATTCTTCCTCAAGAGTTCTCTCTCTCAATTACAAACAAAATCAACTCAAACACAGAGTTGTTGTTTCAACCAGCCAGTAACAATACTGCCAGTACCACCGAGTACACCATGTACTCCAAGTAGATCTCCCTGATCTTGCTCCTTGTTGTGTTGCAGATCTCCTTTGACCTTGCTATCCCATAGATCTCCTTTGACCTTGCACACACACACCTGCAGATCAACTGACCTTACTTACCATGTAGATCTTCTACCTGATCTTGCACAACCTGTAGATCAACTTGGTCTTGTACACCTGCAAACCTAGATCTTACACTCGAGAAGAACCCTTGTCCTTGCCTTTCCAAGTCCTTATGATTCTCCAAATTACAATACAGCCCCATGGGTCTCTTAAATAGATCACATACAAACAATAATTAGACTTTCCAATTACAATAATTAGAAACACAGACTCAAGACTAAATTAGTCTTTACATGCAAACAAACAGTTTGTTAAACTAACTGCTCGTGTAACTAATAGTTTTGGAACCGCACAAGTGATTGACATCGATCACTATCTGTCTGGAGATGACCGACGTCGGTCGATCCATGACCGGTGTCGATAACTTCATGTCTACTCCTGACCAGCGTCGTTTGGCCTAACCGACATTGGTTACTATGACACTCAGCAACCTCCTCCATGTTTGCATTAGTGAAGCTTTTAGCTCCACAACCTAACAATCTCCCACTTGGAGATAAATAGTTGTACTTGTACCTATACCTGTACATCATCTAATTTGGTTTCCTGGCTTGTATCCCTCTTCAAGTCCAGTCTTGAAGACCAACCACCACAAATTTTGTGGTACTTCTCCTGTCATCCAAGTAACCTACCATATCCAAATCTACATACCCATGTAGAGAAGTGCCTGACCCTGCATAACATGAATCCCTGCTGCTGGTCCCTCTCAGATACCTAAGAATCCACTGAACTGCTTTCCAGTGCTCCTTTCTCAGATAGGCCACAAACTTGCTGACAACTCCCACTGCTTGGGTAATATCAAGTCTAGTACTCATGTAATCAACCTCATCATGTGATTTGGGACACTGTTCTATGAACTGTCCATCCATAGGTGTGTTAACCGGTTTTATATCCTGCATATTGAACCTCTCCACTACCTTATTCACACAATCATCCTAAGACAACATCAACTTGTGATCTTCCCTGTCTCTAGAAATACTCATGCCAAGGATTTTTGCTCCTCCTAAATCCTTCTTGGCACACCTCTAAACTAATTTTACCCTTAGCTTAGCAAATCCTTGCATGTATGAACCTGCAACAAGCATATCATCCACATACAGTAATAAGATAATATTGCGACCATTATCCAACCTGGTAAAATAAACATAGTGTTTACATTGACATTGACTAAAGCCATGCTTTGTCATACCTCTGTCAAACCTGTACCACTATTATGGAGCTTGCTCAAGACCATATACCATGGCCTTCTATCTCACGTGTCCATTCTCTCTTTTCTTTAACCTAGTAATCCATTCATCTTTCAGTGCTTTCATCTCGCCTGGCAACTCTACCAAATCTCCCATTTGGTTCTTTTCCAAGGAATCAATCTCCTCATTCATGCCATGCTCCCTCTATTTCCTAGATTTTACTTGCATTGCCTCTTCAAAACTTCCTGGTTCTTGACCATCAGTGAGAAACAAGTAGTATAAAGAAGGGTAATAATGAATTTGAGGCTTACTGACCCTTTCAATTCTCCATATGGGCATTTGAGACTCCTTGACAGCTTGTTGTCTGCCCAAAATCTGTTCTCTAGTCGACCCTGGTCTGCACCTGATCGATATCAGTTCCACTTAATCACTAACGCTGATTCCCTAACCGACGTCAGTGTCCACCTGGTTGCCGATATCGATTTCCTGATCGACATCGGTCTCCACCTGCCTGACACCATCAACTCTGGTCTGCACATGATCGACATTGGTACCTGCCTGTTCGACATCAGTTCCACCTGACGTCAGTAACTGTGTTTTTCTGTGAGTGATGACTTTTTACCCGCGAGCTCACTCTATATCATAACCTTGTCCAAACTGCCCTGCTTAAAACTTTTTATCCCCTTGAGCTAATCTTTGTCCATCATCTCCTCCATGAAAACCAAGGCTTTCCAGTTCTTAAGTTTGTCAAAGACATCAGACTTCCTCTTAAGAACATGCATCCCCTTCTTATTCATGTGACCAAGCCTACAGAGCCACATCTTCGCATCTACATCTGAAGTAGATAAACTAGAAGGAGAATCAATAATACAAGTAGATAGATAAAGAGTACCTACTTTCTTACCACATGCTAATTCAAGTACACCCTTGGAAAATTTCCAAGATTCCGCTATGAGACTAACTGTGAAACCCTCATCACCCAACTTTCCTACAGAAATTAGACTCCTCTTTAGGACTGGGACATGCATGACATCCTTCAGCACCCATGTGTTGCCCGTCTGCAATTTCAGCCACACTTCCCCTTTGCCAACAATTTGACAAGGCTCACCAACCCCTAAATAAATCTTTCCAAAGTCTCCATGGACATAATCATGGAAAAATACTCTATTTGGGGTCATATGGAAAGAGGAAATAGAATCTAAAACCCAAGATTCTAATTATCCAAGGAACATACAAGAGCATCCTATGCAACAATACCTACAACATCTGCTTCTTCATTTCTTTCATGCTGATCTTCTACCAACCAACAATCTTTCTTTACCTGCTCTTTATTTCCATAATACCATAATTGATAATTATTGCCATTGAATTCCTTCATTCTTAGTGTACTTTCTTCTACCATTGCTTTACTCTCACTCAATCAGAAACCCCTGAGAGTGACCTGTAATCAACAAACACTTAACACGCTCTGACCACCTGTTAGTGTACCTAACCAAGCTCTGATACCAATTGTTAGTGGTATCACTTGGTGATCCTAGCTCTGATACCAATTGTCAGGATCCCTGCTTCTTAAGAGCACAATTGATTACCTTTGTATAAGCAACTAAACATGGAATTTAACCAGAAGTAATATGTAACTAGAATTTAGAAACAGCACAGAATATGAGAGACAATACAATCTTGTATTAACACTCTTCCAGAAGGAAATACAATGAAGAAATTACACTCTTCCCACACCTCTTGGGCGTACCAGTAATTCTCCTTCAAGAGTTATCTCTCTCAATTAAAAATAAAATCAACTCAAACACAAAGTTGTTGTTTCAACCAGTCAGTAACAATACTGTCAGTACCACCAAGTACACCACATACTTCAAGTAGATCTCCCCGATTTTGCTCCTTGTTGTGTTGCAAATCTCCTTTGACCTTGCTATCTCATAGATCTCCTTTGACCTTGCACACACACACCTGCAGATCAACTAACCTTACTTACCATGTAGATCTTCTACCTGATCTTGCACAACCTATAAATCAACTTGGTCTTGCACACCTGCAAACCTAGATCTTACACTCAGGAAGAACATTTGTCCTTGCCTTTCCAAGTCCTTATGATTCCCCAAATTACAATACAGCCCCATGGGTGTCTTAAATAGATCCCATACAAACAATAATTAGAATTTCCAATTACAATAATTAGAAACGCAGACTCAAGACTAAAATTAGTGTTTACATGCAAACAAACGATTCGTTAAACTAACTACTCATGTAACTAACAATTCTGGAACCACATAGGCGACCGACATCGGTCGCTATCTATCTGGAGATGACCAACGTCGGCTGATCCATGATCGATGTCGGCAGCTTCCTGTCTACTCTTGACTGGCATCGGTTGGCCTGATCGATGTCGATTACTGTGACACTCAGCAACCTCCTCCATGTTTGCATCAGTGAAGCTTTTAGCTCCACAACCTAACATATACAAAATAAATAAATCATAATTCATCTACTATCATAATTTACCATGTACAAAAATTTCAAAATCAACAAAAATAATCTCATTAGACATATTTTTCCTTAGATTAGCAAAGAAGGTGTGAAACTACTTGACAATTTACCCTTTGTAAAGTATCCAACTTTGTCATAAAAATTTATACAAGTTATACTCACATCTGAATTGAAAATGTTATAGAATTTTTATTATCTCAACAAAGTAGCCATGTAAACTCAACCTAAACCACAAAATCCCCATCCTTTTAAAGGTAAGTACTCTTTGCACTAACCTCAGGCTAAATGTCATTTTGTGATGTTTTTTCAAGCATCTAGTTAACTCTTGCTCCTTGACTTCAAAAGTTTTAACCTTTGTTTGAATTAGTTTACCATACTTTGCTTCAAATTTTACATCTCCAAAAAATGACTTTTATCATTTCTTCACTAACCAACTGCAAAGTTTTAGAGTACCTATGGAATGGACATTGAAATAATAATTGAAAATTTATAATTATTATTTGAATTAGCTTGTTTGAGTCTATTGTTGAGTTTCTCTAGGATTTTTTAATCAACATCACAATATTTAGAGTTTATATTTTCTTTACCAATGTGCACAGTACATGATTATGATGACAATCTTTAGTTCTTGCCGAACCTGTAAAGTCAGAATGTACATAAAATACCCTATTTTTGATTTTTTAGGAGAATGTACAAAAAAAGGCATGTTATCCCTATATTTGAGAAGGATCTAAAATTCAAAGGCTAAATATTTTCCCTGGTTACAATTATGGTCAATTGAACTCCAAATCCCTTGAATTGAGAATGATTTGATTAATGACTTTTGTTATTAAATCATTATTAATTGCCTTTTGATATTCTTGCTCTAAAAATCCTCTATCATTTTAGTGAAATATGTAATTTTAACCATAATCAACATGATTAGATTATTTTGGAATTTTAATAGAAGTAATGTCTGTCTAAACAAAGTGCATATTCTAGTTGCAGTGATGAAGATAGTTTTCTAGTCATTATTAATTTTCTTTCCCTTTGGACATTTCCTAGCTATTGTTCATGCATTGGAATTTTTCCTAAAACTCTTTTTCTTTGATCTTTGTGATGGTTATGTTCTCTAAAATATTCATACCCTGTATTTAATAATTTTTTCTATTTGTCAACCATAAATCTCAATCTCCCTCATTTATGTGATTGGGTAAGTTTTACAATATTAAAAATCCTCTTATGTATTATTTGATATAAACCTGTGAAGAGATTTTTTATGCATAATGAAATAATTAATAGCCTCTGCATACTTGACCTTTTTCATAGTGCCTTCGCATATAGAATTGGTATTGAATAGTGTCTTCAACTTCTTTGTTTTCCTATAGCTATTTTTTTCTAACTTTAACTATTGCATTCACACATCTCCTCTGCTAGAGAAGGATGAGCATTATTACCTGCCTTGTTTGAAAAATTAGATCCATAAACTAGAATTAGTTTTTTTTTTGTAAAATAATATATTTTGAAACAATAAGGTTACAAAGATTTCCATATGCTAAATATTACACATGTATCCAATTTTTTTTGCATAAATAATAGTATATCACCTATCATACTCTATGAAATAAAAATTTCCTCTTTCTGGACAATTTCATACATACACCAACTATTCTGACTCAGTCAAAGATCAATGGAACATTTGTGCATTAATGTTTTTTTCCTTTGTACATTCACATGTTTTTTTTTTTCTGGGCATATTGTACATAGACCACCTTTTTCTCAAACATTTCAAATAGATTTGCCTTGTGGCAATCAATATAACATTATAAATAATCAAATGTCAATATAGATATTTCCATAATGTCTTTGCATGTACATCTATTTGGTTTGATATGGAATATAAGATTATTCTAAATAAATAAATGTGAATATGCTTATCACCCCAACATATTTATTGACACTAACTACATGCTATGGAAAATACTTAAGATGCAACCCGACTCTTGTTTTATAGTGTTTCGAGGATGTTATATTTCAATGTGCAAGGAAACAAAGGAATGTAGTTTGACCAAATTGAAGATGCTTATCTTTTAAAGCACATAGGGTATGAATAAAAAAGGTTTTATTCCAATTGGTATGATGATGATAAATAACAATGTCACACCATCCATTAAGGTAAAAGTCCTAAAAGATACCAAAAAGGGATTTGATCAGGTTCAATTCCCTAGTAAACTTTATTGAATGGATACACCTCTATCCATAGCACTTATACAAAGACTATGCCCAATTAAAAATAAATACAACAAAGTATGGCCATGCTTTATAATACATTATTGTTTATTTATTGAAGGCAACACTATTTTACATGTGTTGTCTCTGGCTCCTTCTTTGGGATGGGAGAACTATTGGGGTTAGAAACAAGAGATGTTGAGGATCCTAATGTCAATGCAAATGAAAATGAAACATATGATTAAATATTATACAGGATGCATTGGTAAATAAAAATTCACATCCATATCTTGATTGATAAAGTTTGATGTTCAAGATAAAAGTAAGCTTCTTGTCTTAGTGGTGTAGGATTGATCATGTGGAAGTAAGTGGCGAATTTTCATGTATGGTAACCAAGTGAGGAGACCAAGGTTTTATGGTATAGCGGAGGATGATTTAAAGAGCACATATTCCCTAGTTGCATGTATGTTATCTAGGTAATGCATGGAAGGACTATGGATTGAGTTGGTTAAATGGAGACATATAAATTCCTAAAAGCCTTCAATATTATGGATATAGAGGATGTGACAGATCATGTAAGTAAAGGCAATTAATTAAAATAGAGGGATTCACAAGACATAGGTATAACTAGGTTTGATAGTGGAATTTTAATGATTAGGGAGGATTACATATTGTGAGGAGCCAGAAATGGTTTTTTGAAGAATGGGTAATTTTAGTGAAAAATATTTGCCATTTGGATAAATGTAAATTTTTGTCCTTTTTGATAATGGATAATTAGGGAAACGTATGCATTGGCCAAAATTTTATTCCATTTTTTAAATTATCATTTATAATCACTGTATAAAAATGCCTTAGGTGGATTTGGTAAACTATTGAATCTATAAAAGTTGTAAGCACTGAATGTGTTTAAGAGTTGTCAAAATTGTACTCTCTCTTTACTTTTAATTATGATTTTTCTATGTAATTACATTTTTATCTATGTCATACAATATTGTGCACTCGCAATGTATAATTTCAATGTTAAATATGCAAAATTATTTTTTTCTCTCTCTTTAACTCAACTTTTAAAAATAATAACAAAACAAATATGTATAAATTTAATTGACTCGAAATATCTCTATAAAAATTACAATTATATATTTTATGTACTGAAAATCATAATAAATATATTTCTTTTATATATATGATTAAAATTTCAAGTGAAAGATGTATCTCCTCTCCATAATGAAATGGAATTCAAACTACATAAACATTTATCTAACCTTTCTTGTTGTAACATCTTTCTTATTTAATGGCTCAAGAAATTTTCCATGTTGTATTGTGAAAAATCTCTTTTGACTTTAACTTTCACCCACATTCTTTAGAATATTCAAATAATATTTTTTTTGGCTTCCATGGATTCTATTTTCTAATATGAAAGCTTTGTTTATCTAAGTTTTCTACTTTTAAATAATAATTTTAAAAAAAATCAGTTAAATAATGTACTTATAGTTTCTTCTTTTAACTAGATTTCATTTTTAAATATATAAAATATTTAAAATAAACTTATATTTAAATAAGTTAATTGAGTCAATTAAATAAAAATATAATTCTAAAATATTAATAATACTATTTAAATTTAAAAAATGAAAATGATAAATAATAAAGTTTGTTATGAAAATTTATTAACAAATTAAATATATAAAATTTGGATCAATTTCTTCAACTCTCTATATAATATTGTGAGAAAATGATTTACATAATGTTCTCATTTTTTAGTGATTCGAAGGATGCTTGTAAAATTATTAGTGTAGTTTTAGCATTCTCATTTATATTTGATTTAAAATTTTCAAGGTTGTTTCAAAAAATCTATTTTGGATATATATTTTTATTTTTTAGTTTATATAAATATTTTTAGATCGAAAATTATTTAGATAATTTTATCTATAAGTACTCACTACATTTTGTATAGATTATAAAATTATTATTGCTCTTATTTTTTTAACTATTTTTTACATATCCTCCAATCATTATAAAGGATTTTTTTTGTATTTTATATTTTTTTGTTTTTTAAACATCTCAAAAAAAAAATTATTAGAGGGTAGTATAAGGTAGTGCATGACATGATGTAGGCATGAGAGTCGATAGAGTTTCTTTTAAATATAGGTTTATAATGGTTACATGTAGTTGTGTATAGTGCACAGCTCCTTTAATTAACTATTTGTACATAATATTCTTAGATTGAGATTGACAATAAGAATGGTGATGGATTATATTTCTAATGTAAACATGTAGAAGCATTAATCACATTAGTAAAACAAATCCCATAAAAACAAAATGTGACTATTTAAAATATATATTATTATTATTACTTATTTTTTAAAAAAATAAAGAAAATGACAAAAATTTGATGTAAGGCAACCCAAAGTCAAGCTAAACTCAACTTAAGCTTGAAAAATCCAAAGAATTTGCATTTGAAAAGTTGATACAAAAGTGACATTTAATTTTTTTTGAGATACTCTTTTGCGACAACTTTTTTAACACAAATTTAAAAAAAAAATATGTGAAACAAGTTGAAAAAAAGACAAATATCGATACTAAATTGACTTTAAATCGGTAATGTAAATGAATATAAATGCACTAGTATATTCAATGATTGAAAAACTAAAAAAATAATGACAAAAGATAAATGCACTATTACTTCAAAAGAAAAAAAAAGGTTTAGAAATATTGAAGGCATTCTAGACAAACACAAAAATGTCGACATGCTTCAAACAATATATTCAATAACTTAAATAAAGAAAAGAAAGAGCAAAAATAAGAAAAGAATATCCCAAAAACAAGCAATCACATCTAATTTAAACTAATTTTTGACAGATTAAAAAACACTATAAAACCATACAGTTTAACTAGCAACAAATGACAATAAGCCATATTTAAGTGTCTACATAACATAGATAAAAAGAGTTTTGGACTTTGTAACCTATGGGAGGCTACAAGTCCCATCGAGTGATGGGATGGAACCAATGTATGTGCTGAGAAAGCAACCGCCTCACTTTTTATAAAAGAGTAAAACCTATACAAGAGACACGTCCTAATTGACCCTGAGAACAAGCCCACTATTTAATATTTTTTTTAATTAAAATTCAACAGAGCCGAACCCACCGGTGGGAGTCAAAGGATGATACATCTGTCGGCTAGTTGCAACAGATTTGCATAGACTTGGAAGGAAAGAGTCGTGAGTTCAATGCAGACTTGCATATAAATTAGAGTTCATAGATTCAAAGTTAATACCCTTGTTTGAATTGGGTTACCATGCTTTGGTTCGGATTTTACATCTCCAAAAAATGACTATTATCATTTATTTGTTGACCAACTACAGAGTTTCAGATTACCTAGGAAATGGACATTGAAACAATAATTTAAAATTTATAATTATTATTTGAATTAGCTTACTTGAGTATATTACTGAGTTTCTCAAAGATTTTCTCATCAGCAGCACAATCTTCAGAGTTTATATTTTCTTTACCAATTTGCACGCTACATGACTACGATGACAAGCTTTATGTTAGAAAATCAATATTAAGTTGGAGATAATTTCTCCCACCTCCACTCATGCATGCAAGCTGTTAAGTATCAGTTAGTAAATTGACAGTTAGGATTGAGTTAGTTAACAATCAATTAGATATGAGTTTGTTTTAACAAGTAGTTAGTTAAGTAGTTGAAGTTAATTATAGATGAGTCTATTTGCAGTTATTGTTTGGATTTTAATTTTATTTAAAGACGCTAAGGGTGCACATTGTAATCAAAGAAATTAGAAGATTAATAAAATCTCTTTTCTTCAATAAAATTTCAGTAGCAATTGCTCAGTTCTTGTTTAGCTATATTAGTTCTTGTTTTTGCTCTCTAATTCTCCTTCAAATTGGTATCAGAGTAGGCAAAAGATCGTGGGATAAAAAAAACAAAAAAGCTGTTGCAAGAAAAAGCAGCTAAAAGAAGGCACACATAGTCAACGTCCAACCTGGGAAAGTTCGCGCAGTCAATTGGAAGCGCAGTTTCTTGTGAGAGCCTGCAGGTTTGAAGCTTTGGTTTGTTAACAACAGCAGGCTCGTGGGGATACTAGCAAACACTCCAAAGGGAAAAGCACAGGTTATTAAGATCACGTAGTCAGCTGACAAGGACAACATTGCGCAAGCAGTCAGCAGTTGTCAATAAATTTTTAAAAAAAATGTAACTGTTAGACGTGATCAGAAGGAAGGCGCAGTCAGCAATTTGACACGCAGTTAGCAGTCAACAATTTTGTTGGAAGGAGCGTAGCAAAAGTGCACAGTCAGCTGAGAAGAGCTAAGGAGACTGAGAAGTGGTGCCAGGTCATAGGAGAGAGTTGGCACTCAGTCATTCTCAGTCAAAACGTGGGTTTTTTTTTTTAAAAAAAAAAAAAATCGCGCAGGGTAAAGTTGAAGCGCAGGCAGCACTTGTCGCTGTCATGGTCAATGCATCAAGGTGAAAAGTTACAGTTCTATTGAAAGAAAGACTGAGAAGAAGCGAGCAGGAAGCCGTGAACACAAATCGTGTGAGAAATGGCAGCGTACAATAGTATTTTACAACCTCAAATTCCCGTTTTTGATGGTAAGAATTATGATTTTTGGGAAATTAAGATGCAAACTTTATTTTGCTCACAAGATTTATGGGATTTGGTAGAAAGTGGTTTTGTAGAACCGCAGGACGAGGCAGCCCATCTGGGGTTAAATCAAGCACAAAAGGACCAGCTTAAGGAGAACAGAAAGAAAGATGCAAAAGCTTGATTTATAATCCAACAGGGATTGGATGAATCTATATTTTCCAGAGTTGCAGCAGCATCAAGATCCAGTGAGGCATGGAAAATCCTGGAGACTACCTATAGAGGTAATACGAAGGTAAAAATTGCTAAATTGCAATCTCTAAGGAGAACTTTTGAAAATTTGCAAATGAATGAGTCAGAATCAATAGATCAGTTTATGGGTCCAGTTTTGAATATAGTGAATCAGATTAGATCTAATGGAGAAACTATGACATATCAGAAGATTACAGAGAAAGTACTCAGATGTTTACCCAGTAAATTTGATGCTATAGTTGTAGCTATTGAAGAAACTAAGGATTTAGAGCAATTATCTGTAGATGAATTAATGGGTTCTTTGTTAACACATGAATCCAGAATGAATAGAAATAACTCTTCTCTTGAGAATGCCTTCAAGTCATAGGTATCAATTGGTAGAGGAAGAGGAAGAGCCAGGTCAAGCTTCAGAGGAAGAGGCAGAGGCAGCTATGGAAGGAACAATTCAGATGAAGGTGAGAACAATAATCAAAACTACAGTAGTAGAGGAAACTACAACAACAAAGGACGTGGTAACAACTACTCACAGCAAGGTTCTCAGAGGTTTGATAAATCTAATGTTCAATGTTATTACTGCAAGAAATATGGTCATTATGCTAGTGACTGCAAAAATAAACCAAGATATGTGTACAAGCAGAATGGTAATTACACAGGTGAATCTAGTTCTAATCCTGGAGGCATGTTTCTTACTTGTAATGTTACTCAAGAAAAAGCTAAAGATATTTGGTTTTTAGACAGTGGATGCAGTAATCATATGACAGGAAATAAAGAATTTTTTGCTAGTCTTGATGATTCTGTAAGATCAGAAGTGAAATTAGGAAATGATATCACAGTAGATGTCATGGGTAAAGGTGTCATAAATGTTTTGGCCAAGAATGGTGAAAGAAGGTTTATACCTGATGTTTATTTTGTACCTAGACTAAAACATAATCTTTTGAGTGTTGGTCAGTTAGTGTAGAAAGGTTACAGAGTATCCTTTATGGATAATGTCTGCACAATATTGGACAAGGTTCCAAGTGACAGGTTGATAGAAAAAGTGGAGATGACCAAGAATCGCATGTTCCCTCTTCACATTCAGTGCATCCAAGGAAAAAAGGAAGCACACTTCAAATCCATATAGCTAGACCAATCATGGTTATGGCACTTAAGGTATGGACACTTACATTTTGGAGGTTTAAATTTGTTACAAAAGAAAAATATGGTGAATGGTTTACCACCAATAGAACAGCCAGGAAGTTCATGTGATAGTTGTATTCTGGCAAAACAGCATAGAGAAAGTTTTCCAGTAGGAGGCTCATATAGAGCTAAGGTAATATTGGAGTTAGTCCATAGTGATTTATGTGGACCAATGCAAACTCCATTATTTGGAGGTAGTACTTATTTTCTAACTTTCATTGATGACTTTAGCAGAAAGACTTGGATCTACTTTCTCAAAAACAAATCTGAAGCCTTTGGAAAGTTTAAAGAATTCAAGGCAATGGTTAAAAAATAGAGTGGCCGTTATATCAAGGTACTCAGATCAGATAGAGGAGGTGAATATATGTCTAATCAATTTCAAGATTTTTGCAGGTATCATGGAATCAAAAGGCAGTTGACTACAAGGTACACACCACAGCAGAATGGTGTAGCAGAAAGTATGAACAGAACAATCATGAAAATGGCAAGAAGCATGTTAAAAGCTAAACACTTGTCAAATGAAGGCAAAAGCAGTAACCTATGCAGTGTATATTCTGAACAGAAGCCCAACAAAGAGTGTCAGAGATCGAGTTCCACAAGAAGCGTGGAGTGGTAAGAAATATAGTGTAAATCATTTCAAAAAATTTGGATGTGTTGCATATTCTCTTATACCATCTAACTTGAGAAAGAAACTTGATGATAGAGGTGAGAAATGCATTTTTATTGGCTATTCTGAAGAATCAAAGGCATATAAGTTGTATAACCCAATTTCAAAGCAAGTGATTATTAGCAGGGATGTTGAATTTAAGGAAGTAGAAGCTTGGGATGGTAGCACCATCACAGTTGGAGCACCAATTCCACAGGATGAAGAAGTTTTTGAAGAAAAAAATTTACAAGGTGGACAATCCTCTCCACAAGCAGGCACAAACACTCTAGTAAGAACACCTAGAAGGTTTGAACAAGGTGAATCTAGTCATGCAGGTCACTCTACTCCAAATTCACAAGTGATGAATCAGATCCAACTCTTGCTACTTTAAGAGCAAGATTGAAAGGTAAGAAAATGAGAAGTTTGAGTGAGATTTATAATCAAGAAGAAGAGAAATTAGATTTGGTTTCAAATTTTGCTCTTTTCACTCATGACCCTATTTATTATGAAGAAGCAGTTAAAGAGGAACATTGGCTAAAAGTAATGGATGAAGAGATGAATGCTATTGAAAGAAATCAGACATGGGATCTAACTACTCTACCTAAAGGTAAGGATTGTATTGGAGTCAAATGGGTTTATAAGACTAAATTTGATGCAGATGGAAATGTTGAAAAGCACAAGGCAAGGTTAGTTGCAAAAGGTTTTGCACAAGAACATGGAGTGGACTATAATGAAACATTTGCACCAGTTGCTACACTGGATACTGTAAGAATGGTATTATCCATAGCTGCTCAAAATAATTGGTATGTATATCAAATGGATGTAAAATCAACTTTTTTGAATGGATTTCTAGATGAAGAAGTATATGTGAAATAGCCCACAGGTTATGAAGTTCAAGGACATGAAGAAAAAGTTTATAGATTGAAGAAAGCTCTTTATGGTCTTAAGCAAGCACCAAGAGCATGGTATAGTAGGATTGATTCTTATATGATAAGCAAAGGATTTAGTAGAAGCGATAGTGAGCCTACTTTGTACACAAAAATCAACAAAGAAGGTCAAATTTTAATTGTATGTTTATATGTTGATGATTTGATTTTTACTGAAAATTTGTCTATAGACACTTTTAAATCAACAATGAAGAAAGAATTTGAAATGACAGATTTGGGATTAATGAAGTATTTTTTGGGAATAGAAGTTGAACAATCAGAGAAAGGAATTTTTATTTGTCAAACTAAGTATGCAAAGGATGTGTTAAAGAGATTTAGGATGCTGAATTGTAAACCATCTCCTACACCAGTTGCTACAAAGACTAAACTTAGCAAAGAAGACCAAGGGTCTAATGTTGATTCTACAACATTCAAAAGGCTAGTTGGAAGTTTGATGTATCTTATAGCTACTAGACCAGATATCAATTATGAGGTTAGTTTAATCTCAAGATTCATGGAGTCACCAAAAGACTCACATTGGCAAGTTGGAAAAAGGATATTAAGATATGTGGTAAGAACTATAGATTATGAAATTTTATATTCCACAACTAACGATTTTAGTTTGATTGGTTTTACAGATAGTGATTTTGCAGGTAACGTTGATGATAGGAAGAGTACTTTTGAACATGCCTTTATTTTAGGCACAGGTGTGGTCACATGGGCATCCAAAAAGCAGCCTATAGTGACACTTTCATCCGCTGAAGCAGAGTATGTTGCAGCGACATCAACAGCATGTCAAGCAACATGGATGAGAAGAATATTGAAAGATTTATTACAGGCACAGAAAGAGTCAACACCAATCTTCTGTGATAACAAATCAGCAATAGCTTTATCAAAAAATCATGTGTTTCACAAGAGGAGCAAGCACATAGATACAAGATTTCATTTTATCAGAGAGTTAGTGAACAATGGAGAAATCCATCTGGATTTTTGTAGATCTGAAGATCAACTAGCAGATATATTTACAAAGGCATTACCAAAAGAGACCTTTGATTATTTGAGACAAAATTTAGGCATTGTAAATGCTAAAATTGTAAGTGGTAGAAATTAAGGGGGACTGTTAGAAAATCAATATTAAGTTGGAGATAATTTCTCCCACCTCCACTCATGCATGCAAGCTGCTAAGCATCAGTTAGTAAACTGACAGTTAGGATTGAGTTAGTTAACAATCAGTTAGATATGAGTTTGTTTTAACAAGCAATTAGTTAAGTAGTTGAAGTTAATTATAGATGAGTCTATTTTCAGTTATTGTTTGGATTTTAATTCTATTTAAAGATGCTAAGGGCGCACATTGTAATCAAAGAAATTAGAATATTAATAAAATCTCTTTTCTTCAAGAAAATTGCAGTAGCAATTGCTCAGTTCTTGTTTAGCTATATTAGTTCTTGTTTTTTTATTTTTTAAACTGTTATGTTATTTTATTTTTTTATTTAATCATATCAATTTTGATATAATTTTTTTTTTTTAAATATTTTTTATTTTATAATATCAACATCTAATTAATTAATTACTAAGCTACTCATATTATTACACCCTTTCACCTCCCTAAATACCACTATAAACTATCGATATGATAATAATAAAAAAGCATGCCAATTACATCTAATCTAAAATAATTTTTGACAAATAAAACACACTAAAACCCTACTATTTAACTAGTAACAAATGGCAGGTGGCCATATTTAAGTGTCTGCATAACGTAGATAGCGAGTGTTATGGGCTTTGAAATCCATGGGAGGATCGAGTGACGGCATGAAACCGATGTATGTAATGGGAAAGCGGCCCCCTCACTTTTAATAAGAGTAAAATTTATACAAGAGACACGTCCTGGTTGACCTTGAGAACAGGCCCACTATTTAATATATTTTTTCTACTAAAATTCAACAGAGCCGAACCCATCGGTGGGAGTAAAAGGATCATACATCTGTCGGCTAGTTGCAACGGATTTGCATAGACTTGGAGGGAAAGAGTCATGAGTTGAAAGCAAGAGTTGGAATACGACAGCTACGCCTTGCTCAATGTAATCCCATACAATTGAGCGGACGAGTGCATCCGAGTAGGGTGTTTCCATTGTGAGATCTGAATACTTATGTGAGCAGCGACGATTCAACATACGAATCGGGGAACATTAGAATTACATAGGGTGTAGTGATAACAGTTGGGATTTTGGCTCTCATAATAGTGGTGTTTTTTAATTCTAATCGAGCGCTGGCAAACGATAACAACACCGACGTCAACGTCGCCAACGAGGCGATTAGAGGAGGGATTGATGTGGGCACGTTGAATTCATATCCGAAGATGATTTATGGGCAGAAAACAAGTGTAAGTGTAAGCTGTCCTCCTCATTTGAAATGGCAGAGTTGCTGAAAACAAGTGTAAGTGTAAGCTGTCCTCCTCATTTGAAATTGCAGAGTTGCTGTTCGATTTGCATTAGCAATTACAACGAGTCGGATGTGTTGCGATTGATACCCAATTGCGGTCACATGTTCCACCTCCACTGCATAGATGCTTGGCTCACCCTGCACGTTCCATCTGCAGAAATTCTCCCCTCCCTTCACCCATGGCTACGCCTCTCCCCGCCCATTCTCAAGTTTAATAGTAATCATATCTAGCAGTTGCCCCGAGGGTGGAAGGGAAGCCGGTGGGTGGTGTGTTTTTTATAATTTATTATAGTATATGTATTATGAAATATTATATTAAATTTTTGATGAAGTAAAAGGTATTGAATTTATTTTTAAAAATAATAATTGGTTAAATAATTTAAATTTTTTTGCTCGTATATGGAAGGAAAGGGGAGAGTATCTATTCAATGTATTATATTTGTATCTCCAAATTTTTGTGTCATTTTCACTCCTCGAGAAAATGAAATAAAAGATTACAAATTAATATTAAACTTACATTACATTATTCCATCAAAAAAAAATGTAAGTGTTATTTAACCCTCTCTACTAAAAAAAATATTTTTATTTACATATGATACAAAAGGTCATAGAGATTCAACCATTATATACAAATTAATATTACAATACAACAATATTTAATAATTAAACACATCTAATGTTTTACAATAATTGCGTTTTACATACAGGGCCATCAAGCATTTCTAGTAATTGGTATTATTCTTAGCAGGAAAAAGTGTTTAAAACAAAGAATTTATTGAACTAGTCATAAAAAAACATTGTAAATTAAAAAGCATCAGTAGATAGACATCATATTAAATGCAAAGTAGAAGTTATCCCCTGTACACTTAGATACAACATAGATACATAGTTTTATCGAACATAATATCATAAAATCTAGTAAGGTATGCATTAACATCTAGGCTCTAATATATTTTCGAAGCATGCAACAATGTATCCAATATTTTCTTGCACTCAATTCTACATTTAATGATGATTTCAAAAGGCCAATAATTATTAGCAATAGTAATGCATTCATGCTCTTCTAGAGATGAAGTTCAAACACATTCAGGTATATTTATGGAAGCATAGAGACAAGTATTTATGATGAGCAAAAAGGCCAATATCAATTTAATTTAATATATTGAAATTTACTGTTGCAATTTGGAAAGCCTCAAACATTTACAAGAACTCTCAATTGGGCCAGTCATTACCACTCATGAAGACTTAATTAGCCTTTGTAACAAAAAAATAATCCTCTACAAATTGGCCTCTCTTAATTTGCAGAGGATAATTATTCTTTGAGCATAAGTGTAATTGGGTAAATCCCCTCAGACAAATTTAGTTTGCTTATTTTTCTTTGGCCTTTTTTTGGAGAAATTTTCAAAAAAACATTCAAAATATCTATCTGATTGTTTCTTTGCAAAAAAATTGTAAATTCTATAAGCAACACCTATAGGAAGAAATCAAAACCCACCCCCCCCTCTACGGAACCATTAGGTAAGGAGTTTAGAGTTCAAAAATCGGCTAGACTGGTGTATATCAAATTAGAAATCACTTTGGTTGTTATAGCTTCCTTTATGGTTATAATTTTTTTTATTTATAAGACTTGTACAAACATGAAGAGGATTTTTAAAATATGATTGTCCTAAGAATACAATTTGGTGGACCTTAAATCTAGAATGGACTCCCTCTCTCACAAGTCAAGGCAATTATTTTCCATTATCATATAATTATGTTTTATGCACTATTTAGAGTATAAAAATATGAACACCATCAAAATGTCAAAAATAATTGCCACTAATCATATCAAACAATATCCATGGAAAAACTATTGTGAAGCTTTAAAATAATTAAACTTTTACATTTGTTTGCATTATAAACACTGATCTTCTTCCTTGTGTTCAGGGAAAAATTTCCTCTACTAAATATTTAGGAATCATTTACATCATCAGATTCATGCACATTTTAAAACAATTTGGTACTATATTTTGTTTGTAGTAATTAACTCTCCAAATTGATTAGACATGAGTTAATTTTCTTGTAAATATAAATCCATGTCAAACAATAGATTTTTTTGGTTCTTTAATTGACTCTCTCAAACAAAGGTACATAAAACATGTTATTATAAAATTTGACCACAAATAAGTTTAGGAATTTCATGTTTTTAGAATTTCATATTTTAATGTAAAAAAGTGCTTTTCGATAAACTGTGGAGAAAAAAATTGATCAAAATTGTTTTCATAGTTTCTTTAAAAACTCCTTTTTATGTGTAAATATAAATTTTAATTAAAAAAAAAAGTTAATTAAATTTAATAATGATCAAAAAAATTGGGAAATTTATTTAAAAGTTCCTATTTAATGTATAAATATAAATTTTAATTTTAAAAAAAAAATACTGATTAGATCTAATAATTGTTAATTGATAATATAATACACCAAAACACTAGACCTAAGTGAAAATTGGATCTAATTCTTACGCATTACTAGTTTCTTAAGGCTCAATGACTTTGATTTAGGTGAGACTATTTTGTACTCCCAATATTATTTAGGTGACACTACCTCATACTTCCAATAAAACCCCCTAATTATTTCTATTTGGTTTTAACTTGAAATCCCTTTCAAAAACACAAATATCTAGTGTAACACATAGTGTGCCATTGGGGAGTTTAATCAAGAATCAATTGTCTTGTAACTATAGATTTACACCAAACTGTTTAATATAAAAATATATTTATGCTATATATTAGATTAATATACTATGTTATACTATAAAATAATATTAATATTAAAATATAACATAAAATAATATTATTATTATTATTATATATTATTATTATTATTATACTATATACAATAATATTATTATTACATTTTATAAATATATTAATATAATATAACAAATAGGATCTTGTTCATTTTATGTGGCAATTAGCAAAATCAAAACCTCATGTGACCTAGCTCAAGCATAATCCCATCTGTAGCATAGTTGGGGGAGACAGCCATATGGCTCTAAAATCTTTGATGTTTTAAGATCGACTTACCTTTCTCACATTTTGTCTACAATACATTGCCACATGCTTCATGTTGTACATAGCCAAAAATCCACTCAAATTCCAATTTCTCTAATATTATAAATATATTTAACAAAATAAAAATGTGGCAATCTACATGCCAAAAATATAGACCATAACGTGGTTGGCAACATTTATGCAAAATGTAGAATAGTGGAGAACGCTTGTAAGGTTATTCAGTTTACATTTTTTAGTGTTATTAGGTGAAAATGGATTGGGTGTTTGGAAAGTTTTAATACTACAGTAAAGGTGCCTTGAAGATCGAATGCCATATCAATGATGTATCTGGGTAGAGCATTAAATTTTTTAGTTGAAAATTTTATTGAGAAAGAGGCTAGCGATTCCATTTTTTGTTGCCTGAGTGGAAGTGTGTGTCAATGTTGTATAATGTTTGGAATTATAAACTATTCTACCATATCATTTTGTTATAGTGTGAGGAAAGGAAGTGTGAAAAATTTCCCTTTATCAAGATAGAAGCATCATCTCTAGTCAGGAGGCAACAACTTCAAAATGAAGTGGAGCTACGAAGCTAGCCAAAAAATTATTTTGATCTTAGATATAAGTTATCATCGTTTATCATTTTGGATTGCTTCTTACTATTATTTCATAAGGTAAAAATATTAACATTCTATAATGTTTTTAATGTATCTGACATTAAAATTTGCATCTAGTATCAAGGTACACTAGGCTCTACATACTACGTTAGGGCATTCGTATTGATTCTTCATGTAGTCATTCAATAAGCCCCTCATTTTTGCCATCAACAGGTTTTGATTTTAATAAAGTGACACTTCAATGCTACTAACAAAGACACAAAGAGAGACCAAACTAGGAATGTGTCGAGTGTGCAGTAAGATATAGATCTCATATCCCTAACTTCTTCCTACCATTGAATTGAATAAATAACGTGTAATACAATCAACTGATAGTGATAAAATTGAGACCACATGGGTTAACATCTCACCGTTTAGTTGTATGATCCACATGAATTAAGTATTACACATGATTGAGACCCTAAAATTGACATTCTTCCTAACTTTGTTGATGGTTGAAACTTAAATTATTTAGGTATGGTTTTTTGTTTTGACATGGTCATCCTAGTTCTTATAACTTTACCTCCTTGATTTTTATCTCAAATAAGGATGCCTTCAATTATAGGGATGTCTTATTCATCTTTGTCTCACATTTTGAACTTTTAACAATATCACAGAGGGAAAGGGGAAAACATGCCTGACTAGGAGTAGATAATTGCCCCTGATAACACCATTAGCCCATGGGTGATTACTCTTGTTACGCATATCTATGGTGTAAAAAATTATAATTTAATTTGTATTTATGCTAGATAAACAATAGAAACCAAATGGAAAATAGAAATAAACACATGAACATGAAGCAAACTACCAACTTAGGCACAAAAGGGTGGTGCAGAAGTAGGAATAGATATTGTGATGGGTGATGAACAACCGCAAGGGTGGTTTCCAACCTTGTCTATCCCTTACTATGCTAGATAAAAGTGTAAACCGGTCTTCAAAACAACCAAAGCAAATCACTCCATGCCCAAACCAATAATTTATAAAACCATCATCCAATTCATTATATCAACATTTTGTGGGACTAAATAGCATATTTTTTATTTTTTCTCATATGAGATGAATATCAAGGCATCACCCCACTATATAAGCCTCCAGTTAATAAGGGCGCATAATTCCAAGTCTTTATGGGAGGAGTGACTAATAGTGGTTTGTTGTTTTGTTTTGAAATAATATGGGTATAAGGTTTGTGTGTTGCTGTTAAAATTTTTTTGCTTGTAAACGATATATATGATGGTTAGACCCTGAGAACATAAAAATACTATTAAGATTTGTAAAGAATATGCTCCTCTTTAAAGATTTGTGATTAAATAAATATCAAAATATTTATTTTTTCTAAATTAAATGCAGATAAGGATTTTAGTTACTTCCCTATTTTGTAAATAACTATGAAAGGAAATAATAATTTTAAACCAATGCACATAATTATGAATATTTTGTATATCACAAATATGTGCACTTTACTGGTCTAATTGCCATTGTTTGTTATCAATTGAACATTTATGAGTCCAATAAATTCCATGCATTTACACTATCATTAGTTAAAGTGAAAAAAATCAATCTCAGAGATAAATAATTACAACTAGAATTTTGAAATTTATTATGTAAGTGAAACATTTGGGTGCACTTTTATATTTGTACAATCAAAGGCTAAATTTGATGGTGTAATAAATATAAATCGGTGAAACTACTAGGTCTTTGGGAGTGAGGTTAAAAGAACATAATGCTGATTTAAGACATGACAGATTTAAGAAATCGGCCCTAGCTAAGCACTTCCATCATACAAGCGATTATATTTGTATTGATAATGCTAACATTATTTCCAAAGTGGATCACTATACTAAAAGGAAAAGTTGTGAAAAGATTGATATTGAAATGAATCCGGATAATCTTAATAGAGATGAAGGCACAAAATTAAGTGAATTTGGAAACCTTTACTTCATCATCTTCTTCAGAATAAAAAGAATAATTTTGACTTATCCTAATCTTGGCCGACTCCTTTAGGTTGATGAATAATTTTTATTATTTATTCTCCCTTTGGGTTTTTCTGTGTTGAATTATTATCTTATCATCTCCTATTCTCCTGAATATGATCCATGAGTTTGGATCGAAACATTGAGAATCAATTCTTTAAAAAAGCAAATTCCATAAATTATTATATTTAAGTTATCCAAATGCATGGATTAAAATGTTGATTTTTTTGGAAGTGATAAATTTGAATGTTGCATTATGTGTTGTTAAAAATCCATGTCATTTGTATTGATTCATTTTTATGAACAAAATAATTATGCATTAGTGATACACCAATATTTTTTATAACATTTGCAGAACTTATTGAAAATCATGCTTAGAAATTAAAAGAATAAAAAACAAACTTGCTCATTTGTCCCAGACCTTTATTAAATAAACTTGTAATCCCATTCTAAACATGGGGTTTTGGCTTGACATTTTAGAACTATGTGGTCTGCTATTATTGAGCGCAAAAAATCTTATTTCTTATGGTGTCTCTTTTATCAGGGCTTGCATATGGGTGACCGACTCAAGCATCTAGGAATGACCAACTCCATTTTCCCAATTTGTCGGCAATCAAAGACTATTAAGAACATGTTTGGTTTTAATCTCATGCACAATCTACATGGTGTTGTATTCATTCCCTTTTTCATCCCTTTCAACTTGAATTCTTCAAATGGAAGATGGCTCTCTTGGGGGACTCAGCTTTTTTGCCTAAAAAATGTAGTAGATTTTGCCAGATCTTTCAAGCTGATATTTTATTTCAAATTTGGAAAGGTATAAATTATGCTTAATTTACTCATGAAGAGATGGAACATATTTTTTTTGTTACTATCAAAATTATTGTTCTATCTAATGTTACTCTTCAGATTCAAATTTAAACAAATAAAGTCTGTCTAGAATTCAACCACATCCAACATTTGCTCAACCATTAGGGAAATTCCCCATGTACAATTATCAATGAACCACCTGAGCCCCCATAACATCCTACACCTCCTTGAGGATGAGATCATGGGCCACACTAATAACATTCTAAAACTAAACACAAGAGTCATTCTCCTCATCGATCACCACCTCACTGGTATTTTCCTCATTACAGTTGTATGAGTGGTTCTTCTAGAATTGAAGGTGATGGTAAGAGATGGGGATTTCCTCCCCCATCTCATAATGATGACATTAGGGGCTGGGGTCCTCCCCCAAGCCAAATTTTTGCAACTAGCTATAGCAATCTCTCTTGAAATAAATCAAGATAAGACATTAGAGGCTCAATAAAACATTTGTTAGGATCCTTTATCTGTGGACAAGGATCCTCCTACCTTGGGAGGATGGGGTGGTAAGCCTCAGGACCTGTTGTTTCCACCACCTACCCTGATGTCCATGCTTGTTATGGTTGCTTAATTTTTCTCTTTATTGTTATTTGTTCCTTGTTCTCTATGCTTTGTTGTCAAACTATTGATGTGATGTTTATTTTTGTGGATGTGGTCAATTTTTTACCACTTTTTAGACTTTTCCTAAGGTTTCTTTGCCCTTGGTGTGATTATGCTTGTGGGGTGTGACTTTTCCTCCCATTTTTTTGTATGATTAGTGTTTTACCATATCTTGTTTGATTAATATATAGATATGCTCTTCAATAAAAAAATCTTATGATTTCTCCCTTTGTAAGCACTCTTACTACATGAAAACATTTTGAAGACATAATAAACATCCCCTTGATTTTGTATACAAAGTTTTATCAACTTATGTTAGTTTGTGTAGGAGATATATCAATATTAGTTTGATAAAACCTTAAGGTAGGGTTTAAGGCCAGACTTAGACCCAAGAGCTAGAATAATAGAATAATTCAAACTTTTAGGTTTGTCAAGTGATATTTTTAATTGGTAAATACTCTTACCTATCCTAAAAACCTTTTAAAATCATTCTCTAACAATGAACAATCCTAAAATGACAAGAAAAGATCTTTTCTTTAGACCATTATAATAAAAAACTAATTATATAAACCCAAGGGTAAGAATTTGCTAAAATATCAGGGTTGTATAGCTTTCACAGGTTATTTTTACTTTGAAAATGACATATAAAATTTTATCTATAAAATTTTATCTACCTCTATTTATTACTCTTTAAGCTTCATAATACAAAAAGTATGTATAATTACACCATTCTATCAGACTATGTCTCTAGGAAGGCCCTATCTTCAACTTGCAAGTCATAACTTCATCATAAGATTATCAAAAAAAGATAAAAGAACATCATCTTACTCATTAATAAATGTCTATGAAGTCTCTTCAATCATAATAACACCTTCCTTTATTGATATATCTTAAAAATACATATACACACCCCCTATACACTACTCCCCATCTTCATACAATCCTTCCACTACTCCTTTTCTAATCATCTTCCTCACTCCATTGTGTTATTTATTGGTAGTTCAAGGATTATCATCTTTTTACAAGATTCCTTTTCTTATCTTTTTTCTTTTTTTTGTACAACAATAATCTCCTAATTGTCTTAGGACTTATCTAAACATGCTAAGTTTAACCTTCTCCTACGTTGGACATACTTCTAGATAGGTTTAAGATAGATTTACATTAAATAAAGAATCAAGATACTATAACATTAAGAACACCATATATCACATTAATGGACCCTTACATACATAATCATGATCATAGACAAGCTTGCATAATGAGGAAACACTCTCATTTGCCACTTATTCTTTCAAATATTTGAAAAAACAATTTTTGGTGAGAAAATCCAATTGTCACTCTTAGAGACTTATAATTTGAATTCTTACTGACTTACACTCTTCTAACTTGACCAAGTAAAAATCCTCACACTTACCTAAAACCTTATTAAACTAGACATTGACTCATCAAACCAAAATGTACATGAAATTGATGATGCTCCTGCATCAAGGTTTCATGGTAGTTTACAAGGAGGAGGTCCATGAAAAAAGCCTGGGGAGACATTTTTTGGTGTGACATTCCATCGCTCCATTAACATACTAGTAAATGTTTACTTCGATGTGAAGGCCTGAAAAAAAAACATAAACAAATAAAACAATCAAAGAAACCTAAAAATGTAAAAGACAAACAACAGAAAATAGGCACAATATCCTTAACAGCCATGTGAAAATATAAATAACTAGGAATGTTTGTTTGTGGTGTGTAGGGAAAAATTAAATTACCACAGTGATGGAGAAAATCTCGTCAAACCATGTGGAAAATGGTGGTGGATTCCATAGTAATGACCCATTCATCTTCCATCTAGAGCTCAACCCAGCAAAAATGTGTTGTATATATAAATAATAGAGAAGATTGTATGGAAAATATGTGAACAACAACTATGTCAGTCTACATTTAAATTTTTTTTAATTTTGAATTAGTAACATGTGAACTTGAATGCAAAAAAAGTTTTGGTTTGATATAAAAACAATTAAAATTCACTGGTGTGTCAGTCTACAAACTACAGACTTATAACCCGCAACATGATCCTCTGAATATGTTGGTGGTTGAATGTTGAAGTATGCTTGCAGTTTAATTTGAATCTGACACTCTCTATAAATAAAACTCTCTCTACAATTCAAACTCTTTACAAATAAAAAATTGACATTTCTATAGTTTTATTTGATTCATAGAAGGTAATTTGAATTTTGAAATTTGAATTTTGAATTTTCTATGAATGGTGTGTCTTAGATGTGTATTTGCATTCAATTTTTCAAGTGATGCCCATGAATGGAGGTTGGTGGAGTCATATCTTGGAGCCAAATGTTTGAATTTTTAATTTTATACAATGTAATTAAAATTAAGTGGACTAGATGTTGTGACTTTTATCTCATGCACCTTATCGTCAGAGGTACAAAAGTGAAATTGAAGGGCTCAAACTATTCATTGGGGTTGATGTTTTTCAAATGTTTACACCTTTAAAATATAAGTAAAGAATATAATATTTTGAAATTTTTACTTTAGTTTGGACTTGATATTGGTATTAATGAAATTTATATTTGTATTAATGAAAATGAATATCATTTTGTTGAAAACGATATTCATTTTGTTGAATAAGATGTACATTTTATTTTTAACTAGAGTGTGCATTTATTTTGGAAGAGGGCCATTAATTGTATATAAAGGTTCATATTTTTAATATTAATTATTCCAAAAACGAATGGTCCAACAATAAAATATTTAAGTAACTTTTAAAACAACTAAACAACCCATAACACATAATCAAATAAATCTTAATAAATCATGACTGCAAAAAGGGGTCAAACTATAACCATAACCATTAGATCCCCCTCAGCTACTGGTCCCTTCTCCTAGTGAATGTGAATCCACTCGACAATTTTGAAAATCATCTAAAGTAAGAAAAGATAAATCCCTAATACAACACAATTTTTAAGAAAGTTTATTAAGTCATTCAAAGTTATGAAACGGTTTGCTATTTTGATTAGTATATTGAGATACAATGATGTGAATAAATATGATATGCTATTGTGATGGAATTGAATCACTCTCCATTGGTCTTTTCTAATACCCATCATCACCTCCTCACATAGATCTTTCAATAATGTGAGTGTGACGATGTTAATGAGCACTAACAAGACTTTTCATAGGGAAAACTTGAAATACCATATGAAAAACACATCACATATGTTCCATTTCTTATACAAGGTATTTTAGGATAACAATAATGATGACGAAAATGATGACAACAATGATGTTGAAGATGGTGAATGATGTTCTACATTGTTACAATCACCATCTAAACGTATGAGTTAACACTTACTCATCCATCGTCTTGAAGAATGTGATCTCAACTGCTACATCACACGCTTCACCTCCAAATCCATGGTCGATACCATGCTAACTATCAAGATGTCAAAAGAACATTTGAGCTCTAAGTTCATTTTAAAATTTAATATATTCTTAACATATTCAATTTGTATATTAGCATATGCACCCTTACATGCAAAGAAAGTGTCAATAAAGACTTTCTATATTCCCATGAAAAACTCCTTCCACACCATTCATATGTCCTTATTGTCATCAAATACTTGCTAGTAATGCATAATCGATAACACATTGTAAAAATCTTAAATCAAATTCATAAAATTCATAAAACAAATTTAACACAAAACATTGATAAGTAAACATTATTCCAACAAATGCATACCATTCATATTTCAAATTTAACATATAGCATTCATAAATAATTTTATTATAATTATTAAAGTTATTTTTTATTGTTTGTGGAAAACTATAAAAAAAAATTATTCCATTTTAAAAATGTAATTATTAAAATATATTATAAGAGAAAATGAGCTTTCTTACATAACTCTTTAAAAATTATAATTTTTATAAAATTCCATAAACAAAACATTTTATAAATCCCTATTAATATGACCATAAACCCGAAAAGTTCATTGTTAGTAATACACTACTAGAACACTAATTTATTAGACAATATTCATATATTAAAACTTAAAGATAGTTCACACAACATGTATAGGCTTCATGTAAAAAGTATGTATACAAAATTTATAAAGTAAATAGAAAGATAATTTTTGTATGAACTTTGATGAAATATTTTTCATATACCAAACTAATGTCTTCTTTGATAGTAACCAAAAATTACCTTCACTAACACACACCATTGACATCCACTCTGAGGTCAATGACTTTAACATCCTTAACTAAGAAGACATTATAATAATATAATATAAAAAAAGGCGAGAATAAATATAAAAAATAATATAAAATTTAATTAAAAAGAAAAATATATCAATAAAAATTTAATATAACTTATTAATGAACAAACATATAAATATTTTACAAAAATATAATCTAACTACTTAAATTAAACTTAAATATTTATAAAATTTTCATTAATAAAAATATAAAAAGTTTGGTATATGAAAAATATTTTTCAATCTCATAAGGCAGGCCACGGGGGCGTAAATAAGAGTAGTGTTTTGAAAACGGCAGCAGTAGAGCTTGAGCCATCAGATTTCAAATCCATTTGCTTAACCACTCGGCCATGTTAACCTGATGTTTACAAAGTTGAGGACGACGATGATGATGATGATAATAATAATAATAATAATAATAATAATAATAATAATATTATTATTATTATTATTATTATTATTATTATTATTATTATTATTATTATTAAATGTTTTGTTACAAAGATAACTTTCGGTCTGTCTCAAATTACTATCAATACGAGACAAACGAAATAGTCATGTCATATGATGATTTTCAGTTTAAATTACATAAAATTAAATTGGTATCTTAGTTGTTTTTGTGGGTTTTTTTTTGGAGGGTGTAAATTATATATTACTAGTGAGTTTTTTAAGATTTTGAAATAAAGGTCAAATATTTGACACAATATTATACTTTTGACTTTTGCTATTAAATAAAAAGTTATATATTGATATGTTCAGATTTTTTGTCGAAAGAAAATATTGATTCAAAATAAAATAATATAAAATTATAAATTATATAGTAATATCGGATAAAAATGGTACCAAAATAACATTACAAATATTTTATGTACATAAAATTAAATTAGGCAGATGTTGCAACATCTGAAGGGGGAGGTGGAGGATCATCCTCGGGTGATAGAGAAGACCAAGAAAGTTCTATTGAGGCAGGATCCGACACCACCTAGTGATCCATGAGGTCTGGGGGAGCCAAAAAAATAATGTCCCATTCATTAAAAGGTTGCATCATAGTACCAAAAGGACCAACTAGAACCCCTCACTGGGAGGGCCCAACATCAACTTTTCCATGTGATGGTGGTGATCTTCATCTTTCTAGGTCAAGGTGTGAGCAAGGCAAAGGGTGGATAAGTGATTGTGACTACGAGACCAATCTTGGAAACATTTATGAGTTGGAGGTGGTGGGCCCTGTGGTGGATAGTCCAAGGGGATGCGACTTTTGGCACATGGGGCACACCCCCCAATGATCAAGAAACTCTTGAAAAATGTTTGAGCTCCATAGAGACCTTTTCAACTTGGACTTGAATCTGCATGTAGGCCGAAGACAATACAACAACATCATCATTAATATATAAATGACAAGAAGATTCCTCATTATTAAATAAAACAAATTTTCTAGCTTTCCATAATTGAAATAAAATGGCAACTCTAAATAAATTTCATAAAAAATTTATAGGCTGACCAATTAACAAAACTCTCTAAGAGGGCCAAAGATTAAGAGAAAGGATCAGGTGGTATGCATGAAAGAAACTGTGTATCCACTACCAGGTAGATTGGACTTTAGGACATGTCTAAACTATGTGCCTCAAAGACTCTAGTCCATATAGGCTTGACACTTAGCTAAGCAATTCCCAAGAGGGAAAGACTCTCCCCGAGCAGAAAACCTTAATAGACCAAACACTAGAGGAAGTACACTAGTTTGGGATCAAGCTTGGCTTTCCAAATTATGTCGAGTCAAGCAAGCCACATTTTTGGCAAAAGAGTTAAGGTTCCAGTGTCTATTGAACTTGTCGAGCACTAAATTAAAGGGATCATCCCCTGATAAAAGAGGCCTATAGAATAAATCTTGAAGTGGGTATCACAATTCTATCTCGAATCCTTCCACCAAGAGCGTGGAGATTGAAAACCCAATTTGTGAAGCATAACATATGAGATTAAGTCGTGAATGCAAAGAATAGTTGATAAGTAAGAGTTACTTAGATTGAATTTTTATTTGAACATAGGTTAGGGAGTTTAGTCATGAGTAGAGACTAAATACTTTATAGTATGAATCCTTATTTTAAAAAACCTCAAGGCTTTTATGCCAAGCAATTTTGCCAAATAAAGACTAGTATTGGTCACGATAGGAGACCACTTGATCATTGGAAGAAAGGCCACTATGAAAGTTATCACCATCCCATTTTAGATACAGCTTAACAACCTTGTATTCTTTCCAAATGCTTTCATCCACAAAAGAACCTTAAATTTTGACTAGAGTAAGCATAATGATGAGAGTGTGAAAGTCAATGTTCTTATTGTTAGATTCACCATAAAGAGATCTAGATGATATGCAATGACATAGAAGATTTTTTCAATATCCATTACCTTCAATGGCTCTAACCACCCATTTGGCACATAAATCAATGCTCTTTCAATAGATGTCAATAGTTCCCATACCTCCTTTATCATGAAGAAAACAATGGATGTCCAAAGAAACTCTGTGAAAACTTTGCATTTACTTGGCATTAGACCAAAGAAAATATCTATGAAATTTATCCAACTTGTCATAGGATAATTTAGAAGGGGGCCAATAGGAGGAATAATAGACATGAGTTGCAATAAAAAAATTTGGTGCACACCTAGAACTTGAGAGAGAGAGAGAGAGAGAGAGAGAGAGAGAGAGAGAGTGGTTTGGTGACCTAGTACTCCACCTTTTTCTCCAATATATTTATAAAAAATTTCGTAGGGAAAATCTGAAAGGTGAAAAAGATCCCAAGAAAATTGAATTATTCCCCTATGTGAATCTACTTTCATCTATATTGGAACAACCAACTATGCATGGGTATCATACTTTGTCTTAAACATTGGGTCTTATTCCACTACAAGCTAGACCCCAAAGCTAATAAAAAAATGTCAAGATAATGCAAAGCTTCCTTGAATGACTTTCCATGCTCTTCTAGAGTGAGGAAGGTGTCATCTGAAAAGTGACCATCAATGAGTTACAAAGATCAATCAGGGAAAAAAATACCCCATATGAGACACCACTTGACTCAATGAGCTAACAAATACCCCCATGTATTCAATCAATAGGACATATAAGGCCACAACAAGAGGGAAACCTTAATGAATATAGCGATAAAGGCAAATTCAGTCATATTTGAGACCTTTGATAGTTAGGTTGAGGCATCCATAAATAGAGTCTAAACTGTTGAGATAAATAATGGTCCAAAGCTAAGGTACAATAACATGACTAGAATGAAAGGCCATTTAATCATATCATAAGCCTTATCGAATTCAAGTTTGAGAAAGATGGTTTTCGAATGAGAGGCTCTTGACAACTCCATACCCTCCCAAACAAAAATAAGGTTTCTAAGAATCTATATGCTTTTTTTTGACCCCAAACTTTGGCTAAGTTGTTTGGTATTTTGGCACATAATCAACACAATACAAAAGGAGCATAGTACAGAAAGACTTGGCATGGAACTAGACTAGCACAGAAGCATCATGTCATGGAACCAATGAGGCATGAAAGGACAAGGGCATGCAAGCACTAGTGCGAGAAGACCCATTCAAAGAGGATAATTAACCACAAGGAACTTGAGAGCATATGACTCAGAACAATAATAAAAGACTTGGGGAGCGTATGGGATGTGTCAGATGGTTAAGGAATAATTCTCAAGGGTCACCCAGACCTTATCCATTATGAGTTTTTCATCTTCCTATAAGGAGATAGACACATGGCAATAAGGATCTAGCATAGAACGAGTGTATAGGGGTGCATAAGCCTAGGTCCTTAAGAGAAACTAGTAAATAAACCACCACAACTCTCAGTTCATGGAGATTTTATTGGCCAATTACTCATGTCATTTATGTTGTAACTACTTGGTCATGGAAAACAATTATAAATACCACTATATGAAAACACTATAGGTGATGAATTTTGGATATCATTTTCTAAATCTAAATACAAGAGTTATAGATATTATAGTCATTTTTGATGTTCAAGTTCCAATTTACTGATAATTATGTATTTGTGGTGGGTTTTGAGTTGAGTATTATATTTTGAACTTGATATGATATCGATGCAACCTTTACTTTTCTTGAGTAATAATCTCTGAACTCCATGGCACTTCTTTACATAATTATGGTTATTGAGTTGAGTAATACCAAGATCAAAGTAGTCTATATATTTTTATATGTAGCTTCTAACCAGATATAAGTTTTAATTGAAATAATATGACTGATATGTTACTTCATAGCATAAACCACAGAGATCAGTCTCTAGTTGTGCACTTCAAGTGAGCATGCAAGACCATAGTCTTGCATGAAGGAATAGTGTGTTATCTCATTGGGGCTACACTTCAGTGCCAAAAACTTTATTAAGAATAATAATGCAACATTTTGGTTCTATTAGTGGGACCCGTAGCACTTGTTGCACAGTAATGGAATATGATTGAACATATCACCCTTGAGAGTATTGAGTAATGAATTATTGGGGTTGAGGATAATTTTTTGGTTCCATACCTTGAATCAAGGGTTTTCACATGTCAGTGGGTAGAAAATAACCTCTACAATGCATTATATGAAACTTTATTTGTTAAAATCCTAGTTCATTTGCATACTTGGCTATCTGTGTATGCTCAAGGTCGATCATGAAACTTTGGGAGAAGATAATCTTGGATGTTATAATGACAAAGATTTTTAACATGACTCGGAACACCATGGACACAAGTTGTTAACATATGGTAGAGAGGAGTGTTGAATAGCTACATTTTGGATTATGCTATAACTACCTATCTTGTCCTAAAGAATCCAAGTTCTAATTCCAAAGAGAACTGCATGGCTGACATATTAGACATTTATCCTTAGAAATCAAGAAGTTATTTATTAACTATGGACTTGAAATTATGCCAATGGAGAGCTAAATCCCTCTTTTCATGAGCTGTACTTTTGGGAGGGGAGTAGAGAAGAGTTGGTAAAGGATTTTAGATTCATAATGGTATCCAGTCAACAGTCATTATGGAAATGGAAATATGATGAAGCTCAGTAGAGGATCATATGAGTAAGCAACACAGGAAGGGACCAAGATAACTCAGGAAGTGTTTTTAGGATCCACAAGGAAAACACACAAAGAGGATCCCAAAACGTTCAAACCACATCCCATGCCACTTTTATAATATGAAAAAACTATCTAAACAAAAAAAATATGAAGAACCAAGTCTTAACCAAGCAAGCTCCCCAATCATAGTGTGTGCTCATGCTTTTGAATTAGATGAATTACATGTACATAATTGGGATATAGATAGTGTGGAATCAGAAACTGATCTTATAAAGGATATTATAGCTAAGTCAATTGTAACTAATATGGACTTAACACTTTCTTTCCCTCTTCAAGGGAATTTCATGGCATAATTTGGGATGCCTGGAGGACCTGGCATTTAGATTGGATAGAGTACGATCCCAAATCTAATTAATCAACTAGCTACCATGCCTCATGACATGGGAGTTGTTGCTGGAAGTGCAAGAGGTAGACTAGGAGGTGGCATAGGAGGAATTGGTGGACTTCCCCTTCAAGGGATGGGGTTTGGGGGTTCTCAACAAACACCAGTGCAAACACCACCACTACCAATGGTATATTATGAAATGACGTTTCACCTACCTAAATATCAAAGCATGGAGAATGTTTTAGAACATGTCCATAAGTGTGAACTTATTTGGAGGGCACAAGGCATCACTTCTTTTGAATGAAAAGACACATAATTCATGACTAAACTTTTGAAGTGAGCACATAAATGACATATAAAGTTTAACCCTCAACAAGTGGTGGTTGATTATGATCAACTCAAAATGGCATTCTTTTAGGAATTTGACATTTATGAATTTGAGCAACAGAGCATTGTTACATTGAAGGATATAAAGTTGGAATTAAATAAAAATGTAAGGGACTTTGATCACCCGATCTACTTTGCTAGTAGGAAACTTACTCCAGCTGAGCAAAATTAGACCACCATGGAGCATGAAGCATTGTAAATGTTCTACACTCTACAAAATTTTTGACAATACTTATTGGTAACTCTTTTTGTATTTTATATAAATCATGAGGCTTTAAAGTACCTAGTAGACAAACCTTTGTTGCATGGATGAATTTGCCACCGGATAGTGTTATTCCAAGAGTTTCAAATTTATATCATGGTCAAACCCATAATAACCAATTGCGGCCCTAACCATCTATCTCAAATTGATTATAGAGAACCACCATACACTATTGAAGACTTGCTTGATGTTTAACTCTTTCAGTTTACTTGTGTACCTAAGGATTTGGAATAAATCATAGCCTTTCTAAATACTAGCTTAACACCTAACTTTATAACTCTATAGGGAAAGAAATAACTCATGGTCTATGCCACACCCTTTCAACTCATTAGAGGGGACCTTTAAAATCTTGGCCGAGATGAAATTTTTCGACACTATGTCATGAAACATGAGCATTCTAAGGTACTCTAATAAGTTCATGAAGGCATTGCAGGTGGACACTATGCTAGAGAGGCTACCACAATCAAGGTTTTATTGGTTGTATTATGGTTGCCTACTGTCTTTCAAGATGCTAAGTTATATGTTCATAAGTGTGACATTAGTGCATAGGAAAACCCAATCATCGAGATGCCATGCCATTATGTCTGACTCTATCTCAAAAACCCTTTGAAAAGTGGGCTATTGATTTTGTTGGCCCCATTAGTCCAACTTGAAGATGAACAAGTTATCGATATATCATCACCGCAACTGATTATCTTACACAATGGGTTGAATTTGTGCCAATGAGGGATTGTACTATTGTTACTAATACACGCTTCATTTCGGAACATATCATAACTCAATTTAGATGCCCACTAAGTTTTACTAGTGATCATGGCACCCACTTCCTAAATGAAATTATTTGCATCTTACTCGCAAAATTCATGATTTTTAATCACAAAACAACACTATATCATCCCCAAGCTAATGGAACTATCAAGGCATTCAATAAAATCTTAGGCACAACACTTATGAAATTTTTTAACATTGGTCAAACTGATTAGGATGATAGAGTATCTATAGTACTGTGGTCTTACTGAACCACTTGTAAGTGCTTGAACAAGAGTACATGTTTAATTTAGTATATGGCAAAGAGGCAGTCTTATTAATTAAGTTTTTGGTACCATCTTTTCATATTTCATACATTGGACAGTTAGATGAGGAGTCATTCTTGAAGGCACACCTAGATACTATGTTGCACTAGATGAACCCTATTTCCTTGCTCATTGGATTCAGGATGTGGAGAAGTGAAAATAGAAAGCATGGCACGATCGTCACATCAAGCATAAAATATTCACCCTTGGAATAAAGGTTTTGCTCTATGACTCCAAGCTTGTATTTCATTCTGTAAAACATCAAATTCACTGGGATGGTCTTTTTGTCATTCATAGCATTCAACCTACCGGCACTTGTTGATTACAAAGGTTAGACAACCAATATCTTCTTAGGCATTACAATGAAATCTAGCTCTAGCCATATTTCACCTCATAATAGTTAACATTTTGTAACAATAAGGCTTATGCCATTAGTCTAGGATTTCTTATTTTCAATAAAAATGTTGCCTTTGTTACGTGTGAAATTTCTTTAATGTAGTTTTGCTTAAGTTTTGTACTTGTAATTTCATGGAGGACAACAACACATTTTTAGTGTGGGTTAAAAGATATCTTAATTCATGATTAAAGATATGTGTGCAATTTAATTAAGGCACACAAGCTACTTTAGGCACATAATTTATTTAAGGTGCATAAATTACATAGCCCTAGCATAGGGTATTCCCACCAAATAGTTTGAAATTTTGAAGTAAACAAGAACAACTATCTTCCACTCTAAGAAAAGTGCAGTACACAACTATCTTCCACTTCAAAAGAAGGCATGGGATGGGACATGTCATTTTTGAGAAAAAATAATGGTTGCGATAAATGTGCCAACATCATGATAAGATAATACCATTAAATGCATTTATGGTGAGAAATGATGGTCAAAGAATGATAGCCATTAAAAATGCATTGATGACGAGAAGTGATGGGTGAAATGAAAGGGGGTATTAAATATGGGTTAGCCCCCTTGAGTATATAAAAAGACAAGTTAGCTCATTTTTACATTTTACCTTTGCTTTCATTTGTGATTACAGATCCAAGAGTGACAAAAACTAGAGTGATTCCAAAGTATGTAAATAGGCATCAAGAGTCTATAAATAGGTAGTGATTTGAACATCAAGCTACACAATCTATACATAGGGCAAACTCTAAAACATGATCATAATAAGGAAAAACTTATAGTTGCAAGTTGCAGGGGTAGATGTCCACCATTAGAGGGAAGTAACGCATGAAAATCCAAAGTCACCGACCTAGCAATCACGTATTCTTTTGGGAATGTTGGATGGTTGTGCCTCAACCTTTGGGCTCATCGAAGGGTGATGTTGCCTAAGAAGGTGGCTTTAAAAACTGATACATTATCAGTGATACTAAAGGAAGAGGAATCACTTGGGGGAGAAGTAGTGTGATTTTATAAATTTGTCTTATGACAATCAATAGACCACCTTGTTCTCAAACATTTTAAATAGATTTGTCTTATGACAATCAATATGATTTTATAAACAATCAAATGTCAATATAGATATTTCCCCAATGTATTTGCCTTTTACTTCTATTTGGTTTGGTATGGAATATAAGTTATTCTAAATAAACACATGTGAATATCCTTGTCACCCCAATATATTTATTGATAGTAACTACATGTTACAGTAGGTACTCAAGCTGCAACCTAACTCTTACTTAATAGTGTTCTGAGGATGTTATATTTTAATGTGCAAGGAAATGAAAGAATGCATTTTGACCAAATTAAAAATGATTGTATTATAAAGAACTTAGGATATGAATCAAAAGGGTTTTATTCTAATTGGTATGATGATGATAAATTACAATGTCACACCATCCATTAAGGTAAAATTCTTAAAAGAAACCAAAAAAGGATGAGGCTAGATTCTATTCCCTAGTAAATTTTAAGGAATGGATACCCCTAAATCCATGGAACTTAACCAAAGCCTATGGCCAATAAAAAATAGATCAAACAAGTTATGGCCATGTATTAGAATGCATTATTGATTATTTATCAAAGGCAACACTATTTTGGATGCATTGTCTCTACTTCCTTCTTTGATATGGGAGCACTATTGTGGTTGTAATTCATAGGTGTTGAGGCTCCTCATGTCAATGTAGATAAATCAAATCCATTATTAAATATTATACAACATGCATTGGTAAATAAAGAAATATAGCCATATCTTTATTGATAAAGTTTGAAGGTCAAGATAAAATTAAACTTCATGTCTTGGTGGTTTAGGCTCGATCATGCAAAATTCAGTCGTGGATTTGCATGTAACATGGCCAAGTGAGGATACCAAGGTTGTATGGTATATTGGAGGATGATTTAAAGAGAACATATCCCTTGGTTGTATGTATGTTATCCAGGTAATGTATGGAAGGATTATGGATTGAGTTAGTTTAATAGAGACATATAACTTCCTATTTAAGATTTCAATATGATGGATCTAGAGGATGTAATAGATCGTGTAGGCAAAGGCAATTAAGTAAAATAGTGGGTTCAAAAAACATAGCTGTAACTAGGTTTGATGGTCAAATTGTAATGATCGGGGAGGATTACATATTGTGAGGAGCTGAAAATGGTTATTTGAAGAAAGGGAAATTTTAGTGACAAATATTTGCCATTTGGATAAATGCAACTTTTTATCCTTTTTGAAAATGGATAATTATGGCAATGCACACATTGACCCAAATTTTATTCCATTTATTGAATTATCATATATTATCACCATATAAAATATGTCTCAACCTAATTTTATGCATGCTTTAGCAATAACAATTAAATGATAAAGGATAATAGAATTTGGCATGCTTGTGTGAAATATTAAGATTCTAAGACTGGAACAATGATCAAGATGTGAGTGTGCATGGAATTGATGATGCTCCTGCATCAAGGTTCCATGGCAGTTTACAAGGAGGATGTCCATGATAAAAGCCTGGGGAGACATTTTTTGATGTGGCATTCCATCGCTCCATTAACATACTAGTAAATGTTTACTTAGATGTGAAGGCCTGCAAAAAAAACATAAATAAATAAAATAATCGAAGAAACCTAGGAATGTAAAAGACAAACAACAGAAAATAGGAACATACAAGGCACAATAACCTTAATAGCCATGTGAAATTATAAATTACTAGGAATGTTTGTTTGTGGTCTGTAGGGAAACATTAAATTACCACAGTGATGGAGAAAATCTCGTCAAACCATGTGGAAAATGGTGGTGGATTCCACAGTAATGACCCATGCATCTTCCATCTAGAGCTCAACCCAACAAAAATGTGTCATATATATAAATAATAGAGAAGATTGAATGGAAAATATGTGAATGAAAACTATGTCAGTCTACATTTAAAATATTTATAATTCTGAATTAATAACATGTGAACTTGAATGCAGAAAATGTTTTGGTTTGATATAAAAACAATTAAAATTCACTGGTGTGTCAGTCTACAAATTGCAGACTTATAACCTACAACGTGATCCTCTGAATATGTTGGTGGTTGAATGTTGAAGTATGCTTGCATTTCAATTTGAATCTGACACTCTCTATAAATAAAACTCTCTCTACAATTCAAACTCGTTACAAATAAAAAATTGACATTTCTATAGTTTTATTTAATTCATAGAAGGTAATTTGAAATTTGAATTTTCTATGAATGGTGTGTCTTACATGTGTATTTACATTCAATTTTGCAAGTGACGCCCATGAATGGAGGTTGGTGGAGTCATATGTTGGAGCCAAATGTTTGAATTTTTAATTTTATACAATGTAATTAACATTCAGTGGACTAGATGTTGTGACTTTTATCTCATGCACCTTATAGTCAGAGGTACAAAATTGAAATTCAAGGGCTCAAAATATTCATTGGGGTTGATGTTTTTCAAATGTTTACACCTTTAAAATATAAGTAAAGGATATAATATTTTGAAATTTTTACTTTAGTTTGGACTTGATATTGGTATTAATGAAATTTATATTTGTATTAATGAAAATGAATATCATTTTGTTGAAAACGATAATCATTTTGTTGAATAAGATGTACATTTTATTTTTAACTAGAGTGTGCATTTATTTTGGAAGAGGGCCATTAATTGTATATAAAGGTTCATATTTTTAATATTAATTATTCAAAAAATGAATGGTCCAACAATAAAATATTTAAGTAACTTTTAAAACAACCCATAACACATAATCAAATAAATCTTAATAAATCATGACTGCAGAAAGGGGTCAAACTATAATCATAACCATTAGACCCCCCTCAGCTACTGGTCCCTTCTCCTAGTGAATGTGAATCCACTCGACAATTTTGAAAATCATCTAAAGTAAGAAAAGATAAATCGCTAATACAACACCATTTTTAAGAAAGTTTATTAAGTCATTCAATGTTATAAGATGGTTTGCTACTTTGATTAGTATATTGAAATACAATGATGTGAATAAATATGATATGCTATTGTGAAGGAATTGAATCACTCTCCATTGGTCTTTTTGAATACCCATCATCACCTCCTCACATATATCTTTCAATAACTTGAGTGTGACGATGTTAATGAGCACTAACAAGACTTTTCATAGGGAAAATTTTAAATACCATATGAAAAACACTTCACATATGTTCCATTTCTTATATGAGGTATTTCAGGATAACGATAATGATGATGAAAATGAATATGGTGAATGACTATCTAAGTTGTTACAATCACCATCTAAACATATGAGTTAACACTTACTCATCCATCGTCTTGCAGAATGTGATCTCAACTGGTACATCACATGTTTCACCTCCAAATCAATGGTTGATACCATGCTAACTATCAAGATGTCAAAAGAACATTTGAGCTCTAAGTTCATTTTAAAATTTAATATATTCTTAACATATTCAATTTTTATATTAGCATCTACACCCTTACATGCAAAGAAAGTGTCAATAAAGACTTTCTATATTCCCATGAAAAACTCCTTCCACACCATTCATATATCCTTATTGTCATCAAATACTTGCTAGTTTTGAATAATTGATAACACATTGTAAAAAATTTAAATCAAATTCATAAAATTCATAAAACAAATTTAACACAAAACATTGATAAGTAAACATTATTCCAACAAATGCATACCATTCATATTTCAAATTTAACACACAACATTCATAAATGATTTTACTATTATTATTAAAGTTATTTTTTTATTGTTTGTTGAAAACTATAAACTTTTTTTATTCCATTTTAAAAACGTAATTATTATAATATATTATAAGAGAAAATGAACTTTCCTACATAACTCTTTAAAAATTATAATTTTTATAAAATTCCATAAACAAAACATTTTATAAATCCCTATTAATATGACCATAAACTCGAAAAGTTCATTGTTAGGAATACACTACTATAACACTAATTTATTAGACAATATTCATATATTAAAACTTAAAGATAGTTCACACAACATGTATAGGCTTCATGTAAAAAGTGTGTGTAGAAAATTTATAAAGTAAATAGAAAGATAATTTTTGTATGAACTTTGATGAAATATTTTTCATTTACCAAACTAATGTCTTCTTTGATAGTAACCAAAAATTACCTTCACTAACACATACCATTGACATCCACTCTGAGGTCAATGACTTTAACATCCTTAACTAAGAAGACATTATAATAATATAATATAAAAAAGGAGAGAATAAATCAAAAATAATAATATAGAATTTAATTAAAAAGAAAAATATATCAATAAAAATTTAATATAACTTATTAATGAACAAACATATAAATATTTTACAAAAATATAATCTAACAACTACTTAAACTAAAATTAAATATTGATAAAATTCTCATTTATAAAAATATAAAAACTTTGATCAAAATATTATCCAAACTCATAAACACCAAATGTTATGTAATATATTTTTCAATCTCATAAGGTTGACCACGGAGGCATAAATAAGAGGAGTTGTAGATGATGAAGCTCAAGATGGAACTTATCTATTTGACTTTATATCTAAAGGGTAACATTAGCAATCACAACAACTTTATTAGTTAAAAAAAATTTATCCATGGATTTATTATTAAAATATTCTTGATTTCTATATTTTTAAATCTAAAACAAAATATTTGTGCAAAAAATTTGCCAGCATCCCTACTTTAACTTCTGCAATAAGATAAGCACACTATGAAAGCTAGTTCCTTGACAGGCTTTTCTGTTGAGAAGGGAACCTTGAGAGATGTAGTGGCTCAAAAGAAATTTCCAATCTTGTTCTCCTTCCAAGATTATGATGATCCATCTAACCCCAAGAGTGAGCCCTTGAATCTTGATGTCTATGAGTCCTAGCCCACAAGCTTCTTTAAGTTAATAATAAATAGGACAAGAGACTTGATGAAAACCTTAATGCCCCTCAGAATTGGCCTAATGAAATTATCATAGAATATTTGCAAGCTTCATATAAGAGGCATTGGAGGGATCCTAACAAGATAAATAATACAAATGAGTATCAGTGAGCACCTCAAAAAAAAATGGAATTTCCTAGCCAAATTCAAAGGCTTAATGATCCAAAAGGATATTTTTTTCTCAACTCTTTGAACCACATAAGACCACAATTATACAGAAGAAGATTTGAAAGAAAATGTAATGAATAAAAATTTAAAACATACCCTATGAAGGATTCATTTCCACATATATCCCTCCATCCAAGGATGTTTGGGTGACAAATATTGGTGATAGCATTGAGTCTTACGCCATTAAATAGATGACCCAAATGAAAAGTATAAGATATATAAACATTCAATGGCATGTTTGATAGAGTCTTCATACTCATATAGAGTGAGGAATGAATCCTTTAAAAAGTGCCCATTAATTAATTGGCAACCTAACTTAGGAAGAGAGATCCCCTTGACTAGGCCCTTGGAAGCATAACTGGCCAATAGATAACTAAATCCTTCTACAACCAAACATAAAGTGAAGGAGTAAGGGGGAAACTGCATCAGTTGGATTTGTGGAGCTAAAAATGTTGATATTTGGAGTCATTGATGGTAATATATGCCCTAACATCTTGAAATAATATATTAATGATGTGAACAAACTTGGGACCAAACCCTAGATCCTAAAGCATAGTTATGATAAAAGACCATTCAATCTTATCATAGGCTTTATCAAAATCAATCTTGATGAACAAAAACTTATAGTTATATATTCTAGCCTATTCCATACCTTCCCAAATGATAATAACATTATCTAGAATATGTCTATGTTGAATGAAGCCAGTTTTCTCGCTTTGAAAAATTAAGGGAAGCAAGTGTTTGATTCTCAGAGTTAATGATTTAGCTATAATTTTGTAGGAAACATTATGCAAAGTGATGGGTCTCCAATTGGTAATTTCCTCAGGGTGCCCTCCCTTGGGAATGAAATTGATGTTTCCCTTATTGATTAGATGACTTAAATATTTAGTTAAGATAAATTTAAAATAGAATCTATGAAGATTAGGCCCAACTGTATCCCAAAATTTTTGATAAAATTCACATGGAAAGCCATCAATACATGGGGTTTTATTAGATGCCATCTACATAAAATCTTCCTTAAGGTCATTAATACTGAGAGGTATATCAGAAGAAACACTGTATACTTCTAAGAGCTTATATGGGACCACAACAAGACATTGAGAGCTCCATTTTATGTAGAAATAAATGGGATGATGGTCAAAGAAGAAAGAGTCTAGAATCATAGACACAATTTGGCTATGAATAGGAGTGAAGAAGAAAAGATCTTATACAACAAGTATAACATGGTCAATATGTTTGGGGACTTGATCTTCTCTTTGACAAAACTTTGACCATGTGAACCACATAGAATTTTAATCTCTCCTTTGGTGATGGTTTGGGTCGAATACCCCAATTTTATTTTTCATGTAAAACTAAGCTTCACATTCTCCTACACACCATCTCATGGGAATATAACCTTATTTGTCCTTTATATATTTGATCATTTTGAATTCACCACAAATAATCCAATGCACATCTAGAATAGAATCAACCAACCATCTCTAGAGAAAGGTGTGCTCCATAACATCATTATAGGCATACAAGTTAAAAAGGCCAATGATGTGATTATTAAAGTAAAAAGGAGTCCAGGCTACTTGGTGGGTGGGATCAAAACCCTAGGTAATGATATTTTGAGACAGGTTAGGCACCAATAGGGTGAAAACTCTCTCAAAGCTAGACTCGTGATAGGTGGCCTAAAAAAGGGCCCCAAGATAAATAGTGTGAGCAATAGATTGAATAAAAAATCTATAAATTTTGATTCTTGCATGTATAAAACTTCCATTTGATCAAATTTATTAAAAGTGTTCATGATTGTATACTTACAAGTCAGATCAATGAGTTATATGACATTCTAAGAATAAATTGTCATTGGGAAATTTCCAAGTTCATATCATTTCCCTCGGTAAGGTTTGAGAGGGATGCAAACCGATTAAAAGTTGATCCTAAAAGAGAGAAGTCTCTAAGCTTGAAGGGTTGCCTTTTATTTGGCACATAATCCTCATTTGTAGAGGGAGAGAGACTATGTGAGTGACATATAATATCCTTATAGTTGAGTATTACAAGCCTCTGATCTGAATCTAAATCATTCACCCCTGAAGGGGGTTATGACAAAGGAACTATAAGAGTGGTAGATGGGGAAGACACAAACTAGGAAACTACTTGTGGGGATCAGGAGATGGTAGGTATGTATTTAAATTGTGATGATATGGGTGATTTATTAGTAGGGGATGAGGAGTTTGACCCCCTTATGGGCTAGTATAAGCTAACTGGGGTCTAACATTGCCATGGGCAACATTATGTTTTCTATTAGAAAATGTAGTCCACCCATTAGAGGGTTGGGGTTTTACCTCAGACCCCCTTTTTTTTTCTTGAGGTACCAAAGGTGTGGGAAATATTATAGGACATTCTCTAATCATGGGGTCTAAATCCTGACACTAAAAAGTTTGAGGGCATGGTGATAGATTTTTTTGAATGACCTTAGAATTTTTGAAGCAAATATAAATGTGAGTGTTAAAACTACATTCCAACCTCAAATCACTAAAAAATGGGAACATTATCTAAATGCCTATCTTATAACATAATGTAGAGAGGTTCATTTGAAGGAATTGATCCAAATTTTATATATTTAATTTGTTAAGAAATTTTCACACCATGCTTCATTATTTTTCATCATCATCATTTTAAGGATAAAAGCTTTATTTTCAAAGAATAAATAAAATTATTAATGTTATAAAACTATAACTTTATTTAATTAATGAGCTCACTGCACCTATATATTTATTTAATTAGTGAGCTCACTCCACTTATTTAAATATAATCTTATTTTAAATATTATATGTATTTAATGATGAAACTTAGCTAAAAAGAAAAACTACAAGCACATTATTTATCTAAAAAAATTATTTTATTTAAAAGTTTTCATATGATCAAAGAGCATGCATGGAAGCTAAAAAGTATTATTTGAATGTTCTAAACAATGTGGGTGCAATCTGAAGTGAAAAGAGAATTTAACATGGAAATTTTTCTTGATCCACTAAGTAAGAAAGGTCGTTACAACAAGCAAGGCTAGACAACATTAAAAAAATAAGATGAATATTTATGTAGTTTGCATTGCACCTCACTATGGAGAGGAGACACATCTCTCACTTGAAATTCCACTAACATGGATAAGATAAATATATTTTATATGATTTTAAGTATGCACATTATGTAGCTGTAACTACTTGAAGGATAACTCAAGTCAACTAACTTTGTACACAATTTTCTTGCTACTATTTTTAAGGGTTGGGCCAAGGAGAGAAATGAAGATAATTTTTCACATTTAACATTGAATTTATACATTAAAATCACACAACATTATATTACATCTAACAACACAACTGCTTAAAAAAATTAAAATCTAAAATAGATTAGAGTACAAATTTGACAGCTTATAACACATTTAGTGGTTACAATTGGTACAAATTTGATATTTTACCAAATCCACCCAAGGAATTTTAGGCAATCAAAGTTCAAGTTTAAACCCCATCATTTTAGTATTAGATACCTAGATTTAACACATACACACTCACTTCTATATCAATGTTCTAGTCTTAGAATTTGATGATTTCACACAAGCTTGTTGAATTATATTCTCCTTTATTATTTAATTATTATTGGTAAAACATGCATGAAATTATGGAGGAACATATTCTATATGGTGATTATAAATGAGAATTTAGGAAATAAAGTAAAATTTGGGCTAATTGGACAATGCATACATGCCCTAATTATCTATTTTTGAAAGAAAAATAAGTTACATTTAGTAGAGGAGGAAGACTAGGAGGTGGCACAGGAGGAAGTGGTGGAATTCCCCCTCAACAGATAGGGTCTAGGGGTTCTCAACAAACACTAGTGCAAACACCTTAGTTTCCAACATTATATTATGAAATGACTCTTCACCTACTTGAATTTTGGGCATGAAGAATGTTGTATAACATGTCCATAAGTGAAAACTTATTTGGAGGGTGAAAGGCATCAATTTTTTTGAACAAAAAGCCACACAATTTATGACGAAATTTTTTGAGTGAGCATATAAATTGTATATAAATTTTTACCCTCAACAAGTGGTGGTTGATTATGATTAGCTTAAAATGGCATTCCTTCAATAATTTTCCATTCATGAATTTGAGCAATAGAGCATTTCTACATTGAAGGATATAAATCAAGAACTTACTGAAAGTGTATAGGAATATGATGCAAGGTTCAAAACACTTTTGTCAAAGCTGTCATTTGAAATCAATGTTTCTCAAAATGTATAGTTGTTCGTGGGAGGTTTGTTACTTCCTTTTCGATGAACACTATCTAAAAAACTTTTATTATCCTATGCAAAGCTTTGGAAGTTACCCTCCACACTAAATCTATTGTTAGTATTGACACTAGCATTAGTCCCTTCATGGAAGCCTAAATATCATCAATAGCATTGCATCTTGAAAAACTAATTGTAAACAATGCATATGATACTTGTACTAGTCTTTAGTGCACCGATTGTGAGTCTAAAGGATATAATTGAAGTAACTACCCATGCAAAAACATCTACATTGTAATAAAGAAGTTATGTGAAATTTGCCATGAAGAGCATAATGTACATTCCTATCCTATTTTATAGTGAGCCACACATTTTAAGGTGTTTGAATATTGTAAAATATGCAATGCCTACACCTAGGACATAAATGATTGCCAATTGATTAGTGATATCTATGAAGCACGTGCATGCCATACATGCCAAACCTCTATGTCCAACAATCAAGATAATGTTTTCTATTTTGGTTGAGGTAGAGGATGAGGATGAGGTTGTGGTCATTTCCCACTAAGAACATGTTATAAGTTTGGATCCGTATAACACTATCAAAGGGATTGTCTAGTTTATCTTATGTGTGCTTTTTGTAAAAATGACCATCAATAGGAATAATGTCTTGAATTATACACAACCATCTCTAAGGAGAGAAATGAAAAAGTTACAAGTATGATTCACATTGACAAACCACATTGGTGTACACATTCAATCACCCCAACAACTCAGTAAGTGAATATCACTATGCATAGTAAAGGAAAATCTACATATACATCTATTCCTATTGAGAAGGTACAATGTGAAGAGCCTTGGGTGAGGAAGTATCTCGATGCCCAAAATTATTATAAGGATGTGTTCTACGAAACTATGATGCTAGTATGAGAACTACAAGGATAAATTCAATTTATTAAGGACCAAGAAGCAATACAACATGCTGAATATAGAAGGCAGTAGATCCTCAAAATGTGGTATGAGATGATTTTCAAGAGTTTTTCAAGTGTATGCTAGATGAAGACATTATCCCACAACAAAAAAATTAGCTTAAGATCTAGATACAAGTACCAACAAATGCTCAACCTAAAATGACTCAATAGATTGAGGATCATCATTTGAATCATGCTGAGTGGAAAGATACTCCTATTCCTCCTACCCCTCCAAAGGATAAAGGAATCCTAGTTAATGCTACCATTAATAGTCAGGTAATTTAGGACATCTTAGTTGACACTGGCACTGAAGTTAATGTCCTCACTAAAGATGTCTAACATAAAATGGCTAGTTTGATGTTAATAACTTCACCACATGTATTGTTTATGGCTAATAAAAATCATGCTCTACTGATTGGCATCTTCAAGAATGCAACAATGGATATCCTTAAAGTACCTTTCAAAGCTGACTTTGAAGTTCTTGAGTTAGCAGAGGTTGATGACTTCCTAGCTCTATTGAGGCAACCCTAGTGTTATGAAAACAATGCAGACTTAAGTTTTAAAAAGTGTTATATTAGTTTTGAGAATGTTAATCAGCACATTGTTATTCCCCTAGATCAAAAACATGGGTCCCCATATGTAGAACCTGTTAATGTGGAAGAAGATATTAACCACAATTATAATGTCACCACTAGAGATGGTGAACAATGAGATCCTACCCCTGATGGCATCCTCCAATGGATGGATACTCAGTACCTTTTTGATACTATAAGTACTGCTTGTTATTATTGGGCACATAGTGACTATGACCTCATTAGAAGAGTGTGTAGTGCAATTGGTAGTTAGGAGAACATTCTGTATCAGTATAATAAATGACATATATTCATTTACCTTCTTACCAATCAAGTCATGAGGGGACCATTGATAAATGCACCTTTAGAAAGAATCGATGCAGCCCCTTTATTTCATGGACAAATGGAAGTTTGTGACTTTTTCCAACACCTTGAATAATTTTATCACTCTAACAATGATTGTATATGATCCTTAGTTCACCTCTTTGATGATATAGCTACAAGGTGGTGGTGAACCCATCATGAATAACTTCTATAGTGGGATCAATTATGCTCTGCTTTGCATCATCAGTTCCATCATGATAACTTAGGGGAAGAATCAACTTTAGCAAAGTACAAGCACCTGAACCCCATATAGAGTCCTATGAGTCAATATGGAGAGCTAAAGAGTCTTACTTACTAGAGTATTTGTGGGAATCTACATTTTATGGAACTTTAAAAACCTAGGAATGAGTATGGTATATTCATGAAGAGAAATATATGGGCACCCAATTTTGGCATCTATTAAAGGAAAACATGAACTCAACATTGTCATATTTATCTCCAAGAATAGATTTGTGCCTCACTCTCTAGGCCATACATGAACCAATTATTGGTGACCCTATTCCCATTAAAGATCACCTAATATACATCGATAATGACCTAGAAGAAGGTTTAATTATCTTCAATGAACCATCTACAAAATGTATTCCTATACTAGAACTAGTCCTTGATCAGGGCCGATGTGAAGAGATACGTCTAGAAAAGTATAAGCTAGTGTTTCAAGTAGAAGAAAGTGAAGGGTCCAACCCACTTAACCCTCTATCAAATCACTTAGATGTCACTATGGATTATGAAACATGAGTTTTTTGTGATACTAGTCCCAACACAGACCACCCTTACTCTAGGCCCATTCAAACTATTTAGTGCAACATCAGCATAAACGAAGAACCAAAAATATCTACTATAGGTAATTACTAGACTAACACAGAATTTTCAAATATATTTTAGTTGTTAAAATAATACCAATATGTTTTTCCAAGAAGCTATAATGTGAGGAAAGGAGTTCATCCATCCCTAGGTAAGATAAATATTAAAATAGTTGATGACGCTCGACCAGTCAGAAAAGGCCATATATGATGAATCCTAATTTGTAAGTGCACATAAAGGAAGAAATTAAAAGTACACCAATTTTCATCATTCCATGATGTTAAAAAGGGTTTGACCCATCTAACATGTTTACATAACACTATTGTGCTACAGATTAACTATTTGTCTTTATTTAAATAACATAACACTAACAATTGCCATAACCTCAATAATGGTACATCAAATTATATCTCATGTGAGCATAACTTAAGGGTAGTATTCAATTAGTTGAATTTTTCCACTTCATTTAAACTCACTATCGAACTATTATTTTAGATATAGGCATAGTCTCTAAAGTCCTATTTAATCATAAGAACACCCAAATTCATGTGTACATAATTTTCTATAAAAATACCCCTATATTCTCTAGTTGCTTCCAAAGTACATGCTAACAAATCAAAAATGGAATGCAAAGTTTTAAACAAAGATTTGGATTTCAACAAATGAATTTGATCCCCTGATGTTGTCATATTCACTTTTATGGACATCTTGGCATGTCTCAAAAATATACCATCTAAGCAAATCAAAAACTTACCTAAAAACCCAATATAATTGGCTAAATACGAATCCCATGATAATCATGATCTTTATTTATAAAATGTATTTTGCTCCGAAGGTATATTTAACCACATGAAATTTACCCCTTTAAATAACTCCTTGCTAAAAGTGTTTCCACTTTGCCAAATGTTATCCAATTCATGGTTTCTTTAATCTGATTGGAAATCTACTAAATATGGATCAAAGAGCTCAACAGCGACCACAATTTACCGTATCCTTGAACCAATAGCCTATATTTTCAACCAAACATCAAGGTCTAAATGCAACAAAGAAATCCTAGGCAAAAATAAAGTTCTATTGAATATCAAATATGGTAGTGATGAGGAACATAGTTTCTTCCTACATTCACTATTTCTTACCAACTAGGTAAAAAAGAACATCTCATTTATTGAATTCAAACTCTACTCTCTTATAAAAATACTACACAAGAAGGTATTATAATTTGACTTATTATTTAAAATCAATCTTGATTCCACCTAATAATATCAATATTCCTAGTGAGACTTGCATCGCTCCAACTTATTATTATTATTATTATTATTATTATTATTATTATTATTATTATTATTATTATTATTATTATTATTATTATTATTATTATTATTATTATTATTATTATTATTATTAATGCAACTCAATTTTAATAAGTGTTATAATTAAAATGATGTTTCAACCATTTAACTAGTATATCATTGCACACTCTTTTCTATCCATAATTAAGGATAAAACATTGTATATTTTTAGAGCAATCATTGCACCATAAATTTTATTAAAGCACTGTTATTTAAATACTACACATTCATGCTAAGTGTTGCTTATAATATATATCTTGCAGTCATACAACAAGAAAAATGTTGACCACAAAATAAATGATACGTTGTTGCAAATGTTTCATAAGTTGGTTGATCCTTCTGCGAAAGAGGATGTTATGTATAACAAAACTCAATTTTAATATTCAACGACTTGCTTATTTGACTCAGTTGTTTATTCCTTTGACTCAGCTATTTAGTAATAATATATATTCAGCGTGTTATTATCATATGCTTAATGACATATTCAAATCTATGATTTCTAGATTAAACATGGTAAACTTAGCATATGCTTAGTGACTTACTCAAATTTGGTATTTTTAGATAAAACATGGTGAAATTAATAAAAGACTCCAACATTTCAAAATTAGTGCTCCGTGTTATATCCTAATGGTTGGGTGACTTTTATTTTAACCTGGCATTACAAGTTTTATACTCAACATTACCAATTATAAAAATTAGTGTTTTAATTATTAAACTTGGTGACTTATCCATTCTTTAATTGAAAATTTAGCTTCAAAGACTTCACCATAGAATTCAGTGACTCAATCAATAAATTAGGCATTCAAATTATATTAAGGCATTTTAATTTGGTAGTATGGTGTTTCAAACTTATTCACTAGCATCTCAACCTAGGTGTTCTACATATTGTTGGGCATTTATTTTAGAACTCAGCTACTTATTAATATACTCTAATATAAACACAATATTACCTATATAGTGACTTCTATATATACAACTGATTCCATTTTAAGCATGGATATTTCAATGCAAAACAAAGTTATATAATGCACATAACCAATTTGGAACTCAAACCAAACATGATTTAATATATGTCTTGCAAGAATGAAATACCTCTATATACTTATCTCAGCTCAACCAATATAAATCACTTCAAGATGCTTGTATAAAGGAATAAATCGTAGCTCTAGTGATATGCCTCCTTTCTTTCTTGGTCTTTCTCTCCTCCAATATTTTTTGATTCTCCATTTATGTATATTTGAATCCCCATATTACCCTTTTATTTATAACACAACTTTCTCCTAATTTCCACACTACCCCTTTACATGCAAACTTGAAAATATTCTAAGTTTATCTTTAAATTAATTCCTTCAAATTACTACACCATGCTTGGTTTATTCAATAATTAATTAAATCTTTATTTTCTAATTTTAAGTGAATTATTGCATACTAATCAAGATCACATTTAGCTCCAATTATAAATTTATTAACCTTAGTTAATTCTTTTTTTTTCTAAATCTTATCAGCTAACATGCTAAATTTATTAATAATAAATTTATTTTTTAAATTTTTAATAATCTTTCATGCATAATTCTAATTTTCAAAAAATAACCTTCACCAAGTTAATTATGCCATTAATTAATTTTTATTTGCTAGATAATCATATTTAAGACAATAATACTTTTATTACAATTAAATAATTATTTTTTAGATTTAAAATCAAAAAGCAAATCAATTAGGCTAAAGAAATTAAATGCACACTAAAATTGATTCCACACACACAAAGATAATCACAAGAAATAATTCATAATTATGCACTATCATTTATGCCTATCATTTAAAATATGCTATGTGTGTGTAGGGTAACAAATATTTTTCACTAGTATTTATCTCAATCACTTCATCTAGTTGACCCTCTTCGATGATGTTTTTCCTTGTCAAGCTCTGAGGGTAATAGCTATGTTATATCCACCTCACAATAAATAGGTAGTAATTCTGAGTCATCATAAACTAATGATGAAAAATTAATAATTATACATCCTCAATGAATAAAATAATCAAAATATAATTGTTACACAATGTATACTAATCAACAATACTACTATCTCAAATCAGTATATGTCAAAATGGTCAAATCAAAGCAATGGTAATCAGATATTAAACAATGGATTAAAAGATATTATTTATAAGGTGAAATCAAGATGTAACATCCTCCCCCTAAAACTGATCATTGCCCTAATGAATCTTATTCAAGCAAAATTTCTAATTAATAAAGTCTAATAGCATAAAAACATAATATCAACTATCATATCATGTAATTAAATGAAAAAATTACTTGAATAAATTATACTATATCTCCCAATTAGCATAATTTTTAGATAATTGATCTCACAAAACTCTACTCTGTGACATTTCATATTCTATAAACAAGTTTCATGAAAGTCACTTTATGCTAATTGGTTTTATCATGACCACCTAAGGTCTAGAATCATAATAAATTTTTAATAATAACTTAATAAAAAAATTATTTTCTAGCTCAATAACATATGATTTCATCATAAAATTCAAAAAAATGACCATACGACTAAATTTATCAAGTTTTACCTATCAAATTTTAGATTCGATAAGTCCATTTGTTAGATCTGACTCAGTATCAACCAAGTCAATGTGAGTCTAAGTAGGATACCATCCTATCACTTAGAACTCAAATTCATATATCATCAATCATCTCTTGAGTATCCATAATCGATTGATCTTCAAAAAGTGTACAAAATTCACAAATCTATTCTTATAGGTCATACAAAGCAATGCTATGTGCCAAAAGATTATATATATTCTCAATTATATGCACTAACATACACACAAAATAAATCATATAATCATCCTGAGATTGAATTAAGATGTTACTAATCAATAAAAATTAGTATCATAACTTGCAACTTATCCTATAGTGTTATATTCATAGTAAAAATAAATAATATCATATCTAATATAACATACAAAGGCTAAGGATTCTGTCATCCTTGATACCTTATAAGAGAGACAATGTCTCCTTACTTGCATGACTATGACACAACAGTTAAAAAAAATTATCTTAACCCTTCTAGATTTACCAAGATGTTATGCACACCTTATACCTTACTTACTCCTGTAGATAGGTACACATATAACTTTTTAAACAATATACTTCAAGAAGAGAATAATATCAATCTACACAAAGACATACAATAACATAATAATCAATTAAAATTAATATAAATTAAAAGTTAGCTACTCCTCATGGTCAATTTCATAAGTTAGATAAAATAATGACTTTAAAAAGTCACAAGTAGAAAGTAGGGAACAACATCTCACAACAACACTTCCTACATACCATACATGGTAAAAGAAAACTCTACAATCCACGTTGCCAAACACTATTCACTTACCAAACTTATTAGTGTAGTATCATCACCTACTTCCAAAATTGGAAAGATAATATGAACCAAAAGGATGTATCAATCTATCCAATTCTACAACCTCTATCAACAAGAAGAAGAAACCACTATCTAATGAACTCAAGGGAATAAGATTATGCAATAATTTAGAAATAAGTCTTCCACCAAAAGAAACTCTATATCAATATCTTGAAAATATAAATCTTTTTCATAGCTTAAAATTATGTATGAAGAGAGTGAAAACATAACAGCTCACCTCTAAGCCAACTAAGAGAGATTACTCATCTTCACAAGTCTATACAAGGATACTAATCCACATAACAAACTCCTAACACAAATAAATACATAATCAATATGTCTGCACTCAAATACAAGAAAATTTCCACTACAATCGATGGTGCCACTACAGAAGGGTATTACAAGATTTCCATTCCTAAGATCTATGTAAGTAAGACACAAAAATAATGCATAAATACTTAAGTGAGAAGCACTCCATTCTTTAAAACACTCACAACACAAAACACAAATGGTGAAGGTGATCCAAGGAAGACATAATCACACTTGAGGTGTTCAATTTAAAGATCAAAAATATGGTAGGAAACTTATGTTCACAATTCAAGAAATAAGCTATTCACTCTCCTACCCAACACCTTACACAACCATCACCAACGAGACATTCGGTAAACCAACCCTTTAGCAACTCTTAAGGGGGTGCAATTTTTTTAAAGTGCACACTCAATGTACCATACATACTTTCACAATTCTTCCTTTTGATAAGTAGATGGATACAAAAATGTTAATGGACTCATTAGGTCCTAAAGTTTGAACCACAACTCTGATACCAAATGTGAAAACCCCTCAAATTGTATGTAAAAAGATATATATTTTTTTTCTATTAAATAATTAACATGTATTCCACAGAATAAAACAATGCAATAATCAAAATCACAACTAAGAATATTAGTACTTCAAATTCAAATACTACATACAACATAAATCTTATACAACTCTAAAGAAATTAAATACCATAGGACACAACTACGTTGGTCTGACAATACAACATTTGCTAACCAAATATACAAGTACATTATATAATTACATTACTTTAGGCATATAGCTTAATATAATGACAGATACCAAATCTTTGGAGCTCGAGTCAAACTAACTCATGTATCGTCGATAATCTCAAGTGTATTTTCTAGGTAGTACTACACCAACCGCAGACCAACAATCCCCTATACAATCTCCTATCAAAAAATGGTCCTCCATGGATAGATAGATAGAATAGTGCAAGAAATCTAGTGAGATGTGATAGTACCCCATGTGTTATAATATTTTTTAAAATATGTAGTATACCATAAATATATCCATTCTAACATGATATTACATAATATAAAAATCAAACATATGAATGATAATGTATATAACATTACTTAGACCTAAATTTTCAAATAATATATGATAGTTTAGATCAGTCAATTTCATAACACACTACTTGATCAAATTATCTATTGGTGGTACTATCTAGGTTAATATAATTCATCTCACTACCTATTATCATCATCAATATATATGTCAAAGTATGTAATTCAAAGACTCATACAAATTACATTCTCCTAGAAATAATATCACATCATAAGCTAAACAAGGAGAAAACAAGATATACACATAATCATCTATGCATGAATGGGTCTTACCTTAAAATTAATTTCAAAATAGAAATAATGATCACTATTTATACCAACCGAATAAAATACATAATAAACTATAGGTTATTTTAAATAGATCCAAGTAACTACACCTCAAGACAAACCATATTATCTTAGTCTGATGTTCTTAGGCATGACTACTATTTTATCAATAAAAAATTATACAATGTAGTCCTAGATAAATAAAAACATATGCTCATATTCAAGAAAGCATAACTATAAAAAAAAACAAATTATGCAATGCATATAACTCTATATCAACATTCATTTTCACTATAAATATTATATGCACACCTAAATGATACACTACTAAATTCTAAAACACATATTATTCAAGTAACAACTAATACATATAAGTTTATTTAGGTGTGGGTCAAATACAATATGTATCATTTAGTACTTTTTGTACTGTAGAACCTATGACATCTCATATAAAACCAACCTAACATTGGAATCATTACACCAACAAATTAAATGAATCCATATGCTCAAGGCACATAACTTGATGTACTATTTTATACCAGGAATGTCAAATCATTGCATATAAAATACTCTCACAAAATATAAAGTACGTAAGTTTTGATCATTCCATGATGCTAAAAAGGGTTTGATCGATCTGACATGTTTTCATAACACTATTCTTCTACATATTAACTATTTGTCTTTACTTAAAAAGCACATCACTAACAGTTACCATAACCTTTGTTTTGGTAAATCAAATTATATCTTGTATGCACATAACTTAAGGGTAGTATTCAATTAGTTGAAGTTTTCCACTTTATTTAAACTCACTATCAAAATAATATTTTAGATATAGACACAATCTCTAAAATCCTATTTAATCATAAGAATACCCAAGTCCATGTGTACATAATTTTTTATAAGAATACCCAAGTCCATGTGTACATAATTTTCTATAAAAATACCCAAGTCCATGTGTACATAATTTTCTATAAGAATACTCATATATTATTTTGTTGCTTCCAAAGTACATTCTAACAATTCAAAAATGAAATGCATAGTTTTCAACAAAGATTTAGATTTCAACCAATGACTTTCATCACTTGATGTTGTCATATTCACTTTTATGGACATCTTGGCATGTCTCAAAAATATACCATCCGGGTAAATAAAAAACTTACCTAAAAACCCAATATAATTGGCTAAATACAAATCCCATGATAATCATGATCTTTATTTAGAAAATGTATTTAGTTCGAAGGTATATTTAACCACATGAAATTTACCCCTTTAAATAACTCTTTGCTAAAAGTGTTTCCACTTTGCCAAATGAAATCCAATTCATGGTTTCTTTAATCTAAATGAAAATCTACTAAATATGGATCAAAGAGACTCAACGATTGCCACAATTTACCATATCTTTGAGCCAATGGCCTATATTTTCCACCAAACATCAAGGTCTAAATGCAATATAGAAATCCTAGGCAAAAATAAAGTTCTATTGAATATCAAATCTGGCAGTGATGAGGAACATACTTTCCTCCTACATTCACTATTTCTTACCAACTGGGTAAACAAGAACATCCCATTTATTGAATTCGGACTATGCTCTCTTATAAAAATGCTACATGGACGGGTAGTGTAATTTGACTTGTTATTATTTAAAATCAATCTTGATTCCACCTAATAATATCAATATTTCTAGTGAGACTTTGTTCCTACTATTGTTGTTGTTGTTGTTGTTGTTGTTGTTGTTGTTGTTGTTGTTGTTGTTGTTGTAAATGTGACTCGGGTTCAATAATTGTTATAATTATGTTACCATGGTGGAATTAACTTCAATAGATAAAGATCTTCTAAACATTTTTTTTTAGGTATCTAAGTTTGTATAGCATTACATTCTAATGCGTGAAAACAATATTGTATCCAATTTAATGGCTAAATTTCAGCCCCACCACTCTGAGATAGAATGATTTATCAGGGATAAAATATCTCGTTTTTGCAACCAAGTTGATATCCAAGGATTCAATTGAATATTCAATGGGACAATTTCTTGAAAGTGTCATATCCCAACACCTTAGGACCCCTGAAAAATATTTAAAATTTATTCTTTATGATTCTATCCATAGTTTACAAAACATAACCCATAGAAAAAACATGGTTTTAGTCTTTTTATACTTGTGTCAGGTTAAGATCCCCTAATTAGACTATTTTTCTTAAAGAAAATTCAAGATTAAAATTTTATGTCAATCAAAATAAATGCCTTACCAGTCCACCTTGCAACCATAGAATAAGGGGACTTGACTTCCCTCTACCCCTAGTAGTGTGGTAAATCCACTAGAACATGTGGGCCTCTAGAATTCTATTTTTTTGAACAATTTGGAAGAGATTATTAGTTCTGTGATAGATTTATCATAAATGGCAATCATATAAATTATCTAATTTAAAATAGGATTATCTTGAAACATGGATATATATCATCTTACAGAGTAGATAAAATTATAATATTTAGTTGGCCTAAATTCTATATAACCCCACTCTGCAAATCTATCTGGTGTTCCTGATAAGACATTTTCTACAAAAGATTAATACCCAGTTTCTACTAAATAAAAAACTAAAATCAATAGGTACCTTTGGACGTAAGAATAGACTTGTCCTTTACATCAATAAACACATCTAATCACCAGATTCTAACAAAACTCTGATCACTAGACTATAATCTCAAATCCCAAGATAAGTAGCTAGGTATTCTTAATTTGTAACAACCCCATTGGGTTCTACTTAGAAACACACGAATTTATTTTAATTAAATACATTTATTATAAATAGATTACACCATGAAAATATAACCAGTGATCATATAAAATATTCTATGTGTGATAACTATAAATAAAGTATATTACATCACTAACATCATAAGACAAATATAGAAGGTAATTATAATTAACTAGACACTGTTGATATATGTCTAAAACCACTGTTGTCCATGTACATGGAATAAGTAATTACATCTCATCATGATATTATCTCAATAATAAATATAATACAATACAATGTTCATATATATAAGATATATGGCTCTCTGGAGCATAATTCCCTAGACTCTAGATCTATGACAATCTCAAGTGTCATCTTCAAGTAGGTATTATTGTGGCAGGGAGAGCATCATCCAATCACTTTTTCACATCAACCACAGACCAACAATCCCCTGCACCAATCCCATTAGGTAATTCTCCTCACTTCATGAATGACTAGATAATGATACCACTGGAATCTAGAGAGACAAGCTAATACCCATGTGTTGTATGATTTTTAAAATTAAACATGCAGTGTATCATAGAAAACCCATTCTATTACAACATATCACATAAATATGTAAATCATACTTATGAAACTATAATGTCTCACTAAACATACTTTGACCAATATTTTTAAGAATAATAAATAGTAGCGATATATAGATTAGTCAAAATTTATACACACCACTTGATTAAATTGTTTTCATCTGACATTATGATGCTAGTAAGTCAGTGAAGTCCATCTCACTCCTTACATAGTATCATTAATACGATATTGGTTAACATAATATAACCAAAAGATGATAATAATAATAATAATAATAATAATAATAATAATAATAATAATAATAATAATAATACATAACATGTTAAGCATAGGATAATCTAATAACATACATTTATTTCATCGAATGTATGAATGGATCTCACATTATTATCTATCTCATAATAAAAATAATGACTACAATTTATACCATCTGGATCAAATATACATTTAACTACAATTTCTAGTTATTATAAATATTTTTCAAATATACTACACCCTATGATAACCCATATTATCATCTACGTACTAGAAGAATCTTTTGCTTCCTAGACTGCCTACATTTCTGCGTTTGAATAAGATCAAGGGGTAATATGCATGTAGTTCTATTTTTTATTCTAAGTTTCATGTGAACTGTAGCTCTGGGTATGTAGTGTTTTCTAGGGTCCAATTCTCTGGACAATCCCTCTGTGATTACCACCCAAATAGAAGTGTAAAAGTATTAGTTCAAGTGATTAAATAACTGTTTTATTAAAATAGCCCTAAATCTTAACATGAAATAGAAAATAACATTTGCAAGCTACATCCCCTCTTTCTACTCTTTAATTACATCAACAATATTTTTGATCCTTTCTTTAGACATCTTAATTTGTATAATCATCGTTTCCAAAGTTTCATTATCTGAGAGCCATATGGTTGGTGTTCTTTTATAATAACTGGTTTGACAATCTCAATCTTGGTTTTTATTGCTCTTTTTTGGTGATACTAAGTTTGAGTAAGAAATATACTTTCTCCATTCTGTTTCACAAGTTCACAAGTTAGAATCATCTAAGATAGTCGAAGTCATTTCCTTATCTTAATCAGTTTTGTTGGTCAAGAGGGGTTATCCCACCCCTTGATCTTAATGACATGACATGATCCTTATTTCTCCCCTAAGGTTTATAGGGGCGATGCCCAGACATCGTTGTTGCATCTATGTTAGGCTTATGGATGCAATAGCTCAAGCGTGACGGCATTACCCGTAAACGTGACTCAAAGGCACCATTTAATACTGAACGCTACATAATTTTGTTTAACCTTAAATTCTTGATCTAAGTTTGAGATTTGAAAAGTAAAGTATACTTGAAATAAAATAATGCATTATATTTCAAAAGTAAATTCTTCAATGGGAAAGTAGAAACATAATCTCCTAGTTTAATCATTATGTCGATTTTCAACTATGTTTATTCTAGACAATTATATCTTTAGTCTATTTAGGTAAACTTTGCTAAAAATAATAACCTATATACAAGGAGTTTATTGAACTTGAATTTAGATAAATCATTTATATGTTTGAAATGAGGGTTCAACCCTAGAATGAAGCATATTTTTTTTTTCTTGTGATTTAAATTAAATATTATATTCATCTTATAATTTTAAAAAATATATATATTTCTTTTACAATTTAAATAAAATAAATTATTTACCTTATAATTTAAACAAAATAAAATATTTGTTCTATAATTTTAAATAAAATAAAATATCTACCTTTAAATTTAAATAATACAAATTATTTACCTTTCATTTTAATTAAAATAAATTATTTATTTTACAATTTAAATAAAATAATATAATCTACCTTACTATTTAAATAAAATAAATTATTTACTTCCAATTTAAAAAATATTTATTTTACAATTTTAAATATAATAAAAGATCTACCTTACTATGTACATAAAATAAATTATTTACTTCCATTTTAAAATTTTTTTTTTTTTACAATTTTAAATAAAATAAAATTATTTATTTTACAAATTTTATATATATATATATATATATATATATATATATATATATATATATATATAACTTTACATTTTAAATAAATAAAATATTTACCTTTGTTGTTGAAATCTTTGACTGAAATGGAATGTGAATCCGCTTGAGTTGCAAGCAGCTGAGAATTAGTAAATGGAAGCGATGTTGATTTTCACTGAGTGAAAAAAAAAAGAAGGAACGTGAAATGGAACGTGATATGGCGCTGAAAGCATCCGTTCTCCCTCCACTTCTGTGTCGATCCCCCTCTTCAAAGTGTCTCTCTCCCCTATCAAATCATCTCCTTCTCCTTACAAAGCATCTCTCTCTCCTTCCCAAGCACCGATGAAGGTGGCGTAGTACTTCGGGAGGTGGAGCAAATTACTCCAAACTGAAAGAAGGATATTTTATAACTAAAAGTTTATAATTATTTTCCCTCCTTGTGTAGCGTGGTAGGTCTAGTTAACAAGTTTTATCAGATTTGCATGCATGGATATAGTATGTAGGGTGGGCTTTAGATTAGATTGTTTTTATTTTAATATTTGTAGGATTTAAATTAAATGTAATTAATTAATAACCTAAAATTATTTATAATTTATAAATAATTAATTATCTTAAAAATTATTTACGAAAAAAATTAATAAAAATAATAATTGAACTTTTAAACTAGCTACAGAAAATAGTTTATTTGAAAATTCTAAAATTAAAATAATTAAATAAAAGAAAAGTCCTTTTTTATTTGAAAAAATAACTTTTGACAATTTCCAATATTAATCCTTTTACCTCATTAATTTTTCTTGTTCACAATTGTAAATCGTGACAACGTTGCATATATACATTTATACAAAAGGAAATAACTTTAATTAAATCGTACCTTACTTTCGTGATTTCCCGTCGATGACCTAATAGCTCTTTGAAATCAACACAAAAGTCAACTTAAAAATCAACTCATCCTGTCACAAATACTAAATGAGGTCTAAAACAACTTAAAATATAAACACGGGTTCATAGTGTGGGAAGAGAGGTCGTGACACTCTAAAAATTTGCCTCCCTTGATTTACAAGAGGATAATTATTCTTTGAGTATATGCATAATTGGGTAAATCCCTTGGGATAAATCTCTCATGAGTTGGGGCAATTATTTTCCATTATCATACAATTATGTTTTATGATTCATTTAGACTATACAAATATGAACACCATCAAAATGTCAAAAATAATTTCCAAAGATCATAACAAAAAATATCTGTGGAAAAAATATTTTGAAGCTTTGAAATAATTAAACTTGTACATTTATTTGCATTATAAATATTGATCCTATTCTTCCTTGTGCTTAGATAAAAGCTTCCTCTGTTAAATGTTTAGTAATACATTTACATCATCAGAGTCCTAAACATTTCAAAACAATCTGTTACTATATTTTGTTTGTAGTAATTAACTCTCCAAATTGATTAGATACGAGTTAATTTTCTTGTAAATATAAATACATGCTAAACAATAGATTTTTTTGGTTCTTTAATCGATTCTCTCAAATAGAGATACATAAAATATGTTATTATAGAATTTGACCACAAATAAGTTTAGGAATCTCATGTTTTTAGAATTTCATGTTTTTATTGTAAAAAGGTGCTTTTGGATAAATTGTGGAGAAAAAAATGATCAAAATTGTCTGCATAGTTTATTAAAAAACTCATTTTTATGTGTAAATATAAATATAAGTCTAAAAAAAATAATTAAATTTAATTATGATAAAAAAAATTAGATAATTGGCCCCTTGGTTATACCTCAATGGTAAGTCGTTGCAACGATGACCACTAAGTCATAGGTTTGAACCTTGATTGGACTGTGAGTGTCAAGTGGGGCACTAGCATAAGTCTAAAGGATTAGTCCATTGGACTCGCCCTATGATAATGTGCCTAAGTGTGTGCTAGATCGCTAGGTCTAACACAGTGATAATACTGTGCTATAAAAGTTGAGGGACACCCTCAGCTACCAAAATAAATAAATAAATAGATAATTTATCTAAAATTTCTTGTTTAATGTATAAATTTTAATTTTAATTTTAAAAAAATATGGATTGTATCTAATTATTTTTAATTGACAATATAACACACCAAAACACTAGACCTAAGTGAAAATTGGTTCTAATTATTGTGAATTGCTAGTTTAATTATTGACTTTGATTTTAACTATTTCTGCTTGATTTTAACTCGAAACCCCTTTCAAAAAGATAAATATCTAGTGTAACACACAATGTGCCACTAGAGAGTTTAATCAAGAATCAATTGTCTTGTAACTATAGATTTACACCAAATTGTTTAATATAGAAAATATATTTATGCTAGATATTAGATTAATATACTATGTTATACTTAAAATAATATTAATATTAATATATAACATAAAATCATATTAATATTGTAATATATTATTATTATTATAATATATACAATAATATTATAACTACATTTATAAATATATTAATATAATATAATAGATAGGAACGTGTTTATTTTATGTGGCAATTAAAAAAATCAAAATGTCATGTGACCTAGCTCAAACATTTAATAGGGGAGCTAGCCATATGGCCCTAAAATCTTTGATTTTTCAAGATCGACTTACCTTTCTCACATTTTGTCTGCAATACATTGCCACAAACTTCACACTATATGTCTCCAAAAATAAACTCAAATTCCAATTTATCCAATATTATAAATATATATTACAAAATCAAAACATGGCAATTTGCGTGCCAAAAATACATACCATAATGTGGTGGGCAACATGTATGCAAAATGAAAAATAGTGGAGTACGTTTGCAAGGTCACTTAGTTTACATTTTTCAATGCTATTAGGCAAAAACAGATTGGGTGTTTGGAAAGTTTTATGACTACACGAAAGGTTCCTTGAAGATCGAATGCCATATCAATGATGTATCTGAGCATAGCCTTAAATTTTTATGTTGAAATTTTTATTGATAAGGAGGTTAGTGATTCCTTTTTTGGTTACCTAAGTGGAAGGAGGTTTGTTTTACTATTGTATAATGTTTGGAATGGTAAACTATTCCATGATATCATTTTGTTATAGTGTGCAGAAAGGAAGTGTGAAAATTTTCCCTTTATCAAGATAAAAGCAACATCTCTGGTCAGGAAGCATCAACTTCCCAATGAAGTCGAGCTACAAAGCCAACCAAGAAGTTCTTCTGATCTTAGATATAATTTATCATCATTTATCATTTTTGGATTGCTTCTTACTTTTATTTCACAGGTTAAAAAACTTAACATTCTATAATGTTTTCAATGTATTTGACATTAAAATTCACCTTTGGTATCAAGGCACACCAGGCTCTGCATACTACGTTAGGGTACTGGTATTGATTTTTCATGTGGTAATTCATAGAGACCCTTGTTTTTGACACCAACAAGTTTTGATTTTGAGAAATTGACACTTCAAGGCTGCTAACAAAGACACAAAAAGAGACCAAATTGGGTATGTGTCAAGTGTGCAGTAAGCTACAGAGCTCAGAGCCCTGACTTATTCCTGCCATTGAATTGAATATGGCAAAACACAATCAGTTGAAAATGATAGAATTGAGACTACTCGAGTGGATAACTCACTATTCGATTGTAGGATCCACATTGATTAAGTATTACACATGATTGAAACCCAAGAATTGACATCTTTCCTATCTTTCTTGACAATTGAATCTTAAATTAATTAGGTATGGTTTTTTGTTTTGACATGGTCATCTTAGTTCTTAAAGATTTACCTCTTTGATTTCTATCTCAGATAAGGATGCATTCAATTACATTGATGTCTTATTCAATTTTGTCTCACATTTTGAAATTTCAACAATATCATAGAGGGAAAAGGGGGAAATGTCCCTGGCTGGGAATAGATAATTGCCCTTGATAACACCATTTGTCCAAGGGTGATTCCTCTTTTTATGCACATTTGTGGTGTATAAAATTGTAATTTAATTTTTATTTATGCCAGATAAATAATAGAAACCAAATGCAAAATATAAATAAACACATGAACATGAAGCAAACTGTCGACTTAGCCACATAAGGGCAACACAGAAGCAGGAATAGCTACTGTGATTGGTGATGGACAGCTATGAGGGTGTTCGCCAACCTTGTTTGTCCCCTACTATGCCAACTGAATGAGTAAACCAATCTTTAAAACAATCACAATGGATTACTACATGACCAAACCAACAATCAGCAAAACCATCATCCAATTCATCATGCCAACATTTTAGTGCGGGCAAACAACACATTTTTTTTATTTTGTCTCATGTGAGACGAATCTCAGAGCTTCATCCCACTATATAAGCCTCTGGCTAATAAGGGTGCATAATGCAAAGTCTCTATAGGAGGAGTGACTAATAGTGGTCTATTGTTTTGTTTTGAAATAATATGGGTGTAAGGTCTATGTGCTATTGTTAAATGTTTTTCGCTTGTAAATGATATATATGATGGTTAGACCCTGAGAACATAAAAATATTATTAAGCTTTGGAAAGTATAAGCTCCTCTTTAAATATTTGTGATTAAATAAATATCAAAAAAAATATTTTTCCTAAATTAAACACAAATAAGGATTTTAGTTACTTCCCTATTTTATAAATAACTATGAAAGGAAATAATAATTTTAAACCAATGTAAATAACTATGCATATTTTGTATAGCACAAATATGTGTAGTTTATTGGTCTAATTTCCATTGTTCGTTATCAATTGAACATCGATGAGTCCATTAAATTCCATGCATTTACACTATCATTAGTTAATGTGAAAAAAAATCAGCCTCAAAGATAAATAATTAAGACTGGAATTTTGATAATTCACTACATTAAGTGAAACATTTGGGTGCACTTTTATATTTATGTAGTCAAAGGATAAATTTGATGGCGTAATAAATATATTTAAGCTGTCCAAATAAATGGAATAAAATGGTAATTTCTTTTTAAAAGCGGTTAATTTGAATGCTACATTATATGTTGTTCAAAATCCATGTTATTTGTATTGATATGTTGTTAGAAACAAAATAATTCTGCATGAGTGATGCACCAATATATTATAACATTTGCAGATCTTATTAAAAAATATGCTTAGAAATTAAAATAATACAAAACAAACCTGCTTGCTTGTCCCAAACCTTTATGAAATAAACTTGTAATCTCCATTCTAGACATAGGGTTTGGTCCTGACATTTTAGAACTGTGTGGTCTGCTATTATTGAGCTAAAAAGGCTTATTTCTTATGGTGTCTCTTTTGTTAGGGATTGCTTGTGGGTAACTGACTCAAGCATATAGGAGTGTCTAACTCCATTTTCCTGGATCATAGGCAACCAAATAATATTAATCACCTTTTTGGTTTTGCTCTCACACATAATCTACATGGCATTGGTTTCATTCCCTTTTTCATCCCTTTAGACCTAAATTCTTCACATGGAAAATGTCTCTCTTGGGGGACTTAGCTCTATTTTTAGCAAAATACAATAGATTTTGGTAGATCTTTCAAGTTGATATTTTATTTCAAATATGGAAAGGTATAAATTATACCTGCTTTAATCATGAAGAATTGGAATGTAGTTTTTCTCTTACTAATAAAATGATTGTTCTATCTAATATTACTCTTCAAATTCAAAGTCAAATAGACAAAGTCTATTTGGAACTCAACCACCTCCAACATTTTCTCAACCAATGGGGAAATGCCCCATGTGTGGTTATCCATGAACCTCCTAAGCTACCAAAACATCGCACACCTCCCTAAGGATGAGGTCATGGGCCACACCATTAGCATTCCAAAACTAAACATAAGAGTCATTCTCCTTGTCGATCACCACCTCATTGGTATTCTCCTCATTATGGTGGTATGAGTGGTTCTTTCAGATCTAGATGTGATTGTAGTAGTTAGGAATCTCCTCTCCCCTATCATGATGGTGACATCAAGGGATGGAGTCCTTCCCCCAAGCCAAATTTCCATAACTGGCTCTGGTAATCTTTCCTGAAAGAAATCAAGATGAGACATTAGAGGCTAAACAAACACTATTTGAGAGCCTTAACCTATGGACGAGGATCCTCCTACCCTAGGAAGATGGGGTGGCAAGCCTCAGGACCCACCATCTCCACCACCTCCCTTGATGTCCATGTTTGTTATAGTTGCTTAATTGTTCTCTTTATTGTTATATGTTCCTTGCTCTCCCTGCTTTACTATAAAACTATTGATGTGATGTTTCTTTTTGTGGGTGTGGTCATTTTAATCACTTTTAGACTTTTTATAAGGTGTTTTTGCCCTCGATGTGATTATGCTCATGGGAGTGACTTTTTGGCCTACTTTTTTTGTATGATTAGCATTGTACCATATCTTGTTTAATTAATATATAGATACACTCTTAAATTAAAAAAAATCTTGTGATTTCTCCCTTTGCAAGTAATCTTACTACATGAAAACATTTTGAAGACACCATAAACATCCCCCTTGAGTATGTATACAAATTTTTATCAACTTAGACCAATTTATTTAGGATAAATAGCTATATTAGTTTGATAAAACCTTAAGATAGGGTTTAAGGCCAGACTTAGACCCAAGATCTAGAATAATAGAATAATTCAAAATTTTAGGTTTGTAAAGTGATATTTTTAATTGGTAAATACTCTTACCTATCCTAAAAACCTTTTCCAATCATTCTCTAACCATGAACAATCATAAAATGACAAGAAAAGATCTTTTCTTTAGACTATTACAATAAAAAACCAAGTATACAAACCCAATGGCAAGAATTTGCTAAAATATCAGGCTTTTAAACCTTTCAAAGGTTATTTTTACTTTGAACATGACATATAAAATTTTATCTATAAAATTTCATCTACCTCTATTTATTACTCTTAAAGCTTCATAATACAAAAAGTATATAGAATGACACCATTCTATCATACTATGTCTCTAGGAAGGTACTATCTTCAACTTGCAAGTTATAACTTGATTCATGAATGTTAGTGAAGTATCTTTAATCATAATATCACCTTTCTTTATTGATATATCTTTAAAAAACCTATGCAGACCCCCTATACACCACTCCCCATCTTCATACAATCCTGCCACTACTCCTTTTCTAATCATCTTCCTCACTTCATTGTGTTCTTTATTGAAGCTTCAAGGATTATCATCTTATTACATGATGCCTTTTCTTTGTTTTTTATTTTTTTTTACAACAAGAATCTCTCAACTGTCTTAAGACTTATCTAAACATGCTAAGTTTAACCTTCTCCTATGTTGGACATACGTCTAGATTGGTTTAAGATAGATTTACATTAAATTAAGAATCAAGACACTATAACATTAAGAACACCATTTATCACATTAATGGACCCTTACATACATAATCATGATCATAAACATGCTTGCATAATGAGGAAACACTCTCATTTGCCACTTATTCATTCAAATATTCAAAAATACAATTTTTGGTGGGAAAATCCCTTTGTCAATCTTAGAGACTTAGAATTTGAATTCTTATTGATTTACACTCTTCTAAATTGAACAAGTAAGACTTATCACACTTACCTAAAACCTTATTAAACCAAACATTGACTCATCAAACCTAAATGTACATAGAATTGATGATGCTCCTGTATCAAGGTTTCATGGCCGTTTATAGGGAGGAGGTCCGTGAAAAAGGCATGGAGAGAATTTTGAGTGTAACATTCCATCACTCCATTAACATAATATTAAATGTCTACTCAGATGTGAAGGCATGCAAAAAGAAAATGAACAAAGAAAACACTCAAAGAAATCCATGAACATAAAAGACACACAATAGAAAATAGGAACATACAAGACACAATAACCATAGTAGCCATGTGAAAATATAAATAACCAAGAATGTTTGTTTGTGGTGTGCAGGGAAACTTTAACTTTCCATGGCGATAGAGAAAATATCATCAAGCCATGTGAAAAATGGTAGTTGATTCCATAGGTAATGACCCACACATATTCCGTCCAAAGCTCAACCCAACAAAAATGTGTCATATATATAAATAATAGAGAAAATTGAATGGAAAACATGTGAAAAACAACTATGTCAACCTACATTTAAAATATTGATAATTATGAATTAACAACATGAGAACTTGGGTGCAGAAAATGTTTTGGTTTGATAGAAAAACAATTAAAATTCACTGGTGTGTTAGTCTACAAACTCAGACTTATAACTTGCAATGTGATCCTCTGAATATGTTAGTGGTTGAATGTTTAAGTATGCTTGAAATCTAATTTGAATTTGAAACTCTCTATAAATAAAATTCTCTGCAATTCAAACTCTCTACAAATAAAAAATTGGCATTTATATAGTTTTGTTTGATTTATAGAAGATAATTTGAAATTTGAAATTTGAATTGTCTATGAATGGTGAGTCTTAGATGTGTATTTGCATTAAATTTTGTAGGTGACGCATCGTGAATGGAGGTTGGTGGAATTATATGTTGGATCCAAATGTTTGAATTTTATACGATGTAATTAAAATTAAGTGGACTAGACGTTGTGACTTTTCTCTCATGCACCTTACAATTAGAGGTACAAAAGTGCAATTTAAGGGCTCAAAATGTTCACTGGGATTGATGTTTTTGAAATGTTTACACCTTTAAAATATAAGTAAATGATATAATATTTGTAAAGTTCTACTTTAGTTTGGACTTGATATTGGTATTAATGAAAATGAATATCATTTTGTTGAATATGATGTACATTTTATTTTTAATTAGAATGCACATCTATTTTGGAAGGGGGCCAAGAATTGTATAGAAAGCTTGATATTTTTAATATTAATTATTCAAAAAATGAATGGTCTAACACTAAAATGTTTAAGTAACTTTTAAAAGAACTAAACAACCCATAACACATAATCAAATAAATCTTAATAACTCATGACTATGGAAAGGGGTCACAACTACAATGTTAACCATTGGACCCCCCCCCTTAGCTACCGGGCCCTTCTCCTAGTGAACATGAATCCACATGGTGATTTTCAAACTCGTCCAAATTAAGAAAATATAAATCCCTAATGCAACACCATTTTTCAGAAAGTTTATTAAGTCGTTCAATGTTATAAGATTGGTTAGTGATTTTGATTAATATATTGAGATACAATAATGTGTAGAAATATGATATGCTATTGGGAAGGAATTGAGGCACTCTCCATTGGCCCTTTCAAATACACATCACCACCTCACATAGATCTTTCAATAATGCAAGTGTGACAATGTTGATGAGCACTAACAAGACTTTTCATAGGGAAAACTTGAAATACCATATGAAAAACACTTCACATATGTTCCATTTCATATAAGCAGTATTTTAGGATAACACTAATGATGACAACAATGATGGTGAAGATGATGAATGAAGCTCTATGTTGTTACAATCACCATCTAAATGTATGAGTTAAGACTTGTTCATCAATTACCTTGAAAAAAGTGATCTCAATTGCTACCTCACATCCCTCGCCTCCAAATCAATGGTCGCTACCATGCTAACTATCAAGATGTCGAAAGGACACTTGAGCTCTAAGTTCATTTTAAACTTTAATATATCTTAGCATATTCAATTTTTATATTAGCATTTCCACTCTTTTGATTATATTTTAACAATGTAATTATTATAATACATTATAAGAGAAAATGAGCTTCCCTACATAACTCTTTAAAAATTGTAATTTTTGTAGGATTATATAAACAAAACATTCTATAAATCCCTATTGATGTGACCATAAACCCTGAAAGGTCCATTGCTACTAATACACTACTAGAGCACTAGTTTATTGGACAATATTCATGTATTAAAACTTAAAATAGTTCATACAATATTGTATGGGCTTCATGTAAAAAAATGCATATACAATATTTATAAAATAAATAGAATGATAATTTTTTTATGAACTTTCATGAAATGAATTTCACATATCAAACTAATGTCTTCTTTCATGATAACCAAAAACTACCTTCAGTAACAAACACCATTGACATTCACTCTTAGATCAATGGCGTTAGCATCCTTAACTAAACAGACATTAGTTAAACCAGTATGTAAAAGAGAAAAAAAAGAGAGAGTGAATATAATAAATAATATAAAATTTGATTAAAAAGAAAAATGTATCAATAAAAATTTAATATGGCTTATTAATAAACAAATATATAAATATCTTCCCTTAAAAAAAAAAAAAAAAAAACAAACAAACTAAAACTAGTCATTATAGCAAAAATATAAAAACTTTTATCCAAACTCATAAACGCCAAATATTATGTAATATATTTTTCAATCTCATAAGGCAGGCCATTGGGGCGTAAATATCTAAATTAGATTAAATTAATTTTTCAATCTATTTCTATGTTTTTTGTTAAAATAAAAGTATGATTTTTGAAAACGTCAAAAGTAGGGTTCGATCCTTAGCAGAGGAAGTCCAACAGATTTCAAATCTGTCTGCTTAACCACTCCGCCATGTAAATTCCATACATACATAACTTTCTGTCTTCTTCAAATTGCGATTAATATGAGACAAATGAAACAGCGATTAATTGTCATAAATTACATAAATTTGTTTTGTTTTTTTGGTTTTTTTTTTCGGGAGAGGGGGTGAATTATATACTATTAGTGACTTTTTTAACATCTTGGAATAAAGGCCAAATATTTGACACGATATTATATTTTTGATTTTTGCTATTGAATAAAAAGTTATATATTGAATTATCAGATTGATATATTCAGATTTTTTTCCGAAATAAATTATTGGTTTAAAACAAAATAATATAAAAATATAAATTACATAGTAATATTGGACAAAAATGGCACCAAAACAACATTACAAATATTTTACATACATAAAATTAAATTAGGTACATGTCGCAACATTTGATGGAAGAGGTGGAGGATTGTCCTTAGGTGGTAGAGGAGGCCGAGAAAGTTTTCCGAGAGAGGATCCAACACCACCCAATGATCCATGGGGTCTGGGGGAGCCAAAGAAACAATGTCCCATTCATTAGAAGGTTGCATCATAGTACCAGAAGTACCAACTGGGACCGCCCACTTTGGTATACTTGAGGGTGGATAAGTGATTGTGACTGGGGGTGGGAGTAGGGTGGAGGGTGGATAAGTGATTGTGACTACGAGACCAGTTTTGGAAACATCTATGAGTTGGAGGTGGTGGGGCTTGTGGTGGATAGTCCAGCGGGATGCGACTCATGGCACATGGGGTACCCCCCCAATGATTAGGGAACTCTTGAAGATGTTTGAGCTCCATAGAGACCTTTTCAACTTTGACTTGGATCTGCATGTAGGTCAAAGATTGTACAACAACGTCATCATTAATATATAAATGAAAAGAAGATTCATCATTATTAAGCAAAGCAAATTTTCTAGCTTTCCATAATTGAATTAAATTGACAGCTTTAAAGAAATTTCATAAAAAAGCTATACACTGACCAATTAACAAAATCCTCAAGGAGGACCAAAGACTAAGAGAAAGGATCAAGGTGGTATGCTTGAAAAAGACTATGTATCCACTATTGGATAGATTGAACTTTAAGACATGTCCAAACTATGTGCCTCAGACTCTGGTCCATTATAGGCTGGACACTTAGCTGAGCAATTCCCAAGTGGGCAAGATGCTTCCTGAGTAGAAAGCCTTGATAGACCAAGCACTAGAGGAAGTGCACTAGTTTGGTTTCAAGTTTGGCTTTCCAAATTTTGTCGAGTCAGGAAAGCCACATTTTAGGCAAAGAGTTAAGGTTCCATTGTCTATTGGGCTTGTCAAGCACTAAATAAAAGGGCTCATCCCTTAATAAAGGAGGCCTATAGAATAAATCTTGAAGTGGGTATCACAATTCCATTTTGAATCCTTCCTCCAGGAGCATGGAGGTTGAAAACCCAATTTGTGAAGAATAACATCTGGGATTAGCTCTTGAATGCGAAGAATAGTTGGTAAGTAAGATTTACTTAGATTGAATTTTGGTTTTAACATAGGTTAGGGAGCCTAGTCATGAGCAGAGAATAAATACTTTATAGTATGAGTCCTTGTTTTTAAAAAACCTCAAGGCTTTTATCCCAGACAATTCTGCCAAATAAAGACTAATATTGGTCACGATGGGAGACCACCAAAGATTATGATCATTGAAAGAAAGGCCACTACAAAATCTATCACCATCGCATTTCAGATATGAATTAACAACCTTGTAGTCTTTTCAAATGTTTTTATCCATAAAATAACCTTAAATTTTGACTAGAGCAAGCATAATTATGAGAGTATGGAAGCCAATGTTCTTACTACTAGATTTACCATAAAAAGATCTAGATGATATGCAATGACATAGAAGAATTTTTCAAGATTTATTACTTTCAATGGCTCTAACCACCCATTTGGCACATAAATCAATACTCTTTAAATAGATGTCAATAATTCCCATACCTCCTTTATCACGAAGAAAATAATAGATGTCCTAAGAAACTCTGTGGAAACCATGCATTTACTTGGCATTAGACTAGAGAAAATATCTAGGAAATTTAGTCAACTTGTCATAGGAGAATTTGTAAGGGGCCCAATAGGAGGAATAATAGATATGAGTTGCAACAAAAAATTTGGTGCACACCTAGAACTTTCTCAAGAGAGAGAGAGAGTGGTTTGGTGACCTAGTACTCCACCTTTTTCTCCACTATATTTATTAAAATGTTCTTAGGGAAAATATCAAAGGTAAAAATGATCCCAAGAAAATTGAATTGTTCCCCTATGTGAATTTACTTTCATCTATATTGGAATAACCAATTGGGCATGGGCATCATACTTTATCTTAAACAGTGGGTTTTATTCCACTACAAGCTAGAGCCCAAAGCTAATAAAAAAAATGTCAAGATAATGCAAAGCTTCCTTGAATGACTTTCCATGATCTTCTAGAGTGAGGAAGTTGTTATCTGAGAAGTGACCATTGATGAGTTACAAAGATCAGTCGGGGAGAACAATACCCCACATGAGACACCATTTGACTCAATGAGCAAAAATATACCCCTATGTATTCAATAAATAGGACATATAGGGCCACAATAAGAGGGAAAATTTGATGAATAGACCGATAAAGGCTAATTTGGTCATATTTGAGACCTTTGATAGTTAGGCTGAGGTATCCACAAATAGAGTTTAAACAGTTGAAATAAATAATAGTCCAAAGCCAAGGTCAGATAACATGGCTAGAATGAAAGGCCATTCAATCATATCATAATTCTTCTCAAAATCAAGTTTGGGAAAGATGGTTTTTGAATGAGAGGCTCTTGCCAACTCCATACCCTACCAAATAAAAATAAGGTTTCCAAGAATCTATATGCTTTTTTTAGACCCCAAATTTTGGCTCAGTATTTTGCTATTTTAGCATGGAAACAACACAATGTGAAGGGGACATAGCACAAAAAGACTATGGCATAGACCTAGACTGGAACATAAGCACTGTGGCATGGAACCAGTGAGGCACAAAATGACAAGAGCAAGGAAGCACCGATATGAGAAGACCCAATCAAAGAGGAGAATTAACCATAAGGAACACGAGAGTATAGGACTTCAAATAGTAGTGAAAGACTTGGGGAGCACATGGGAAGTGGGAGATGTTTAAAGAGTGATTCTCAAGGGTCACCCATACCTTATCCAATAGGAGTTTTTCACCAACCTGCAAGGAGATAGACACATGAAAATAAGGATCTAGCATAGAATGAGTATATAGGGGGTGCACATGCTCGGGTCCTTAAGAGAAACTAGTTAATAAATTGCCATGACTCTTACTTTTTGGAGATATTGCTGGCCAATTACTCATGTCATTTATTTTTTAACTACTTGGTCAGGGAAAAACAAGTATAAATACCCGTGTATGAAAACATTGCAGGTGACAAAGTTTGGATATCATTTGCTAAAGCTTAATATAAGAGTTCTAGATATTATAGTCATTTATGATGTTTAAGTTCTATTTTATTGATAATTATGTATCTGTGGTGGATTTTGAGTTGAGTATTTATATTTTGAACTTGATATGATATCTATGCAACCTTTACTTTTTATGAGTAACAATATCTGAAATCCATGGCACTTTTTTGCATAATTATGGTTATTGAGCTTAATAACACTAAGATCAAAGTAGTATATCTCATATTATATGTAAATTCTAACCAAATATAAGTTTTAACCCAAATAATATGATTGATATATTACTGCACAACATAACCCATAGGAACCGATCTCTAGCTACGCACTTTGGGTGAACGCACAAGACCATAGTCTTGCATAAAGGGCCAACATGCTAGCTCATTGGGGTTGAACTTGAGTGTCAAAAACATTATTAAGAATAAGAACCCAATATTTTGGTTATATTATCAAGACTCGTAATGCTTCTTGTAAAGTAATAAAATATGCTTAAACATATCACCCTTGAGAGTATTGAGTAATGGATAATTGGGGTTGAGGATAATTTTGTAGTTTCATACCTTGAACCAATATTTTACACACATCAATGGGTAGAACAAAATATCTATAGTGCATTATATGAAACTTTCTTTGCTGAAATCCTGGTTCATTTGTATACTTGGCTATCTATGTATGCTCAAGGTCGATCGTGAAACTTTAGGAGAAGACAGTCCTGGATGTTAGAATGACAAAGACCTTTAGCATGACTCAGAACACCATAGACATGAGTTTTTAATATCTGGTGGAGAGGAGTTTTGAAATAGCTACATTCTGGAGTATCTTGTAACTATCTATTCTTATCCTGAAGAAGCCAAGTCCTAGTTCCTAAGAGAACTGCATGGCCGATATATTAGACATTTCTCATTAGAAATCAAGAATTTATTTATTGATTGTGGGCTTGAAACTCTACCAATGGAGATCTAAATCCCTCTTTGCATGAGTCACACTTTTGGGAGGGGAGTAGAGAAGAGTTGGTAAATGATTTTAGGTTTGGAATGGTATCCAATCAATAGGCATTGCAGTAGAAAAAAATATGATGGAGATCGATAAAGAATCATAGGAAGTGATGTTAGGATCTACAAGGAAATGAAAACACACAAAGAGAACCCCATCACTTTTAAACTATGCCCCATGCCTCTTTTAACAAATGGAAAAATTGGATGGATAAAAGAAACTGAAGAACCAAGTTTTAACTTACCAAGTTCCCAAATTATAGTGTGTGCTCATGATTTTGAATTAGATGAATTATGTGTACATAATTTGGATACATATAGCATGGAATCATAAATTGATCTTATAAGGGATATTGTAGCTGATCCAATTTAATTGATATTAACTTAACACTTTCTTTCCCTCTTCAAGGGAATTTCATGGAATAATTTGGGATGCCTGGAGGACCTGGCATTTAGAGTGGATAGAGTACATGCCCAAATATGATTAATTAACTAGCTATCATGCCTCACGACATGGGCATTATTTTTGGAGGAACTGGAGGTAGACTAGGAGGTGGCACAGGAGGAAGTGGTGGACTTCTCCCTTAAGGGACAAGGTTTGGGTGTTCTCAACAAACACTAGTGAAAACACCTTAGCTACCAACATTATATTATAAAATGATGCTTCACCTACCTGAATATTAAGGCATGAAGAATGTTTCAGAACATGTCCATAAGTGTGAACTTATTTGGAGGGAATAAGACATCACTTTTTTTGAATGAAAGCTATATAATTTGTGATTACACTTTTAGAGTGAGCGCATAAATGGTATAGAAATTTTTACCTTCAACAATTGGTAGTTAATTATGATCAACTCAAAATAACATTCCTTCAGGAATTTTCCATTCTTGAATGTGAGCAACAGAGCATTACCGCACTGAAGGATATAAAATAGGAACTTACCGAAAGTGTATAGAAATATGAAACAAGATTCAAAACAATTTTTTCAAAGTTGTCATTTGAAATCAATGTTTCTCCACATGTATAGTGGTTCATGGGAGGTTGGTTACTTCTTTTTTGATGAACACTATCCCAAATGACTTTTATTATCCTGTGCAAAGCTTTGGAATATGCTCTCCATGATAAATTTGTTGGTAGTATTAACATTGACATTAGTCCCTTCATGAAATCCCAAATATCATTAATAACATCACATCTTGACAAACTAATTGCAAATAATGTATATGATACTTGTATTGGTCTTTGGTGCATTGATTGTGAGTCTAAAGGATATAATTGAAGCAACTACCCACACAAAAATATCTACACTATACTAAAGCAATCATGTGAAATCTACCATGAAGAGTATGATGTACGCTCCTATCCTCTTTTATAGTGGGCCACACATTCTATGGTGTTTGAATATTTTAAACTATGTGATGCCTACACCTATGACATAAATGATTGTTAGTTGATTCGTGATATTTATGAATCATGTGCATGCAGTACGTGCCAAACCTCTATGTCTAATAATCAAGATAATGATGGCTCTCATGGTCAATGTAGAAGATGAGGATGAGGCAGTGGTCATTCTCTACTAAGAACATGTTATAAGTGTGGATCCCTAGACCACTATCAAAGGGATTGTCTAGTTTATCCTACATGTGCTTTTTGTAAAAAGGAACATCGATTGGAAGAATATCCTAACTTGTACATGACCATCACTAAGGAGAGAAATGAAAAATATGAAAGTATGATTTACATTGAGAAACCACATTGGATCACGCATTCAAGCACCCCAAAAACTCAATAAGTGAATATCACTATGCTTATTAGAGGAAAATCTCAATCTCCATCTACTCCTATTGAGAAAGTACAACGTGAAGATTCTTGGCCAAGGAAGTATCCTGATGCCCAACATTCTTCTAAGGATATGTTGCAGGACACTATGATGCTGGTATGATAACTACAAGGAGCAATTAAATTTCTTAAGGACCAAGAAGCATTGAAATGTGTTGATATGCAGAAGGTATTAGAGACTTAAAATGTTGTGCAAGATGATTTTCAAGATCTTTTCAAGTGTATGTTGGATAAAGACATTGCCCCAAAACTAAGTGTTTGGATTAAGAACTAGATATAAGAACCAACAGATGCTCAACCTCAAATGACTCGATAGATTAAGGATCATCATTTGAATCATGATCAAAGGCAAGATACTCCTATTCCTCCTACCCCTCCAAAGGATAAAGGAATACTAGTAAATGCTACCATTGATGGTTAGGTAATTTAGGACATCTTAGTTGACACTGATATTGAAGTTAATGTCCTCACTAAGGATGTTTCGCACAAAATGGCTAGTTTGATATTACAACCTTCACCACATGTATTATTTATGGCTAATAAAACTCATGCTCTACTGATTAACATCCTCAATAATACAATAGTGGATATCTTTAGAGTACCTTTGAAAGTTGACTTTGAAGTTCTTGAGTTAGCATAGGCTGATGACTTCTTAGTTCTATTAGGGCAACCATGGTGTTATGAAAACAATTCAGACTTAAGTTTTTAAAAGTGTTACATTAGTTTTGAGAATGTTGATCAGCATGTTGTTATTCCCCTAGATCAAAAACATGGGTCCCCATATGTAGAACCTGTTAATGTGGAAGAAGATATTAACCACATTTATAATGTCACTACCATAGATGGTGAGCAATGTGATCCTACTCCTGATGGAATTATTTGATGGATGGATACTCAGTACCTTTTTGTTGCTAAAATTAGTGCTTTTAGTTATTAGGCACATAGTGACTATGACCTCACTAGAAGAGTGTGTAGTGTCATTGGTAGTCAGGAGAACATTCTACATCAGTATCATAAATGCCATAGGTCCATTTACATTCTTACTGATCAAGTCATGAGGGGACCAATGATAGATGCACCCTTAGAAAGACTTGATGTGGCCCCTCAATTTCATAGACAAATAGAAGTCTATGACTTTGTCCAGTGCCTTAAAGAATTTTATCACTCTAACATTGATCATATATTATCCTTGGTTCACCTCTTTGATGGTAAAGCTAGAAGGTGGTGGTGAACCCATCTTGAATGACTTATCTAGTGGGATCATGTACACTTTGCTTTGCATCACTAGTTCTTTCATGATATTTAACTCAGGGGAACAATCAGCTGTAGCAGACTACAAGTACCTGAACCCCATATAGAGGCATGTGAGTCAATATGGAGAGCTGAAGAGTCTTACTTATCAGAGTATTTATGGGAACATGCATTTTATATCACTTTATGAATCTAGGCATGAGTATGGTATTTTTATGAAGAGACACATATGGGCACCCAATTTTGGCATCTATTGAAGGAAAACATGAACTCAACACTATTTTATTCCTCTCTAAGAATGGATTTGCACCTCAATCTCTAGGCCATGCATAAAATAGTTATTGGTGACCCTAGTCCCATTGAATATCTCTTGAGATATATCAATAGTGACCTAGAAGAAGGTTTAATTCTCTTCAATTAACCATCTACACAACTTGTTCCCATGCCAGAACCAGTCCTTGATTAGGACCGACGTGAAGAGATAGATCTATGAAATAGAAGCTAGTGTTTTAGGTAGAAGAAAGTGAAGGGTTCAACCCACTCAACCCTCTGTCAAGTCACTTGGATGTCCCTATGGATTATAACACATGAGTTGATTGTGATACTGGTCCTGACACAGACCACCCTTACTCTGGGCCCTTTCAAATTATTCAACACAACATTGGCATAGAGGAAGAACCAAAAATAGCTATTGTAGGTAACTATTGGACTAACATAGAATTTTCAAAGGTATTTGATTTGTTAAAAGAATACCAATATGTTTTTCCAAGAAGGTATAGTGATATGAAAGGAGTTCATCCATCCCTAAGTAAGATGCATATTAAACTAGTTGACGATGTTTGACTAGTCATGAAAAGGCCATATATGATGAATCCTAATCTACAAGTGCATGTAAAGGAATAAATTTAAAGTACACAATTTTTCATCATTTTATGATGCTAAAAAGGGTTTGACCCATCTGACATGTTTTCATAACAATATTGTGCCATAGATTACCTAGTTGTTTGTACTTAAAAAGAAAATCACTAACAGTTGCCATAAGCTTTGTAATGGTAAATAAAATTATATCTCATATGAACATAACTTAATCATAAGAATACCCAAGTCCATGTGTACATAATTTTCTATAAGAATACCCCTATATTCTTTAGTTGCTTCCAAAGTACATTTTAACAATTCAAAAATGGAATGCAAAGTTTTCAATAGAGATTTAGATTTTGATGATTGACTTTCATCACCTGATGTTGTCATATTCACTTTTATGGACATCTTTGCATGTTTGAAAAATATACCATATTGGCAAATCAAAAACTTACTTCAAAACCCAATATAATTGGCTAAATATGGATCCCATGATAATCATGATATTTATTTAGAAAATGCATTTAGATCCAAAGGTATATTTAACCACATGAAATTTACCCCTTTCAATAACTCCTTGTTAAAAGTGTTTCCACTTTGCCAAGTGAAATCCAACTCCTGGTTTATTTAATCCAATTGGAAATCTACTAAACATGGATCAAAGAGCCTTAACAACTACCACAATTTACTGTATCCTTAAACCAATGGCCTATATTTTCCACCAAACATCAAGGTCTAAATGCAATACATAAATCCTAGGAAAAAATAAAGTTCTATTGAATATCAAATCTAGCAGTGATGAGGAACATAGTTTCTTCCTACATTCACTATTTCTTACCAACTGGGTAAACAAGAACATCCCATTTATTGAATTCAGATTATGATCTCTTATAAAAATGCTATATGGGAAGGTAGTCTAATTTTATTTATTATTTACAAACAATCTTGATTCCACCTAATAATATCAATATTCCCAGTGAGACTTGCACTCTCCAATTATTATTATTATTATTATTATTATTATTATTATTATTATTATTATTATTATTATTATTATTATTATTATTATAAAAAATGCAGTTTGAGTTCAATAAGTGTTATAATTAAATTAATGCCTCACCTATTTAACTGGATGTGTAATTAATTAAAATCATTGCACAATATTTTTTTACTGTAATTATTGATAAAATTTTACAAATTTTTAGAGCAGTCACCATGCCATAAACTTTATTAAAGTGATGCTATTCAAATACTACACAATCATGCTAACTAAGTGTTGCTTATAGTATATATCTTGAAGTCATAAAACAGGTAAAATGATGACCATAGAATAAATGATATGCTATTCCAAATGTTTCATAAGCTAGTTGATCCTTCTACCAAAGAGGACATTATGTATTAAAAAAAAATCAATTTTAATAATCAATTACTTTCTTATTTGACTCAGTTGTTTATTCCTTTGATTTAGCGATTTAGTAATAATATATACTTAGCCTGTTATTATCATATGCTCAATGACTTATTCAAATCTAGGGTTTTTAGATAAAACATGGTGAAATCAGCATATGCTCAGTGACTTATTCAAATCTAGGATTTTTAGATAAAATATGGTGAAATCAGAAAAAGACTCCAACATTTCAAAATTAGTACTCGGTGTTCTATCCTAATCACTGGGCAAATTTTATTTTAAATTGATGTTACAAGTTTTATGCTTAGCATAAATAATTATAAAAATTAGCATTTTAATTATTAAACTTAGTGATTTACCTATTCTTTAATTAACAATTCATATTATACTAAGGCATTTTAATTTGGCAGTATGGTGTTTCAAAATTATTCGCTAGCGTCTCAACCTAGGCATTCTACATATTGTTGGACATTTATTTAATATAGTCAAATATAAACACAATATTGCGTATATAGTGACTTCTATATATACAACTAATTCTATTTTAAGCATGGAGATTTCAACATAGATTAAAGTTATATAATGCAAATAACTAATTTGGAACTCAAACCAAACTCAATTTAATACATAGCTTGCAATAATGAAACACAACTATATACTTATCTCAACTCAACCAATATAAATTACTTCAAGATGCTAGTATAAAGGAATAAATTGCAGCTCTGGTGATACACCTCCTTTCTTGCTTGGTCTTTCTCTCCTTCATTCCTTTTCGATTCTCCATCTTTATATATTTAATTCCCCAGATTATCCTTTTATTTATAACACAACTTTCTTCTAATTTCTACCCTACCCCTTTACATGCAAACTCTCAAGTTTTCTAAGTTTATCTTTAAATCAAGTTCTTCAAATTACTATGTTATGCTTTGTTTATTCAATAATTAATTAAATCTTTAATTTCTAATGTTAAGTGAATTCTTGCATGCTAATCAAGATCACATTCAACTCCAGTTCTAAATTTATTAACCTTAGTTAATTCCTTTTCTTTTTCTAAATCTTATCAACTAACATACTAAATTTATTAATAATAAATCATTTTTTTAAAATTTTAATAGTTTTTCATACATAATTTTAATTTTAAGAAAATAACCTTCATTAGGATAATTATGCCATTAATTAATTTTTACTTGCTAGATAATTGTATTTAAGACAATAATACTTCTTTTACAATTAAATAATTATTTTTTGGATTTAAAATTAAATTCTAAATCAATTAAGCTAAAGAAATTAAATGCACACTGAAATTAATTCTACATACACAAAATAATCACAAGCAATAATTCATAATTATGTACTATCATTTAAAATTTATTATGTGTGTGTGTGGGGTAACTAACATTTTCTACTGGTGTTTCTTCTAATTGCTCCATCTAGCTGACCCTCTCCAATGATGCTCTCCTTTGTCAAACTCTGTGGGTAGAACCTATCCTATATCCACCTCATAACAAGTAGGTAGTTAGTCTGAGTCATCATAAATCAATGATGTAAAATTAATAGCTATACATCCTCAATGTAAAAAATAATTAAAATATAATTATTATGCAATGTATACTAATCAACAATACTACTATCCCAAACTTGTATATGTTAAAATACTTAAATCAAAGCAATGGTAATTAGATATTAATGAATAGATTAAAAGATATTATTTACAAGGTAAAATCAGGATGTGGCATCCTCTCCCTTAAAACTAATCATCACCCCGATAACTCTTATTCAAGTAAAAATTTTGATTAACAAACAAAATCTAACAACATAAAAAATATAATATCAATTATCATATCATACATTTAAATACAAAATTTACTTGAAGAACTTACTCTAGATGTCCTAATTATCACTATTTTTAGAAAATTGATCTCACAAGACTCTACTCTATGACAATTTTTAATTCTGTAAACAAGTTTCATGAAAGTCACTTTATGTTGATTGGTTCTATCATGACTACCTGAGGTCTAGAACCATAAAAAATGTTTAATAATAACTTGATACAAGTTTAACTACTAGCTCAACAACATATGATTTCATCACAAAAGTCAAAATAAATGATCATACGACTGAATTTGACAAGTTCTACCTATCAAGTCCTAGATTTGGCAAGTCTATTTGTCGAATACGACTCAGTATCAATTGAGTCAATGTGAGGCTAAGTAGGATACCATCCTATTATTTAGAACTCATGTTCTAATATCACCAGTCATCCCTTGGTCTCCATGATCGGACGATCTTCAAAAGGTGTACAAGATTCACAAATCTATTCTAATAGATCATTCAAAGCAATGCTATGTGGTAAAAGATTATATATATTCTATATTATATGCACTAACATACACATAAGAGAAATCATATAATCATTCTGAGGTTGAATTAAGTTGCTACTAATCAATTAAAACTAGTATCATATCCTATAACTTATTCTATAATGTTATATTCATAGTAAAAAGAAATGATATCATATCTAATATAACATACAAAGGCTAACAACTATACCGTCCTTAATACCTTATAAGTGAGATAATGTCTCTTTGCTTGCATGACTAGCACACAACAACTAAAAAGATTTATCTTAACCCTTTTATATTTACCAAGATGTTCTACACAATGTATACCTTACATACTCCCAAAGATAGGTACACATATCTCTTCAAACAATATACTTCAAGAAGATAATAATATCAATCTACACAAAGATATATAATAACATAATAATTGTAATCAACTAGAATTAATATAAATTTAAAGCTACCCACTCCTCATGGTCAATTTCATAAGTTAGATAAAATAATGAATCTAAAAATTCACAGGTAGAAAGCAGGGAACAACATCTCACAACAACACTTCTTACATATTGTACATGGTAAAAGAAAACTCCACAATCCATGTTGCCAAACACTATTCACTTACCAAACTTGTAAGTGTAGTATCATTACCTACTTCCACAACTAGAAATAAAATATGAACCAAAATGATGTATCAATCTATCCAATCCTACAACCTCTATCAACAATAAGAAGAAAACAGTATCCCACGAACTCAAGGGAATAAGATCAAGTAACAATTCATAAAAAAAATCTTCCACAAAAGGAAACCCTATATCAACATCCTAAAAATATGAATCTTTTTGATAGCTTTAAATGATGTAAGAAGAGATTGAAAACATAAAAACTCACCTCTAAGCCAACTAAGAGAGATGACTCATCTTCATAAGTCTATACAAGGATACTAATCCACATAACAAACTGCTAACATAAAGGAATACACAATCAAGGTGTCTACACTCAACTACAAGAAAATTTTCACTACACTCAATGATGCCACTATATAAGGGTATTACAAGATTTCCATTCCTAAGATATATATAAGTAAGACACAAAAATAATGCATAAACACTTAAGTAAGAAGCACTCCATGCTTTAAAACACTCACAACACAAAATACAAATAGTGAAGTTGATCCAAAGAAGACATAATCACAATTGAGGTGTTCAATTTAAAGATCAAAAATATGGTAGGAAACTTTTGTTCATAATTCAAGAACTAAGTTATGCACTCTCTTACCCAACACCATACACAATCATCACCGATGAGACACTCGGTAAATAAAACCTTTAGCAACTCTTAAAGGGGTATGAATTCTCTAAGGTACTCACTAAATGTACCATACATACTTTCAAAATCCTCTTTTTTGCTAATTAAAAGGATACAAAAATGTTAATGGACTCATTAGGTCCTCGAGTTCGAAGCACAACTCTGATATCAAATGTGACAACCCCTCAAGTTGTATAAAATATGACAATAATTAACATGCATTCCATAGAATAAAATAATGAAATGATCAAAACCAAAAATAAGAATAATTATACTTCAAATTTAAATACTGCATATAATATAAATCTTATACAACTCTAAGGAAAGTAAATACCACAAGACACAGCTACGTTGGTCTGACAATACAACATTTGCTAACCAAATATACAAATACATAATACAATTATATTATTTCAAGCATACGACCTGATACAATGATAGATACCAAGTTCTCTGGAGCTTGAGTCAAACTGACTTATGTACTTTTGATAATCTCAAGTGTTGTCTCTAGGTAGTACTATAGTGGAGGAAGGAGAGCATCATCTGAGAGCTTTACCACACCAACCACAGACTAATGATCCCCTATACAATCTCTTAGCAGGGAATGGCCCTCTTTTTGTGGATAGAACAGTGTGATAAATCTAGTGAGACGTGCTAGTACCCCATGTGCTATAAGATTTCTAAAAACATGCACTATACCATAAAGAAATTCATTCTAAAATAATATTGCATAGCATAAAAATAAAATATATGAATGAAAATGTATATAACATTACTTAAGCCCAAGTTTTTAAATAATATACGATCATTTAGATTGATCAATTTCATAACATGATACTTGATCAGATTATCTATTGGTGGTACTACCTAGGCTAGTAGAATATGTGTCACTACCTATTAGTATCATGGATATATATGTCATAGTATGTAATTCAAAGACTCATAAAAATTACATTCTCAGAGCAATAATATCACATCACAAACTTTAAAAAAAAAAAAAGCAAGATATACACATAATCATCTATGCATGAATGGGTCTTAACTTAAAATTAATCTCAAACTGAAAATAATGATAACTATTTATACCACCCAAGAAAAACACATAATAAACTATAGGTTGTTTCAAATAGATCTAAGTAACTACACCTCAAGACAATCCATATCATCTTAGTATGGTGTTCTTAGGCATGACTACTAGTTTATCAATAAACAATTTTACAAAGCAATCATAGGTACATAAAAGTATATGCTCATATTCAAAAAAACATAATTATAACAAACAAGTTATGCAATGCATATATCTATATTTCAACATTCATTTTCACTATCAAGATTATATGAACATGTAAATGATATATTACCAAATGTTAAAACACATATTATTCAAGTAACAACCAATACATATATTTTTATTTAAGTATGGATCAAATACAATATGTACCATCAGGGATTTTTTATATTATAGAACTTATGACATCTCATATTGTCATAGCTCATCATGCATGAGTTCCCTACCCAAACATGAACAACTAATCTAACACTGGAATCATTAAACCAACAAATCAAATGAATCCACAAGCTCAAGGCACAAAATTTGATGTATTATTTTATACTAGGAATGTTAAATCATTGCATATAAAATACTTTCATAAAATATAAAGTACACAATTTTTCATCATTCCATGCTGCTAAAAAAGGTTTGACCAATTTTACATGTTTTCATAACACTATTGTGCTACAAATTAACTATTCGTCATTACTTAAAAAGCACATCATTAACACTTGGCATAATCTTGGTAATGGTAAATCAAATTATACCTCATATGGACATAACTTAAAGCCAATATTTGATTGGTTGAAGTTTTCTTCTTTATTTAAACTCACTATCAAACTATTATTTTAGATATAGGCACAGTCTCTAAAGTCCTATTTAATCATAAGAATACCTAAGTCCATGTGTACATAATTTTTTATAAAAATATCGATATATTCTTGAGTTGCTTCCAAAGTACATTTTAACAATTCAAAAATGAAATGCAAAGTTCTCAATAGAAATTTGGATTTCAATCAATGACTTTCATCCCCTGATGTTGTCATATTCACTTTTATGGACATCTTTGCATGTCTCAAAAATATACCATCTGGGCAAATTAAATCCTTACCTAAAAACCCAATATAATTGACTAAATATGGATCCCATGATAACCATGATCTTTATTTAGAAAATGGATTTAACTGGAAGGTATATTTAACCACATGAAATTTACCCCTTTTAATAACTCATTGTTAAAAGTGTTTCCACTTTGCCAAATAAAATCCAATTCATGGTTTCTTTAATCCAATTGGAAATCTGCTAAACATGGATCAAAAAGACTCAACGACTACCATAATTTAACGTATCCTTGAACCAATGGCCTATATTTTCCACCAAACGTCAAGGTCTGAATACAATATGGAAATCCTAGGCAAAAATAAAGTTCTATTGAATATCAAATCTGGCAGTGATGAGGAACATAATTTCTTCCTACATTCACTATTTCTAAACAAGAACTTCCCATTTCTGGAATTCAGACTATACTCTATAGGGTCATTTGACTTATAATTTAAAATCAATCTTGCTTCCACCTAATAATATTAATATTCCAAATGAGACTTGCATCACTCCTATTATTATTATTATTATTATTATTATTATTATTATTATTATTATTATTATTATTATTATTATTATTATTATTATTATTATTATTACTTGAGGTCAATAAGTTTTATAATAAAATTGATGCCTCATTTATTTAACTCACTGTATAATTAATTAAAATCACTGCACACTATTTTCAAACTTATTCATTGGCGTCTCAACCTAGGCATTCTACATATTGTTGGGCATTTATTTTAAAACTCAACTACTTATTAATATACTCCAATACAAACACAATATTGCCTATATAGTGACTTCTATATATACAATTAATTCTATTTTAAGCACATAGATTTCAATGCAGACCAAATTTGTATAAAGCAAATCACCAATTTGAAACTCAAACCAAACTCAATTTAATATGTAGCTTGAAAGAATAAAACACATCTATATACTTATCTCAACTTAACCAATATAAATTACTTTAAGATGCTAGTATAAATGAATAAAACGCAGTTCTGATGATATGCTTCCTTTCCTACTTGATCTTTCTTTCCTCCAATCTTTTTCAATTCTCTATATCTGCATATTTAATTCTCTGGATCACCCTTTTATTTATAACATAACTTTCTCATAATTTCCACATTATCTCTTTACATGCAAACTCTCAAGTTTTATAAGTTTATCTTTAAATCAAATTACTACGCCATGTTTTTTTTATTCAATAATTAATTAAATCTTTATTTTCTAATTTTAAGTGAATTCTTGCAAGCTAATCAAGATCACATTCAATGCCATTTTTAAATTTATTAACCTTCGTTAATTCTTTTTCTTTTTCTAAAGCTTATCAACTAACATGCTAAATTTATTAATAATAAATATATTTTTTAAATTTTCAATAACCTTTCATGCATAATTCTAATTTTAAAAAAATAACCTTCATCAAAATAATTATGCCATTACTTGATTGTTATTTTCTAGATAATCGTATTTAAGACAATAATACTTTTATTGCAATTAAATAATTATTTTTCTGATTTAAAATTAAAAATCAAATCAATTAGGCTAAATAAATTAAATGCACACTAAAATTAATTCTACAGACACAAAGATAATTAAAAACAATAACTCACAATTACACACTACCATTTGTCCTTATCATTTAAAATTTATTATGTGTGTGTGGGGGTCACTAGCATTTTTCATTGATATTTCTTCCAATCGCTTCATCTAGCTAACCCTCTCTGATGATGCTCTCTCTTGTCAAGATCTAAGAGTAGGACCTATCCTGCATTCACCTTGAAATAAGTAGGTAGTTAGTCTGAGTCATCATAAATCAATGATGTAAAATTAATAATTATACATCCTCAATGTACAGAATAATCAAAATATAACTGTTATGTAATGTATATTAATCAACAATACCACTATCCCATACTAGTATATGTCAAAATGTTCAAATCAAAGCAATGGTAATTAAATATTAATCAACGTATTAAAAGATATTAATTACAGGGTGAAATTGGGATATGACATCAATTCCTTTTATTGTACAGGGTAATCATCGACATATGCCACTCAAAATGGCATGAATGGTAACTATACAAAAAGTACCAGTGATAACTCTTAATAAAGAAACAATTGAAATAAGCAAAACCGATTATTACGACTTGTCCTTCAATGTAATATCAAAAGTATGCTCATTGTACGACATGCATATATCTATTTCATTTACCATTAACTGTTACACAAAAATAAAAAATAGTAAATATATACATCATAAAAAAAAAGAATTAAAACTCAGTGTAAAACCTCTTTCATTCCATTTACAAGCAATATAAATATTCTCTAGAAATCTAATAATATTATTTAACACACTTTATTTCATTCATTTGTATTAATACATCGATCTACACTCATATGCATTAAAAATATTGTTTTATGAAAATGTAAAGTCACATCCTTCCACTACTATTTAAACTATTTTTTTGACAAATAAAAATGTGTATTGAAGTCCTGCAATTTAACAACTAATTAATATAATCTTAAAATAAGAGAGGCTACAATACCTAAGTTTAATTACTACTTATAAATTAAGAATTTACATTTTCTACTAATCACAAAATTCGTATTAAAAAGATTTAAATATTAAAAAATCTTCATTAATTATTTAAATAAAATCAACACAAATTTATGAGTGTTGTTTAAACTCATCCCTCTGCAACAGATGGTTTAGATTGAAACCAATGTATGTAACGAGAAAACGGCCGCCTCATACAAACCACAAATTATGTAATGAGGTAAAACTTGTACAGGCGGCCATGAAAACTAGCCGGTTATTTAATATTTTACTTATCCAAAGGCAATGCCCGAACTCACCGGGAAGGGTCGTTATAAATACATATGTTGGCTAGTTGCAATAGATTTGCTTAGACTTTGAAGGGTAGAGTCATGAGTTGAAAGCAAGAGTTGGAATACGACAGTCACGCCTCGCTGACTGTAATCCCATGGAATGAACGGATGACTGTGTGTGTATATGGAAGAATGAGCGCATCGGGGTCGGGTGTTTCCACTTTGAGATCTGAAGCGGGGAACGTTAAAATTACGTACGGCGTAGTAATAACATTTGGGACCCTGCTTCTTGTAACGGTGGTGTTACTAAGTTCGTTGGTGTGTGTATATATATTAGCCGAAAAATTATATAGACTAGGGTATCTTTGTATTTTTGTTGGTCCATATTACGTTCTTCTAATCTGATTGGTATGTTTATGAGCCTTTTTTAATTATTATTTTTTATTATTTGAGATGTTCATATATGGGTTTGCAGTGGGACTTATTGGATAAACTTGGAAAACTTAATGAGTTTTTAATATTATAAAATAAATATCGCATTAATAAATAGAAGTATATTATCCAAAGGGTTGTAGTTTAATTAGTGAGGATGATGGTTTTTTATATCTATCTAGGAAGTTTTTTTTTTTTTTTTTTACTTGACACAAAGTCAAACAGTTAAGGTTAGGATTTTGACAGTATGGATGCTCCTTACTCAGCGTTGATTAGCCAAAGGGACTTACTGATTTAGATATACACTTAACATTATAAATCTGCTATATGTTTATTTTTGAATTATAAATAGAGATGCCGACATTCTATATAATTCAGTAATTCCATGTAATACTTTCAAGCATACAATCAAAAAATAGAAATAGAATAGTAAAAGATAAATAATAACCTTTATAAAAAATATATAATAAACCTTTCTCAAAACAATAAAATTATATAAAAATATGGTGACACTTTCATTTTGGGAGAATAAAATTTTGAAAAAAATTAAAAGAGAATATTTTGAATATAGATTTTTGGTGAGGATATGAACACACTAACAAAGTAACATCATTACGAATAAAAGGATTTTGAAATAATTTTATATTGAATATATGATACATTATGAATTCATGAATAAGATTGCCTTGTTATATCGATGTCGATCAAATGAGTTGTAGGCTAACTATTTATTAGTACTTGTCGGAGATGCTATGTGTTTTGCTTCTAGTAAATAATTTCTCCTACTTCATACGTGCATCCAATAGTATTACGCAGTTTACAAAAATATAAATGTATTTTAGAATTTCTATAGATGGGTAATAATTTTTTAATCAGGTTCTCATTGATGTTAAAGCAGTAAGAGTCCATGGGACATGCAGCCAATCGGAGGGTTTGGTTTTCTTCATTTTCCTTTGGCCCGCACTTCCAACAACGTACACATCGTTGTTGTTTACCTCACCTACACAGTCGACATATCGCGAGGGAGAGACTGTAGATAATAACCTGTACCAAATGGCCATTTTTCCTACAAGTTCATGGCAACTAAATTGCTAGCCATGTTCCTTCCTTCCTTGGTGTGTGATCTTCACCCCTCAATTTGTTTGCTGATTATTCTTTGTATGCCTGTTTTGCATAGAAGCCATTAGTATCTCATAGGATCGACAATGGTGATCAAGGATCCTGCCCCGTGTGTCATTGTTGACTCAAACCCCTTTGCCTTCTTTGTGTAAATGTCATTTATTTATTCAGTTTTCGTACCCTACACAATTTTCGTTAGGTGCTGGAAAATTATGTGAAAATATGGATTGCTTTACATGTCATTTAACAAGTGTTTATGGCAACTATCTTTTGTGTCTTAGGCAAGACGAGAATAGAAAGTAAGCCGCAGAGCCCTAGGTCAGAGAAGAAATTGATATGGACTTCTATAGCCATAGAAATTTGTAAGGTTTCAGTAGAAACAGAGCAACTTTGGCCAAGGTATGCAATACAATGGTTGGGAATTTTTAAATAGTTTCATCATCTTTCTTTAAATTGATTTATTTATACACTTTTACCAAAAAAAAAATACTGGCCAGATAAAGCCACTGCACACAAGGCGTTGAAGAAGCACTTAACCATGTTGGAAGTATGGGTTGTTGTCATTCGCGTTGTCCCTTATGTCACCCATTTTCTCACCAAGTATAGAGACATTAAGCTTAAGCTTTAATTCTGAGAATATTAGTTTTTCACAGTTTCAAAAATCATGGCCTTTGCTTACCTTTTAATATGCCAAGTATTTTTAATTTCAGGCCTTGTGCAAGGTCATTACATTTCTGTATTTTTTTTCCCATGGGTCTTATGTTACCCATGTGAAGGGTTCATATTGTATATGTATTTTTTTTTCACATTGTATACGTATTTTTTTGGTTAGGTTCTGAATTTGTGCATTGATGAGATAAACTTTATTAATAATCTTAGCAAGAATAATGGGATATTTTCTCTCAGCAAAACCCTAAAAAATAATAGGTAATAGGATCTATATTTTTTGTTATTGAATATTGAGAAAATTACATTTAAGAACATGACTAGGCTTACTTGATGTGTTGGTTTTTAAAGACCAGGGGATGACTGGAAGGTCTTGCCCAAAGATTTAATAGTGTTTCATACATAGTCTAGGTTATTCATCATTTACTAGCAAAATCTTCAATAGGTTCTTTTGCAACAAAGCATCTAAAGCAAATTATCTATAGTAGCCTTTTATTTTTCTGAGATGATATTTTCAACGAGATTGCTCTTCATTAATTCTATTGACACCCTATTGGATTATCTCCTACTTGATGATTATGTTTTCATCTTCTCAATATCTTGCCTCTGGTGGCCAAGGTTAACTCGATTGGTTGGGTTGGTTTATCCCTTTAAGATTAGTGACAATGTCAAAACAAAGTTGTTACATCTTGATTTCTCGTTAATAAAGTTTACTTGATTATCTATGAATTTTCTATAGTTGGTAATTTGATTTCATTATTACTAACTAAGCTATAAGTTATATGTTGTTATGGCATGGTTGAATATTATTTTGATTACTTGATTTCATTGCTATGAGTTATAGTTTATATTTTTGACATTATGAATCATATTGACTTGTTATTTCAACAATATTTTATGATATACATACCATGATTTTATGAACTAACTACCTAATTTTTGTAAGTTGGACGCAGAGAGATTTATTCCTCAAACTCTGATGGAGGGAGAACATCATTGTAGAAGGTGACATAGATGGAGATGTTGGAGAACAGTAGAGAAATGACTAGAACCTTTTACACACCACATTAGTTAATACATATTATATACATAGTTGAATGTTTAACGTTAGTATATTTTAATTATTGATAGTATTTTGATGATTGAGTATGTGTGTTAGCTCGATTTAATACTTATATGTAACTAATCTAGTATGAGTGCATAGATTTCATGCTAATATGTTTATGACCGTTAATGTTTTCAAAAATAAAAACTTGTATAAATAAAATAAATTTGAATTTAATGATTAATGAGTTAATCATTAATATTAAATCGTAATGATGTTTGTGGTGCTAATTATAATTAGCAAATATATTAATTTTTAATATTAAGTAACAAATAAAGTCATTATATTTTCTTACACGTTGAAAATAAAAATAAATTGGAATAAGATGACTAAGAGGGAAAGTGTAAATTTAAGAAAAATGGAAAAAATAAAGAAAAATAGAAAAATAGAAAAGAAAAAAGTAGTTTTAAGAAAGAAAAGAAGAAAGAACCATAATCTTAAAAAAGAGGAAATAATGGAGAAAAGAGGGTAGCATAGAGAAGGAGAAAAAAAGAAAGGAGAAAGAAAAGGCAATGAGGGATTGGAGAAAATGAAAGGCGCAAATCAAAGGGAGTTTTTCTAGATATTGATAAGAATATTCTTTAGGTAGGTGATCTGTTTATCTTTGAGATCCACGTATAACATTTCACATGTTTTACAATCTTCCAAAAATAATGAATCAATTTAAATAAATATTTAGAAAATAAATGATTCATATGCATTGATTTTATCTAATTTATATATATATATATATATATATATATATAGCACTTCAATCATATATCGATTTATATACTTACAGATAAATATGGTTATATATATATATATATATAACTCCATCAACATATGCATCAAAACTATACAATAAACTTATGAGCTAGTATAATGAATATTTTAAATTACAAAAGAGCATGAGACGATTTGGTAGATACATAAGAGATTTCAATGATGACTTACGGAGAGCCCTAGTAGATCTCTAATTACAACAATTTACACAGTATTATATCTCATATATACTAAACTATGTTATATATAAACCGTAATAAAATTATGACTATAATATTCTAGTGCCATATTGTGTTAACATGTATGCTAAACTAGGTGTATGAATATATACACAGTATGTAATTTATTATTCAAAATAGTGATATGGTTATATATATATATATGGTTATATATATATATATATATATATATATATATATATATATATATATATATATATATATATATATATATATATATATAATTAATTGTATAGGGGTGATTTACTAACTATAAAGTTGGAGTGTGTGGCACTCTGAAAGGTTCAAACTGTTACCAAGTTTTATACAATGATGTAAACTCATGGAAATACAACAATATGTAGTGATTTGATATGTGTATGTAAGTGATATATTCCAATTACATGTATATCAGGGGCATAGGAATGAACGACTCATTTATGATCTAATCACTATGAGTAATCAGAATTAACAACGATATAACATAATGAATAGTCATAATTATATCCCTAAAAGGAAGAATTCCTCATAACTCACATTGTGTATAAAATTAGTATTAAGAGGAATATCTATAATAGTAAATTATTATGAGTTTAATATAAAAACATAATAAATTCCATTGATTATAATATTAAATCATACTTTAGGTAATATGAAAAATTATATTGATTATAAATAGTAATGACTATATATGTCATAATTGGAGTGCGATGATATAGAAAACTATGTTATATATAGAATATAATATAGTTAATGTAATACATTTATATAATATATTCATATTAATTAGAGTATAAATCTGAGATATAAAACATTATTAATATATTCAATGTATATTTATTATTACTAATGTACATCTCTAATGTATTTATTTGTTATTACATTGAACCATAGAATCAATACTTAAGCCATGGTGATGGTATACCATGAGAGCCATAGTTGTATAATGATATAGTTTAGCCATAGATCTTGATCAAAGCTTGGTCGTATATCAAAGCTTGGCGATATATAGCTGTAGATCTTGATATTATGTATATTTCTATTTGAACGTATCCACATTAACTAATTGATAAATAAAAATATATTCTAATTTGTATTAGACAAATTGATGAGTTATGAATATAATCAATTAGTAAATTGAGATGCGATTACATTTTTTTTTTTTATCTTATGAACCATAGTCATATGATGTCATGTTTGAGAATGGATGAACATGGATATGGATGTACATGGTTATAGAGAGATGAATAGTATTATATAGTTTATCAATAGGGATATCGCTAATATTTGTATAAATAGTAGCAATAATAAAAATTTCAATTGTAATGTTACATTGTCACTATACTCCTAATTGACTAATTTTATATCCATTATTTATATATATTGACATTCAAAACTATGAAAGAATATATATATATATATATATATATATATATATATATATACACGCTGTGAGGAGGATAAGTCTATGCTTTGGTTATGTTTCAAATTCTATGTAAAGACTAAATAATGTATCTGAAGCATAATAATTTTATATAAAATAATTCGATGGAGATGAACCTGTAGCAACATATATAGATGAATTACATAGACTGTTGTTGAGAACAAACACATAAAGGAACTGTGAGAATGTCTTATATGGTGAATTTGAGTTAGTGGTCGATTTTTTTATTTTAAGAGCCAATGAAAACTAATAAGAGTGAAGTATTATCATAGAAAGGTCTATAGACTATATTACTTAGCTTATGTCTTGATAATTCATGAATGTAATGATTTTGGAAATATTATAAAGACTTTGATTAGAGTTATAAATGGTTGTTAGTATATATACATATAGTATTGAAAATTTATGAGCAGTACATATTATGAGTATATCAATGTATACAGGGGTTGATACATATATAACATATAATAGTGCATCATGATGAGTACCTGTAAGTTATAATAGTATGCAGTTTAAAAATAAGATATATCTAGTTGGTATAAACTGTACTTGCTTGCTTATTATTTAAGATTATGAAACATTTAATTTTTAAAATTATAAGACTGGTTATTTGTAATTGAGTAGTTGTGGTCATGAACAATGAATTATGATATTATGAAATGTGATAAAATGTATTATATTTAAAAACTACAATCTAAATGTATGTTATACTCGGGTGGTACAAATTATAATTGTTATGTATACATCATTTATACATTTGATGGATTAAGTGTATGTATTTTGATTATTCTTATGTTTAACATGTTTTATGATAGCTAGTAACAAGTATTGTATTGTGTCTACTTATAAAAAAAGAATATATAGCCTATATATATATATATATATATATATATATATATATATATATATATATATATATATATATAATCTACACTTGATTGCTTATTATTGTGGTAAATAATATTATAAATATTTATTTTGATATATTTGATAGATTTAATGTATGCATTATGATTATTCATATGTTTAGCATGTTTTAATGTTTGTTGTTAGGAAATAATCTATATGAATCTAATGGTTATATTTATTTTAACCAAATCTTGCATGCTAGTACAATGTAAGTAGTGAGATAAATTTCACTAATTTACTAGTATCACCAATATCAGATGAAGGTAATCCAATCAAGTGATGTTTATAAAATTGACAGATTCTAGAGATCAATAATTAATGAAAAATCTAACCAAAATAATGTTAGACATTATCATTTCATGTGTATAATTTACATGTTTTTGAAATATCATATTAGGATGGATTTCTTTATGGTACACTGAATATTCTTAGAAATCATACAACACATGGGTACTATCTTGTTTGTCTAAATTCTTGCACCATCACTATCTACTCATCTGTGAAGGGAGGGCCACTCCCTGATTTAGGATTTTGCAGGAGATCGATGATCTGTGGTTGGTATGAAAAAGTACTCAAATGATGCTCTCTTTTTACATAACAGTGCTTCTTTAGAGATGACACTTGAGATTGCCATAAATACTAGAGTTTAGAGAATGCATGCTTTGTGGAGCTTTGTATTTTATATCTTGTACATTGTATTGTATTCAATATTATTCTGATGAGATGTAATTATTTTTTATTGTACCATGATAGCAGTCACTGTATGTTGTACTAGTCGTGGCTGGGCATTAATAATTACTATCTATATTCAGTTATGTTTTGATTGTATGATGCTAGTGATCAGTAATAGGTAGTTACATGCTTATTTTATAGTGAAGATACTTAGTGTGTTTAGCTAGATCACTAATTGGATTCTCATGATGATTTATAATGAAAGAATACATTGATTAAATAGAAAAATAATATCATATTTTTCTAACTCAAACCCAGTGGAGTTGTTAAAAAATTAATATAAAATTTAGATAGTAAATAAAGTGAAGGGAAAAAATCCCTTGAGCTTCTCATATGCCAAATCGGTGTCTGTCCTTGATGCAATTGAAAAAGTTGCATTTACCATTTTACCTTTTAAAACTATGTGCTACAGTTTAGTTACTTTCCCCAGGTGGCTAAAAACTCCCAGGTTAGACTTGGTTTTTCACAAATATGAGTTGAGACATTAAAATTAATTAAAAAAATTCATCAAAATAAATTAGATTGTAATGGTAGACATTTAATCAACTCTTAGTAGAAATATTCTAAAAATTTTGTGATGTTTTTACAAGCATTGAGTTAACTCTTGATCCTTGACTTCAAAAGTTAATACGTTTGTTTGAATTGGGTTACCATATTTTGCTTTCAATTTTACATCTCCAAGAAATGACTATTATCATTTCTTTGCTGAGCAACTACAGAGTTTCAGAGTAGCTATGAAATGGACACTAAAATAAGAATTGAAATTTTATAATTATTATTTCAAATATCTTATTTGAGCCTATTTCTGAGTTTGTCTAAGCTTTTTCATCAGCATCAAGTTGTCTTTTGCATTTTGACGAGTCAATTCAATTACGTAGCCTAAGTCATAGTCTTCAAAATTTATATTTTTGTGGTCTTTCATTTCTTTTCTTATTATCGTAATGTTGGATGTATGTTTTTCGTCACAAGTATTCTTTATCCCCATTCATAAAAATAGACTTTTGTGTGTGATTAGGAATACATAATTCTTTCTAAAAAGCATCCAATGTATTCTTAATCGAAGACACTATTTTTGAAGTTGGGAATTTTGCATAGATTTACCAATTTGCATATCCTGGAATTTTAAGTCATGTATTCAGTATCCAATTTAATGTCCATATTTTTATATTGGATATGTTTTCACCTTATTACCAAATATTTAATAGTGAAAAACATTTGCTACATGATTACGATGACAAGCTTTAGTTATTACTAAACTTGTAAAGTCAGAAAGGCTCACAATAAATTGTTATGTTACATGATCTGTAAGGTCCCTATGTTGTAGGAAATATTCTTGTAAAGACACTCATTAAAAGCAACAAGTTATAGAACTTTTTTATGGTGTACATCACAATTTGGTCTGAGAAATAGCTAGATCTATTGATCTCATCTACCCGAATTTGTCCATTGGGTGGTTGTTCTATTATTTATTTATTTACTTATAATTGAAGTTTGCTCATTGGAAATTACATAATATATAGAAAAGAATGGCCCTAGCTAATATATGACAAGTATAGTTTGTATTTGAATATTTTTTAATGTATTCAAATCTAAAGTATGCTACAATATTTTAAGCACAAATTTCTATTACATTTTCTAACAATAATGAGGGATTTTGTTTTTGTTTTTTTAAATGAAAGATTTTGTATTAGAACTTTTAAATTTCCCTATATATTATAAATGACAAGTTAATATTTAAATCTTGAGTTAGAATTTGTAAGATAGAAATATTATAATAAATTTATTATGACAAAATACCAATGCATGGTAAAATAATAATATGATTTGTTTGACTTTATTGATATATTTTTGGGTGGATAATTTCTTGTGAATGTTTAAATTAAAATTTTATAAAAATAGAAACATGTTTTCAATATTGTAAATCTGGGCAGCCAATTTTGATGCCTCTTAATCATTGTGGCATTTATAACACACGTAGTTATTTCCATTCTAGAGGGCCTTGTGCCAACAATTATTTATCCTTACACTAATTTTGGCACCTCTAAATCATTGGGGGCTCTCTAAGACATGTAGCAACTGCCATTCCAGAGGGCCCTGCACCAACATTTATTGATACATGTGCCTCAATATCGTATATGTTTGTTCTTCCAATATGTCAACCATATAGATGTGGACAAATCCTAGAATGAGGTCAATATATGTTGATAAAAAAAATGAAACTATTATATTCTATTTATTGAATGCCACTATTTCATCTAAAATAAAATTATCTTCAAGTTTCAAAGTCAACAACCAATTAAATCAAAATAAACCATGTGGCTCATAAAAATTCTTCAAAATATAAATTACATCATGAGAAAATCAATGCAATTTAGTATTTTTTCTCATATCCATGAGAATAATTTCCAATTACAAACCATTATCTATTATCTTTACAAAATATTCTTAATTACAAACCATTATCTATTATCTTTACAAAATATAGTTCGTAGATTCAAAGTTAATGTCTAGTTCATGGAGGCAACTTCCATTTGAATTGATTCAAATGAGAGTTACTTCCATTGTTGGTTGGATGAGATTTAAGAGTTTGAGTAGAACCATGAGCAAATTTGACATTGGTAAGTTTACCACTTCTAATAAGTGGAATTAGTCCAAATTGTCTTGAACACAAGCAGATCCAAATAGATAACCCATTAAGGATTTCATTGCATAGAAATATCACTCACAGTCAGCCAATATCACATAGACCTCACAATTTAAGAAATATTTCATAACCTTTATTTAAATTTATTTCTATATACACTCATGCTCTTATACGATGAGATTCTTTTATCTTTTTGTAGAAAAGGAACTGTACATGTACCACCACTGCCATATTGCTTTACAATATTTAATTTTTTGAGCAAAAAGAAAAGCATTGTAAATTTGGATGGGGTTTTCGATTATGTGATCATATACATAAGTTGTTTATCCATTACAATTTTGCCTATACTCAATGAAAATTAAAAACAACTGCCTTGTTTTTTATTTCATGTAAATTGTTTTAAAAAATGTCAGCAAGAAAAATCTCTCCTTTGTATGAATTATAGTAAATCTCCATTTGTCAACCATAAATCTCAATCTCCCTCATTTACGTGATTGGGTAAGTTTTACAATAATAACAATCCTCTTATGTATTATTTGATATAAACCTATGAAGAGATTTTCTATGCACAATGAAATAATTAATAGCCTCTGCATACTTGACCTTTTTTCATAGTGCCTTCGCATACAGAATTGGTATTGAATAGTGTCTTCAACTTCTTTGTTTTCCTATATCTATTTTTTTCTAAATTTAAATATTGCATTCACACATCTGCTCTGCTAGAGAAGGATGAGCATTATTACCTACCTTGTTTGAAAAATTAGATCCATAAACTAAAACTAGTTTTTTTGGTATAAAATAATATATTTTGAAACAATAAGGTTACAAAGATTGCCATATGCGAAAGATTACACAAGTATCCAAAATTTTTTTTCATAAATAATAGTATATCACCTATCATATGCTATGAAATAAAATTATCCTCTTTCTAGACAATTTCATACATATACCAACTATTATGACTCAATCAAAGATTAATGGAACATTTGTGCATTAATGTTTTTTTCCTTTGTACATTCACATGTTTTTTTCTGGTCATATTGTACATAGACCACTTTTTTCTCAAACATTTTAGATAGATTTGCCTTGTGGCAATCAATATAATATTATAAATAATCAAATGTCAATATAGATATTTCCATAATGTCTTTGCATGTACATCTATTTGGTTTGATATGGAATATAAGATTATTCTAAATAAATAAATGTGAATATGCTTATCACCACAACATATTTATTGACACTAACTACATGCTATGGAAAATACTCAAGATGCAACCCGGCTCTTGTTTAATAGTGTTTCGAGGATGTTAAATTTCAATGTGCAAGGAAACAAAGGACTGTAGTTTGACCAAATTGAAGATGCTTATCTTTTAAAGCACATAGGGTATAAATAAAAAATGTTTTATTCCAATTGGTATGATGATGATAAATTACAATGTCACACCATCCACTAAGGTAAAAGTCCTAAAAGATACCAAAAAGAGATTTGGTTAGGTTCGATTCCCTAGTAAATTTTATGGAATGGATACCCCTCAATCCATAACACTTATACAAAGACTATGCCCAATTAAAAATAAATAAAACAAAGTATGGCCATGTATTATAATACATTATTGATTATTTATTAAAGGCAACACTATTTTACATGTGTTGTCTCTGGCTCCTTCTTTGGGATGGGAGCACTATTGGGGTTAGAAACAATAGATGTTGAGGATCCTAATGTCAATGCAGATGAAAATGAAACATATGCTTAAATATTATACAGGATACATTGGTAGATAAAAAATCACATCCATATCTTGATTGATAAAGTTTGATGTTCAAGATAAAAGTAAGCTTCATGTCTTAGTGGTGTAGGCTTGATCATGTGGAAGTAAGTGGAGAATTTGCATGTATGGTACCAAGTGAGGAGACCAAGGTCATATGGTATAGTGGAGGATGATATAAAGATCACATATGCCCTAGTTGCATGTATGTTATCTAGGTAAAGCATGGAAGGACTATGGATTGAGTTGGTTAAATGGAGACACATAAATTCCTAAAAGCCTTCAATATTATGGATACAGAGGATGTGATAGATCATGTAGGTAAAGGCAATTAATTTAAATAGAGGGATTCACAAGACATAGGTGTAACTAGGTTTGATAGGGGAATTTTAATGATTAGGGAGGATTACATATTGTGAGGAGCCAAAAATGGTTTTTTGAAGAATGGGTAATTTTAGTGACAAATATTTACCATTTGGATAAATGTAACTTTTTGTCCTTTTTGAAAATGGATAATTAGGGAAACATATGCATTGGCCAAAATTTTATTCTATTTTTTAAATTATCATTTATAATCACCATATAAAAATGCCTTAGATGGATTTGGTAAACTATCGAATCTATAAAAGTTGTAACCATTGAATGTGTTTAAGAGTTGTCAAAATTGTACTCCCACTCTATTTTTAATTATGATTTTTTTAAGTAATTACATTGTTATCTATGTCATACAATATTGTGCACTCACAATGTATAATTTCAATGTTAAATATGAAAAATTGTTTTTTTTCTCTCTTTAACTCAACTTTTAAAAATAATAACAAGACAAATATGTGTAAATTTAATTGACTCAAAATATCCCTAAAAAAATTACATTTATATATATTATGTACTTAAAATCATAATAAATATATTTCTTTTATATATATGAATAAAATTTCAAGTGAAAGATGTATCTCCTCTCCATAATGAAATGGAATTCAGACTACATAAACATTTATATAACCTTGCTTGTTGTAACATCCTTCTTATTTAATGGCTCAAGAAATTTTCCATGTTGTATTGTGAAAAATCTCTTTTGACTTTAACTTTCACCCACATTCTTTAGAATATTCAATTTTTTTTTTTTTTTTTTTTTTTTTTTCTTTCTTTTTCTTTTCTTTTTTTTTTTTTTTTGGCTTCCATGGATTCTATTTTCTAATATGAAAGCTTTGTTTATATAAGTTTTCTACTTTTAAATAATTTAAAAAAAAAAATCAGCTAAATAATGTACTTGTAGTTTCTTATTTTAACTAGATTTCATTTTTAAATATTTAAAATAAATTTATATTTAAATAAGTTGATTGAGCCAATTAAATAAAAATATAATTCTAAAATATTAATAATACTATTTAAACTTAAAAAATGAAAATGATAAATAATAAAATCTGTTATGAAAATTTATTGACAGATTAAATATATAAAATTTGGATCTATTTCTTCAACTCTCTACATAATGTTGTGAGAAAAGGATTTACATAATGTTCTCATTTTTTAGTGATTGGAAGGATGCTTGTAAAATTATTAGTGTAGTTTTAGCATTTTCATTTATATTTGATTTAAAATTTTCAAGGTTGTTTCAATAAATCTATTTTGGATTTTTTTTTTTTTTTTTAGTTTATATAAATATTTTTGGATCTAAAATTATTTAGATAATTTTATCTACAGGTACTCACTACATTTTATATAGATTATAAAATTATTATTGCTCTTATTTTTTGAACTATTTTTTTACATATCCTCCAATCATTATAGAGGATTTTTTTTGTATTTTATATTTTTTTGTTTTTTAAACATCTCAAAAAAATCATTTATTAGAGGGTAGGATAAGGTAGTGCATGACATGATGTAGGCATGAGAGTGGATAGAGTTTCTTGTAAATGTAGGTTTATAATGGTTACATGTGGTTGTGTATAGTGCAAACCTCCTTTAATTAACTATTTGTACATAATACTCTGAGATTGAGATTGAGAATAAGAATGGTGATGGAATATATTTCTAATGCAAACATGTAGAGGCATTAATCGCATTGGTAAAACAAATCCCATAAAAATAAAATGTTATTATTATTATTATTATTATTATTATTATTATTATTATTATTATTATTATTATTATTATTATTATTTAATGACAAAAATTTGATGTAAAGGCAACCCAAAGTCAAGCTAAACTCAACTTAAGCTTGAAAAATCCAAACAATTTGCATTTGAAAAGTTGATACAAAAGTGACATTTAATTTTTTTTTAGTTATCTCTTTTGCAACAACTTTTTCAACACAAATTTAAAAAAAATTATGTGAAACAAGTTGAAATAAAACAAATATCAATACTATTCATATTTTTTTCTTTTATAAATTCACATGTTTTTTTCAGGTCATATTGTACCTAGACCACCTTGTTCTCAAAATTTTAAATAGATTTATCTTATGACAATCAATATGATTTTATAAACAATCAGATATCAATATAGATATTTCCCCAATGTATTTTCCTTTTACTTCTATTTGGTTTGTTATGGAATATATGCTATTCTAAATAAACAAATGTGAATATGCTTGTCACCCCAATATATTTCTTGACAGTAATTACATGTTGTAGTAGTTACTCAAACCACAACCTAACTCTTACTTAATAGTGTTTTGAGGATGTTATATTTTAATGTGCAAGGAAATGAAGGAATGCATTTTGACCAAATTAAGGACGATTTTATTTTAAAGCACTTAGGATCTAAATCAAAAGGGTTTTATTCTAATTGGTATGATGATGATAAAGTGCAATCTCACACCATCCATTCAGGTAAAATTCCTAAAAGAAACTTAAAAAGGATGAGGCCAGATTCTATTCCCTAGTAAATTTTATGGAATGGATACCCCTAAATCCATGGCACTTAGAAAAAGGCTATGGCCAATAAAAAATAAATCAAACAAGATATGGTCATGTATTAGAATGCATTATTGATTATTTATCAAAGGCAACACTATTTTGCATATGTTGTCTCTACTTCCTTCTTTGATATGGGAGCACTATTGCGGTTGTAAACAATAGGTGTTGAGGCTCCTAATGTCAATGCAGACGAATCAAATCCATGATTAAATATTAAAGAACATGCATTGGTAAATAAAGAAATATAGCCATATCTTGATTGATAAAGTTTGAAGGTCAAGACAAAACTAAATTTCATGTCTCAGTGGTTTAGGTTAGATCATGCAAAAGTAAGGGGTGGATTTTCATGTGAGGTGGCCAAGTGAAGATACCAAGGTTGTATGGTATATTGGAGGATGATTTTATGAGATCATATCCCTTGGTTGCATGTATGTTATCTAGGTAATGTATGGAAGGATTATGGATTGAGTTGGTTTAATACAGACATATAACTTCCTATTTAAACTTTCAATAGGATGGATCTAGAGGATGTATTATATAATGTAGGCAAAGGCAATTAAGTAAAATAGGGGGTTCACAAAACATAGCATTAACTAGGTTTGACGGTCGAATTGTAATGATCGGGGAGGATTACATATTGTGAGGAGCTGAAAATGGTTATTTGAAGAAAGGGAAATCTTAGTGACAAATATTTGCCATTTAGATAAATGCAACTTTTAATCCTTTTTGAAAATGGATAATTATGGCAACGCACACATTAGACCATATTTTATTCCATTTATTGAATTATCGTATATTATCACCCAAAAAAATATCTTTTAGCCTAATTTTATGCATGTTCTAGAAATAACAATTAAATGAGAATGGATAATACAATTTGACATGCTTGTGTAAAATATTAAGATTCTGAGACTAGAACAATGATCAAGACGTGAGTGTGTAGGTCTATGTTAAATCTGGATGTCTAATTATGAAAGGATGGGTTTTACTCTTCAACTTTAACGACCATAAATGCCTTTTGTACAAGAGGGGATGATGTTCAATGTAGTGAAATTGAGTATGCCAAGGGGATCAATGCACAAGAATATAATAAAGAATAAGCATACTGGAGGATTCACATGACACTTCAAGAATGACAATACATTAGCACAATCAGCATGGGGTTACTTTGGGCCAAGGATGGGCAAAGACATGTGTAGATATGTGAGATATTACATATTTTTCTATTTGGAGAAGTGGAGAAGTCAAAATGTAGGTTTATACCAACCATTATCTATTTTGGGGAAATCATGGGATGACATTAGCATGGATTTTGAGCTCAAACTTCCAAGGATCTAGAGGGTGAAAGATTCCATCTTCGTAATGGTGGATAATGTTTTTTGAAAGACATATTTCATTTCATGTACAAAGACACTTAATGCGATAAAAACTACAACTCTACTCATGTCAAATGGGTGGTGAGGATACATGGATTACCACATAACATAATGTTAGACAGATATACCAAGTTTTTAGGCCATTTTTGGTGAACCTCATGGACAAAGTTGGGAATGAAGTTGAGTTATAGTGAATCACTCCTTCTGTTGTTTGACAAAAAACATAGGTTGATTAAAAATATCTTGTCAAACTTGTAATATCTAGTTAGAGATAAACCAATAAATGGGACATCATATTGGTAGGGGTGGAATTCATGTATAAAATTTTGGTGAACCAAAATATATGTCACAACATAATATCATGTACCATTTTTTGGCATAAGAAGGTCACATACACTTCCAACCTCTCCTCAAAATATCTTGAGTTTGTGTAATTTATATAAATCAAACATATGTGTTTTAGCTTATATATACAAATATGTAGTGCATAGAACTCCTTAATAAATTAAATCATATTCGTATCATTTAACTCCTTAATAAATTAAATCCAACTAATTCACCTAACATATTTTTTATCAACCTCACTCTCTTGCTCAAGCCATCAGCTACTTGATTCTACTTTCTTGATTTATGCTTAAACACAAAACTATATCCATGCAAGAAAGATAACCACTTTGCATGCTTACTATTTAACTTCATTTGAGTATTCATATACTTCAAAGCCTCATATTTAGTATATTTAATAAATTCTTTAGCTCCCAAGTAATGCCCACATTGTCTCAATGCTAATAAAATGGCATAAAATCAACATCATATGTAGAATATTTCTTTGTTACCTCATTCAAATTTTCATGTAAATATGCTATTGTCCATCCTTATTGACTCAACACAACACCTATTCTAACATGTGAAGCATCATAATGCACCTCGACACTTTTTCAAAATTTGGTAATGCTAGAACAGGCTTTTATGTAATCTTTTTCTTCAACTACTCATAAAAATGTGTTACTTCTTTTGTCCACACAAATTATTTTCCTTTCATACAATTTGTTATTAGTGTAGTAATATTACTAAAAATTTTATTGAAATTTATATAATTTTTTTCCAAACCATGGAAATTTCTTATCTCTATTATGCTCTTTGGAATAGGCCACTCAACAATTGCCTTCACTTTTTCTTCATCCATTCTAACACCATCTGTTGGAATTAAATATCCCAAAAATACCAAACTATCTTTAATAAACCTACACTTCATAAAATTTGCATATAGTTTCTCCTTTCTCAACAATTCTAACACCATTCTTAAATGCTTTAAGTTCTCTTCTTTACTCTTATTGCATATCAAAGTATTATCAAAATAAATCATCATAAAATTTCCAATGGCACTGTGTTTATCATCCTCATGAATGTACTAAGTGTATTAGATAACCCAAATGACATCACCATCCACTCATATAGGCTATATCTAGTCATGAATGTCATCTTCCATTTATCTCCTTCACAAATGCAATTATAATAGTAGCCACTCCTTAGATCAATCTTGGTAAAAATAATTTCCTCCTGTAAGAACAACCATCAAATCATTCAAATGGGGCATAGGAAATATATACTTGATGGTAATATTGTTGATTTCTCTACTATCCAAACACATCCTCCATCTTTCTTTGTAGTCAGCGATGATAGTGTTTCACATGGACTCATCTTCTCTCTTATTATGCACTTTCTCACCAAATCAGCAATTTGTTTGTTCAACTTTGCATGTTTTATTTCTTCATCCTATATTCTAATTGATTAGGTAGAGTTGATCTTAGAATCAAATCAATGTGATGATGAATGTCTTTGTTTGGTAGTAAACAATCTAGTATCTCATCAGGTTACTTCTACATATGATTTTAATACTTTTATTGCTTCTTCTTGTATCTATACCATTTTTTTATCTTCACTATTTTATATTAATACATAAAACAACTTGTTACCTTCATGTCATTATCAAACTCTTTTGTGGAAAACATGTTCTCAGCTTGTCCTTCCTCCTTAAAAGGTAATAATACTGCATTTGTACTATCTTTCAGAAAGGTGTAAGTTTTCTTAGATCCATCATGAGTTACTCTCATGTCATATTTCCATGGTCTTCCTAACAATACATGGCATGTGCCATAGCTATAACATCACACCATAACTCATCTTTATAAAAATTTCCTATAAAAGAATTAATTAAACACCTTTTGTCTACAATAATTTCATTTTCCTTTCTAAATCATGAAATCCTATAGGGATTTGGATATTTTCACATTGCAATCCTAGTTCCTCTACCATTTCTTTATACACCAGGTTCTCACAGCCACCCCCATCAATAATCACTTTACATACATTTCATCTTGAAGTGCATCTTATTCAAAAAATGTTTGTTCATGGCCATCCATCAATACCTTCTTTGTTTTACTCTAGTTATTTTCTCAGGGCAATCATTATCCTCCTCATCATAATATTTTTTCCAACATCTATTATTTTAACTTTAGTAGCTTGATCTTATGTCTCAACTTCAACCAACTTTACTCTTTGGCAATCATCTTACCTCCTTTCTTGTTCGTGATAGTGAGGATACTCAATTTCTCTATGTCCTTTTCCACATATTTAACAAATAAAATATAAAGGTTGCTTTGAAAACCACCCTCTAGAACCACCATAACCTCATCCTCTTTGAAATCCTCTTCCTCTTCGCTAATAGTTGACTCCTTATCTATTATTTTATCTCCTCTCTACATCACATGACGATTCTCCCCTTATAGGATTATATCCACCTCCAGTGGTATTGAAACCACATGTCACCCTTATTTAAGGGGATTTCCCTCTTCTTGGACCAATTATTCTTCTAAAATCTTATCTATTTTTTTCTCTTTTGCTTTCAAGTCTAATTTATAAGCCACTTCCATGCAAAGTATCCTATGCATGATTAATTCATATTTAATGGAAAATTTCAACCCTTTAACATACCTTACAATAATTTATTCCAGTGTCTCATCATGTTACACTCATATGGATAGCTTGTAAAATTCATCAATGTACTCTTGTACACTATGCTCCTGCGTTAAAATTTAGAACCTTATGTAGAAGGTTTGTGCATAATCTATAGGAAGGAATTTCTCCCTCAACTTATTTTGCATCTTGATCCATGTGTTTATCTTTTTTTTTGTTCTTCCTTTGTCTCTCTTTGTGTAGGTGGTCCCACAAAATCATTGCATGACCTTTCAACTTGGTGCATGCAAGTTTTACCTTCTTATCTTATGGCATGGCTTTCCATTCAAAAAAATTCTCCATGTTGTTCAAAAAATATATCATCTCCTCTAATTGTAAGATTCCCCTATAGTCTAAAACTTCAACTTTGACTCCTTCATTTCTTCCCTCTAAGGCTCTAATCATTCACTCCTCTAGTGATAGTGGATCTTGCTATAATTCTTATTCACGAAATGGTTCTTCTTCAATATCATTTTTTGGTTACATTCTTACATGATTGGTGATAATTTTAGTGAGTTATGCCATTTGCCTCCATAGCTCTTGCATGTCCCCACTCATCTCATCATCAACTTATCTTCCTTGTCTTCTTTCCATCTCTTAAACCTACATCAAAATCTCCATAGGTATGTCACTTGATTTGATACCACATGATGTGCTCTCACTAGATTGCCTAAACAAATAAAAAATCAATAGGCATGGACAACTTTAAAACTAGGTGAAATCAAACTCACACTTCATATATTACTTCAATCACACTCCTTACAAACTTTATTGAATACAAATGCATCGAAGCCACTATGACCTAACAAGAGGATCTCAAGTCCTTATATAGAAAAAACAACCAAATAACCAAAGCATGTGATAACAATCGTCAACCCAAGAATTATTCCCTCCTCCACTTGGAGGTAATAAAGGCAACAGGCAAAAGCATTCTCCACTTGTAGGGAAAGACAAAAGATAATATCCAAGAAAAATGGGTCATCCTTCTCATGGAGGGGATAATAGATTGTGCTAAATATTTTATCCAAGTGATCCACCTTAGCCTTGGTCCCTTCAACATGTGCCACTCAAATGGAGTCCCACTCTATATGGATTGTCAATCAGAATAGTAATATTTGTCCTCCACTTGCATGTGCATCTAAAAAGTTAGTGGATTCTCATTTTAACAAAGGTTAAGCAATTACACTTGGTATCCACATAGAATTGCACCTCATTTTGATTAGAAGGTAAATAAAGTGGTAAGGCACGAGAGCATGAATACAAGTGGTCATTCGATGGGGGTGTTAATGCATTAGACACCGGATTCCATCTTGACACTAGGAAAACATGGATCCCCAACATACCTGTTATCATCTCCTTCTCTACCCTAAAAATTATATGATTACATGTATTTTTTTTAGCGAGATTCATTTATACGTCTATTATATTTAGAGTGTTTTTCAGATACAAAGACCATACAATATACTACTTAAAATTTTGGAAAACAAAAACCACATACCAACAAAAGAGGTGAAGGTTCTATAAATATATGATAAATTGTCTATTATATATTTATAAAACAAATATAAAAAATTGTAAGTTTTTAATGATTTTATAATAATAACAATTATTATTTATTAAATAAATAAAATATAAATATTTTTAAGAGTTATCTACAATATTAACATATATAGCTTAAATAAATTTATGTAAAATACATTGATAGATATCATTCTTGAAATACTTAATTTTACCTATAAATTAATTATGATTATTTGTATATGATAAATTTATTTATTATGATGTGATAATATTTTTTATTATAATTTATATTTACAAATTCATTGTTAAGATATGATTATTTATAAATATAATAATATGGTTAAATTTATATATTACTTATAAATTCGTTATGATTATCTAATTATTTATAAATATAATGCAGTAAAATTTATATATCACTCATAAATTAATTATTATGATGTTATAATATTTTTTATGATAATATATTTTTAAAATTTCATTTTTATGATTATTAATAAATATTATGTGGTAATATCATTATTTATTAATTAATTATAATTTAATATAATGTAATGGATCAAATGGAAATCAATTTCACATTAAAATCAATAAGTTAAGTTGTATAGTAAAAAAAATGAGATATAAAGTAATCTTTAAAACATTAATGTAAAAATACCATAATATAAAATCACAATTCAATTTAACTCATTTTTTTATTCTTCTTTAACTTTTTTGTACTCTGCATTTTTATATGTTTTAATTTTTTTTTTTTAATATATTTTTTATTTTTTAAACTATTATGTTAGTTTTTTTATTTAATCATATCAGTTTTGATATAATAAAAATTGTTATATTTTTTACTTTATAATATCAACATCCAATTAATTAATTACCAATTTATTCATGTTATTACACCCTTTCAACTCCCTAAATACCAGTCACCAATTTACTCATGTTATTACACCATTTCACCTCCCTAAATACCACTATAACTTATCGATATAATAATAATGATGAAGAAACCCCTTCCTCAAATTATATTTAACTTTTATATGCTCCATTCTATTTATTTTTTTAACTTGACAAACCTTCTCCACTATTTTTCCAAGTTTATTTTTAAAAGATTTCCCTGTCCTTTATGATTATGACTCTTTAAATATATATATGAATACTTTTGAAAGATATAATGCTAAATAAGCCCCTTCCGAAAACTCCGCTTAGATTTTATATGTTCCATTTTATTTTTTCAATACGCCCCATTTAATTTTTTTTTTAAATAGTTTTTATTGACTTGACAATATACACTCACTTATACCTTTTTTTCATGGTTTATTTTTAGAGGATTTATTTGTAGGCCAAGCAAACACAACAGGTTTGTGAGCGTGCCATATTGGAATGTGGGTATGACATGTAGATAATATAGGCCTCATAAATGAAAGAGCTTATCCTACAATTAGTCAAATTTTACATATCCATCATCATAACTTTCTTTAATCATAACTTTCTTTAATTTAAGTAAATGTAAAATTTTTGGACACCATCAAAATGAAAAGTGGAAACTCTCACAACAAAAAGTAATCATTCATGTCTCATATTATTTAAGTCATTATTAAAGTATTTATTGTGATAATTAAAGTTAACATTAGTAATATATTATGAAGTATTATTGTTTTAATTCTTGAGTAAGATTTGAATAATATTTAAAGATTATAATTATTAAATATGTTTCATATTTAATATGTTCTAATTAATGAAATAAGTTTCATAAATCTAATAATGTTCAATAATATAAACAATGAATTTTGGGAAGTATTTTGTTTTAAAAAAAAAAATTGATGCTTTTTTAATTATTTTTATAAGTAATTTAGGTTAGTTACTTCCTATAAATGATATATTAATGAATGTAAGGAATACATTTAACCACATATTAATATTAATAGGGGTACATCATGTAGCAACTAATGTTTAGAAAATTATTAGACAACATTAAAAATATAGATTTCATTAAAGAGAATTAGAATATTCTTTTATAAAAAATTAAGTTTTTGATATTTATAAAAGAAAAGAAAAAAAAAAAACTTTAAAACACATTTGTATGTGACTAATAATTTAATTATATTTGCATAATAATAAAATGTTAAAATTGGTATACATTCCAATTACAATGCATAAAGCAAACCAAAGAAAATAACATGTCACACCTAATCTCAATAACATTGTATTAGAGGTAACAATGCTTATGTGTAAAGGAGAAGAGATTATGTTGACACCTAATTTATGGGTTAAAGTAGGGTTAGTTAATTGAACCATCGAGAAAATTGATCAAATTGTCTTCAATTCAAGTTCAAAACCACATGACATATCCATGTATATAGTTTTTGCATTTAAAAGATACTCTAATTGCTCATGGGATATTAACAATTAGCCACATTTATCAATTCTTCTTGTTACATAGAGTAATCATCGACATATACCACACAAAATAATATGGATACTAACCATACAAAAAATACCATAGATGGCTCTCAATAAAATAAAAATTGAAATAAATAACATTGATCATTAAGTATTGACCTTCATTTTAATATCAATAATATGCTCATTGTAACCATCATACAAACATGCAAACACACATACACACAGACACACATAACATCTTCATAGAGACTAGTATAGATATATTAAATACATCTATTTGAAATATGATGAGAGATATCGATCTCAAGGTTTATATCTTAGATTTTTTACATACCACATTTATTAGTGACTTCATTACCTTCTCCTCCAATTTTATATGAATAATGTGTTGGGCTCGAAAAAATATTTTTGAAAAAAGAAAGGAGATCCAAACTCAACCATATGACTAAAATATTATGAACAAAAAGAAAAAAGTTTAGGTGAATATGTAATTTCATTTTTTATTAATAAAATAAAAACATATTTTAAATTAAGTAAACTAAAAATTAATTTTTAATAATAAAAAATTTATTTTACTTTTAACTGTTATTACACCTATAGATATTCCCTACAGTGGCATTCAGAGAGGGGGAAGTGGAAGGAAAAAGTGCGGGTGAAAGGATGTAATGGCATGAATGCATTGACAATTAATTAATTAGAAGTCGATTTAATAAAATAATTTAACATAGAGAAGTGTAGAAGAGTGTAATTAATAATTAATTTAAAGTCAACTTTTAAAGATATGTTTATCATGCTAGTATAGATAGGTGAATTGTATTTATTATTGTAAAAAAATTATTTACTTTAAAATAAAAGAATTTATTTATTTACAATGCGATGAAATGTATGATAGGTGAATTATATTTGTTACTGTGGTAATTTTATTTATTTTAAAATAAAATAATTTATTTATTTAATTATTTACCATACTATAAATATATTATATATGATAAGAGAATTATATTTGTTATTTTGGTAATTTTATTTACTTTAAAATAAAATAATTTATTTATTTATTTTATATTTATTATATTGGCAATTTTATTTAATTTAAAATTTAAAAAATATTTATTTATTTAAATTTGTAATTATTTAATTCATGTAAAGTAGACATTGTTAAAAAAAAAGATAGCGAGATCTAAAATAACTTATAAAATCATACAATATATCCAAATGAATAATACAATCATAATTTTCTTGCAACTTTTCATATATTAATTTATGTCAATTTCTTCATTCAATAGATGATATTATTCCTTTAGTTTTTAAAATGACAAATATTTGACATAAAAATGAGACGAAAATATAAATTTAATAATAATTAAATAAATTTTAAGATAATAAATATTTGACATTAAAAATGATACAATAGAATATAACTAGCATAATTAAAATTATATTAACTTAAATTTATATGATAACAAATATTTGACATTAAAAATGATAGAATAGAATATAACTAGCATAATTAAAATTATATTAACTTAAATTTTAAGATAACAAATATTTGACATTAAAAATGATAAAATAGAATATAATTAACATACATATCTTAGATAAATTTATGTAAAATACACCGATAGATATCATTCTTAGAACTTATATTTTAAATTTATGGGGTATGCGGTCAATTAGAGGGTTTGGTTTTCTTAATTTTCCTTCAGCGCGTATTGCCAACAGCATAGACATGATTGCTATTTACCCTGTCTAAAACGCGGACATGTCTCGAGAGAAAAATTGTAAATAATAACCTATACCAAATGGCCATTCTTCCTACAGGTTCATGGCAACTAAATTGCTGGTCGTGTTCCTTTCCTGACATGTGGTCTTCACCCCTCGCTTTGTTGGCTAATTATTTTTTACAGGCCTCTTGTGTGCAGAAGGCATTAGTATCTCATAGGATCGATAGTGATGATCAGGTATCCTGCCGCGTACGTCGTTGTTGACTCAAACCCTTTTTCCTTCTTTGTGTAAATGCCATTTATTTATTCATTTTTTGGGTACCCTCCACAATTTTTGCTAGGTGCTGGAAAATTATGTGAAAATATGGCTTGCTTTATAGGTAATTTAACAAGTATTTATGGCCACTATCTTTTGTGTTGTAGGTGAGAGGAGAATAGAAAACAAGATGCAAAGCCCTAGGTCAGAGAAGAAATTGATATGGACTTCTGCAGCCATAGAACTTTGTATGGTTTCAGTGGAAACAGAGCATCTTCAGCTAAGGAATGCAATGCAATGGTTGGTAATTTTTAAATAGTTTTATTATGGTAAAAAAAAATTGGACAATATATTTAAAAGTCCCTGTTTAATTTATAAATATAAATTTTAATTTAAAAAAAAATATTGATTAGATTTAATAATTGTTAATTGATAATATAATACATCAAAATATTAGACCCAAGTGAAAATTGGATCTAATTATTATGAATTACTAGTATTTTAAAGTTCAACGACTTTGATTTAGGTGAGTCTATTTCGTATTCTCAATATTATTTAGGTGACACTACCTCATACTTTCAATAAAACCTCCTAATTATTTCTTCTTGGTTTTAACGTGAAATCCCTTTCAAAAAGACAAATATCTAGTGTAACACATAGTGTGTCATTGGGGAGTTTAATCAAGAATCAATTGTCTTGTAACTATAGATTTACACCAAACTGTTTAATATAAAAATATATTTATACTATATATTAAATTAATATACTCTGTTATACAATAAAATAATATTAATATTAAAATATAAAATAAATTATTATTATTATTATTATTATTATTATTATTATTATTATTATTATTATTATTATTATTATTATTATTATTATTATTATTATTATTATTATTATTATTATCACATTTTATAAATATATTAATATAATATAATAGATAGGACCCTGTTCATTTTATGTGGGAATTCACAAAATCAAAAACTCATGTGGCCTAGCTCAAGCATAATCCCATCTGTAGCATAATCGGGGGAGACAACTATATGGTCCTAAAATCTTTGATGTTTCAAGATTGACTTACCTTTCTCACATTTTGTCTGCAATACGTTGCCACGTGCTTCACGTTGTACATAGCCAAAAATCCACTCAAATTCCAATTTCTCTAATATTATAAATATATTTAACAAAATAAAAATGTCGCAATCTACATGCCAAAAATACAGACCATAACGTGGTCGGCAACATGTATGCAAAATGCAAAACAGTGGAGGACACTTGTAAGGTCAATCAATTTACATTTCTTAGTGCTATAAGGTGAAAATGGATTGGGTGTTTGGAAAGTTTTAATGCTATAGTAAAGGTGCCTTGAAGATTGAACGCCATATCAATGATGTAACTAGGTAGAGCCTTAAATTTTTTAGTTGAAAATTTTATCGAGAAAGACGCCATCGATTCTATTTTTGGTTGCCTGAGTGGAAGGAGGTGTGTGTTACTGTTGTATAATGTTTAAAATTAGAAACTATTCTACCATATCATTTTGTTATAGTTTGAGGAAAGGAAGTGTGAAAATTTTCCCTTTATCAAGATAGAAGCAACATCTCTACTTAGGAGGCAACAACTTCCCAATGAAGTGGAGCTACGAACCTAGCCAAGAAATTCTTCTGATCTTAAATATAAGTTGTGAGTTTTCTCTCATGCAATTTACAATCAGAGGTACAAAAGTGCAATTGAAGGGCTCAAAGTTTTCATTGGGGTTAATTTTTTTCAAATGTTTACACCTTTAAAATATAAGTAAATGATATAATATTTTGAAAGTTCTAATTTAGTTTGGACTTGATATTGGTATTAATGAAATTTATATTTGTATTAATGAAAATGAATATCATTTTGTTGAAAATGATAATCATTTTGTTGAATATGATGTACATTTTATTTTTAACTAGAGTGTGCATCTATTTTAGAAGGGGGCCAGTCATTGTATAGAAAGGTTCATATTTTTAATATTAATTATTCAAAAAATGAATGGTCTAACACTAAAATGGCTAAATAACTTTTAAAACAACTAAACAACCCATAACACATAATCAAATAAATCTTAATAACTCATGACTACGAAAAGGGGTCGCAACTACAATCATAACCATTGGAACCCCCCTCAGCTGTTGGTCCCTTCCCCTAGTGAATGTGAATCCACTTGAAAATTTTGAAAATCATCCAAAGTAAGAAAAGATAAATCCCTAATACAAAACCATTTTTTAGAAAGTTTATTAAGTCATTCAAAGGTATAAGATATGTTAGCTATTTTGATTAGTATATTGAGATACAATGATGTGTATAAATATGATATGATATTAGGAAGGATTGAAGCACTCTCCATTAGTCCTTTCGAATACACATCACCACCTCCTCACATAGATTTTTCAATAATGTGAGTGTGATGATGTTGATGACAATTAACAAGACTTTTCATAGGGAAAACTTGAAATACCATATGAAAAACACTTCACATATGTTCCATTTCTTATAAGAGGTATTTTAGGATAACGATAATGATGAAGAAAATGATGAAAACAATGATGGTGAAGATGATGAATGACGCTTTACGTTGCTACAATCACCATCTAAACGTATGAGTTAAAACTTGCTCATCCATTGCCTTGGAGAAAGTGATCTCAACTGCTAAATCACACCCCTCGCATCCAAATCAATGGTCAATACCATGCTAACTATGAAGATGTCAAAATAACACTTGACCTCTAAGTTCATTTTAAACTTTAATACATTCTTAGCATATTCAATTTTTATATTAGCATCTGCACCCTTACATGCAAAGAATGTGTCAATAAAGACTCTCTATATTCTCATGAAAAACTCCTTCCACACCATGCATATGTCCTTATTGTCATTGAATACTCACTAGTAATGCATAATCCATAACACAATTAAAAAAAAATTAAATCAAACTTATAAAATTCATTAAACAAATTTAACACAACATTTATAAGTAAACATTGCTCCAACAAATACATACCATTCATACTTCAAATTTAACACATAGCATTCATAAATAATTTTACTATTATTATTAAAAACTTTTTTTATTATCTCTTGAAAACCGTAAACTCTTTTGATTCCATTTTTAAAATATAATTATTATAGTACATTATAAAATAAAATAAGCCTCCCTACATAACTCTTTAAAAATGGTAACTTTTGTAAGATTCCATAAACAAAACATTTTATAAATCCCTATTAATGTGATCATAAACCTTGGAAGGTCCATTGTTGGAGCACTAATTTATTGAATAGTTTTCATGTATTAAAACTTAAAAATTTAAAGATAGTTCATAAATGGATGAGCTTCATGTAAAAATTGTGTGTACAAAATTTATAAAGTAAACAAAAAGATAATTTTTGTATGAACTTTCATGAAATAAATTTTATATACCAAACTAATGTCTTCTTTGATAGTGACCAAAAAACTACTTTTATAGTTCATAAATAGATGGGCTTCATGTAAAAATTGTGTGTACAAAATTTATAAAGTAAACAAAAAGATAATTTTTGTATGAACTTTCATGAAATAAATTTTATATACCAAACTAATGTCTTCTTTGATAGTAACCAAAAAACTACCTTCACTATAACACACCATTGACATTCAATGTTAGGTCAATGGCTTTAGCATCCTTAACTACGGAGAAATTAGATAAACCAGTATGTAGGACAGAAAAAGAGGAGAGAATGAATATAAAAAATAATAGAGAATTCGATTAAAAAGAAAATGTGTCAATAAAAATTTAATATAATTTATTAATAAATAAATATATAAATATTTTACAAAAATCCAATGTAACAATTAAAACTACTCAAATTCAAATTAAATATTTATAAAAATATAAAAACTTTTATCGAAACTCATAAACACCAAATGTTATGTAATATATTTTTCAATCTCATAACGCAGGCTATGGGGACGTAAATATCTAATTAAATTAAATTAGTTTTTCAATATATTTCTATGCTGCTTGTTAAAATAAAGGTAAGATTTTGAAAATGCCAATAGTAAGGCTCGAACCTTGGCAAAGGAAGCAAAAAGATTTCAAATCTGTCTGCTCAACCACTCGGCCATCTTGATCTTACGTTTACATGGCTGAAGACGACATCATCATCATCATCATCATCATCATCATCATTCAAAGGATAATTTACAGTCATGTCATATGATGATTCTCAGTTTAAATTACATAAAATTAAATTGGTATTTTATTGCACTTTTTTTTTTTCTTTCAGTTTTGGGTTTGTGAGGGTGTAAATTATATACTACTAGTGACCTTTTAACATCTTCAAATAAAGGCCAAATATTTGACACAATATTGTACTCTTGATTTTTGCTATTAAGTAAAAAATTATATATTAAATTATCAGATTGATATATTCAGATTTTTTGTCGAAAGAAAATATTGGTTCAAAACAAAATAATATAAAAATATAAATTACATAGTAACATCGAATAAAAATGGCATCAAAATAACATTACAAATATTTTATGTACATAAATTTAAATTAGGCACATGTCGCAACACTCAAAGGGGGAGGTGGAGGATCATCCTTGGGTGGTAGAGGATGCTATGAAAGTTTTGTCGAGGGAGGATCCAACATCCCCAAGGATCCATGGGGTTTGGGGTAGCCAAAGAAACAATGTCCCATTCATTAAAAGGTTTCATCATAGTACCAAAAGGACCAACTGTTACCCCCCACTAGGAGGGCCCAACATCAAATTTTACACGTGATGGTGGTGATCTTCATCTTCCAGGTTGGGGGTGGGAGCAGGGCGAAGGATGGACAAGAGATTGTGACTATGAGACCAGTTTTGGAAACATCTATGAGTTGGAGGTGGTGGAGCATGTGGTGGATAGTCCAGGGGGATGCGACTCATGTCACATGGGGCACCCCACCCCCAATGATTAGGCAACTCTTGAAGATGTTTGAGCTCCATAGAGACCTTTTCAACTTAGACTTGAATCTGCATGTAGGTTGAAAATAGTACAATAAATTCATCATTAATATATAAATGACAAGAAGATTCACCATTATTAAACAAAGCATATATTCTAGGTTTCCATAATTGAAATAAAATGACAACTCTAAAGAAATTTCATAAAAAATCTATAGGTTAACCAATTAACAAAATCCTCAAGGAGGGCCAAAGACTAAGAGAAAGGATCAAGGTGGTATCCCTGAAAGAGACTGTGTATCCACTACGAGATAGATTGGACTTTAGGACATGTCCAAACTATGTGCCTCAAATACTCTAGTCCATTATAAGTTGGACACTTATCTGAGCAATTCCCAAGTGGGAAAGACACTCTCTGAGTAGAAAACCTTGATAGACCAAACACTAGAGGAAGTGCGCTAGTTTGGGTTCAAGATTGGCTTTCCAAATTATGTCAAGTCAGGCAAGCTACATTTTAAGCAAAGAGTTAAGGTTCCAATGTTTTTCTCCCTTTGGGTTTTTTTGTGTTGAATTATTATCTTATCATCTCATATTCTCCTGATTATGATCCATGAGTTTGAATCGAAATGTTGAGAATCAATTCTTAAAAAAAGCAAATTCTATTAATTATTATATTTAAGTTATCCAAATACATGGAATAAAATGTTGATTTTTTTGAAAGCAATAAATTTGAATGTTGCATTATGTGTTGTTAAAAATCCATGTCATTTGTATTGATTCTTTTTTATTAACAAAAAAATTATGCATTAATGATACACCAATATTTTTTATAACATTTGCAAAGCTTATTGAAAATCATGCTTAGAAATTAAAAGAATAAAAAACAAACTTGCTCATTTGTCCCAAACCTTTATGAAATAAACTTGTAATCCCATTCAAGACATGCGGTTTGGGCTTGACATTTTGGAACTATGTGGTCTACTATTATTGAGCGCAAAAAAGCTTATTTCTTATGGTGTCTCTTTTATCAGGGCTTGCATATGGGTGACCAACTCAAGCATCTGGGAGTGTCCAACTCCATGTTCTCAACTTGTCAGCAACCAAAGACTATTAAGCACCTATTTGGTTTTAATCTCATGCACAATCTACAGGGCTTTGGATTCATTCCCTTTTTCAACCCTTTCAACTTGAATTCTTCAAATGGAAGATGGCTCTTTGGGGGACTCAGCTTTGTTGCCTAAAAGATATAGTATATTTTGCCAGATCTTTCAAGTTGATATTTTTTTTCAATTTTGGAAAGGTATAAATTATGCTTAACTTACTCATGAAGAGATGGAACATAATTTTTTTTGTTACTATCAAAATTATTATTCTATCTAACATTACTCTTCAAATTCAAATTCAAACAAATCATGTATGTCTAGAATTCAACCACCTCCAACATTTGCTCAACCATTAGGGAAATTCCCCATGTGCAGTTATCAATGAACCACCTAATCCCCCATAACATCCTACACCTCCCTGAGGATGAGATCGTGGGTGCTACTAATAGCATTCTAAAACTAAACACATGAGTTATTCTCCTCATCGATCACCACCTCACTGGTCTTTTTCTCATTGTAGTGGTATGAGTGGCTCTTCTAGAATCGAAGGTGATGGTAAGGGATGGGGATTTCCTCCCCCATCTCATAATGATGACATTAGGGGCTAGGGTCCTCCCCCCAAGCCAAATTTCTGCAACTAGCTTTGGCAATCTCTCTTGAAATAAATCAAGATAAGACAATAGAGGCTCAATAAAACACTAGTTGGGATCCTTTAACTCTGGACAAGGATCCTCCTACCTTGGGAAGATGGGATAATAAGAATTAGGCCCTGTTGTTTCCACCACCTCCTCTGATGTCCATGTTTGTTATGGTTGCTTAATTGCTCTCTTTATTGTTATTTGTTCCTTGCTCTCTCTGCTTTATTGTCAAACTATTGATGTGATGTTTCTTTTTGTGTGTGTGGTCATTTTTTGACCACTTTTTAGACTTTTCCTAAGGTTTCTTTACCCTTGGTATGATTATCTTCATGGGGTCTGACTTTTCCTCCCATTTTTTTTGTATGATTAGTGTTGTGCCATATCTTATTTGATTAATATATAGATATGCTCTTCAAAAAAAAAAATCTTGTGATTTCTCCCTTTGTAAGTACCCGTACTACATGAAAACATTTTGAAGACATCACAAACATCCCCTTGATTTTGTATACAAATTTTTATCAACTTATGCTAGTTTATTTAGGAGATATAGCAATATTAGTTTGATAAAACCTTAAGGTGGGTTTAAGGCCAGACTTAGACCCAAGAGCTAGAATAATAGAATAATTCAAACTTTCATGTTTGTCAAGTGATATGTTTAATTGGTAAATACTCTTACCTATCCTAAGAAACTTTTCCAATCATTTTGTAACCAAGAACAATCCTAAAATGACAAGAAAAGATATTTTCTTTAGACTATTACAATCAAAAACTAAGTATATAAACCCAAGGGTAAGAATTTGATAAAATCTCAGGGTTGTACAGATTTCAAAGGTTATTTTTACTTTGAAAATGAAATATAAAATTTTATCTACCTCTATTTATTACTCTTAAACCTTCATAATACAAAAAGTATGTAGAATTACACCATTCTATCAGACGATGTCTCTAGGAAGGTCCTATCTTCAACTTGCAAGTCATAACTTCATCATAAGATTATCAAAAAATATCAAAGAACATAATCTTACTCATTCATTAATTTCTATGAAGTCTCTTCAATCATAATAACACCTTCCTTTATTGATATATCTTCAAAATACATATGCACACCCCCTATACACTACTCCCCATCTTCATACAATCCTTCCACTACTCCTTTTCTAATCATCTTCCTCATTTCATTGTGTTCTTTATTGATGATTCAAGGATTATAATCTTGTTACAAGATGCCTTTTCTTATTTTTTTTCTTTTTTTGTATAGCAAGAATCTCTTAATTGTCTTAGGACTTATCTAAACATTCTAAGTTTAACCTTCTCCTACGTTGGACATACTTCTAGATAGGTTTAAGATAGATTTACATTAAATCAATAAAAAAGATACTATAACATTAATAACACCATATATCACATTAATGGACCCTTACATACATAGTCATGATCATAGACAAGCTTGCATAATGAGGAAACACTCTCATTTGCCACTTATTCAAATATTTGAAAAATCAATTTTCGGTGGGAAAATCCATTTGTCACTCTTAGAGACTTGGAATTTGAAATATTACTAACTTACACTCTTCTAACTTGACCAAGTAAGACTCCTCACACTTACCTAAAACCTTATTAAACTAGACATTGACTCATCAAAAGAAAATGTACATGGAATTGATGATGCTCGTGCATCAAGGTTCCATCGCTGTTTACAAGGAAGAGGTCCATGAAAAAGGCCTGAAGAGACATTTTTTGGTGTAACATTTCATTGCTCCATTAACATACTAGTAAATGTTTACTTAGATGTGAAGGCATGCAAAAAAAAACATAAACAAATAAAACAATTGAAGAAACCTAGGAATGTAAAATACACACAACAAAAAATAGGAACATACAAGGCACAATAATAACAACCATGTGAAAATATAATTAACTAGGAATGTTTTTTTGTGTTGTGTAGGAAAACATTAAATTACCATAGTGATGCAGAAAATCTCGTCAAACCATGTGGAAAATGGTGGTGGATTCCACAGTAATGACCCATGCATCTTCCATCTAGCTCAACCCAACAAAAATGTGTCATATATATAAATAATAGAAAAGATTGAATGGAAAATATGTGAAGAGAAACTATGTCAGTCTATATTTAAAACTTTTATAATTCTAAATTAATAACATGTGAACTTGAAGGTAGAAAATGTTTTGGTTTGATATAAAAATAATTAAAATTCACTAGTGTGTCAATCTACAAACTACAGACTTATAACCTGCAACGTGATCCTTTGAATATGTTGGTGGTTGAATGTTGAAGTATGCTTGCAATTTAATTTGAATCTTACACTCTCTATAAATAAAACTCTCTCTACAATTCAAACTCTTTACAAATAAAAAAATTGGCATTTCTATAGTTTTATTTGATTTATAGAAGGTAATTTGAATTTTGAATTTTGAAATTTGAATTTTCTATGAATGGTGAGTCTTAGATGTGTATTTGCATTCAATTTGAAAGTGACGCCCATGAATGGAGGTCAGTGGAGTCATGTGTTGGAGCCAAATGTTTGAATTTTTAATTTTATACAATGTAATTAAAATTAAGTGGACTAGATGTTGTGACTTTTATCTCATGCACCTTACAGTCAGAGGTACAAAAGTGCAATTGAAGGGCTCAAAATATTCATTGGGGTTGTTGTTTTTCAAATGTTAACAACTTTAAAATATAAGTAAAGGATATAATATTTTGAAATTTTTACTTTAGTTTGGACTTGATATTGGTATTAATGAAATTTATATTTGTATTAATGAAAATGAATATCATTTTGTTGAAAACAATATTCATTTTGTTGAATAAGATGTACATTTTATTTTTAACTAGAGTGTGCATTTATTTTGGAAGAGGGCCATTAATTATATAGAAAGGTTCATATTTTTAATATTAATTATTCCAAAAATGAATGGTCCAACAATAAAATATTTGAATAACTTTTAAAACAACTAAACAACCCATAACACATAATCAAATAAATCTTAATAACTCATGACTACAGAAAGGGGTCAAACTATAATCATAACCATTAGACCCCCCTCAGCTACTAGTCCCTTCCCCTAGTGAATGTGAATCCACTTGACAATTTTGAAAATCATCCAAAGTAATAAAAGATAAATCCCTAATACAACACCATTTTTAAGAAATTTTATTAAGTCATTCAAAGTTATAAGATAGGTTTGCTATTTTGATTAGTATATTGAGATACACTTATGTGTATAAATATGATATGCTATTGTGAAGTAATTGAATCACTCTCCATTGGCCTTTTCGAATACACATCACCACCTCCTCATATAGATCTTTTAATAACGTGAGTGTGACGATGTTAATTAGAACTAACAAGACTTTTCATAGGAAAAACTTGAAATACCATATGAAAAACACTTCACATATGTTCCATTTCTTATATTAGGATTTTAGGATAACAATAATGATGACAACAATGATGTTGAAGATGATGAATGATTTTCTACATTGTTACAATCACCATATAAACATATGAGTTAAGACTTAATCATCCATCATCTTGCACAATGTGATCTCAACTTCTACATCACATGCTTCACCTCCAAATCAATGATTGATACGATGCTAACTATCAAAATGTCAAAAGAACATTTGAGCTCTAAGTTCATTTTAAACTTTAATATATTCTTAACATATTCATTTTTTATATTAGCATTTTCACCCTTACATGCAATAAATGTGTCAATATGAGACAAACAAAATGATAATTTTCAGTTTAAATTACATAAAATTAAATTGGTATCTTATTACTTAGTTTTTTTTGTGGGTTTTTTTATTTTTTGGGTTTTGTTTGTGGAGAATGTAAATTATATATTACTAGTGACTTTTTTAAGATTTTGAAATAAAGGTCAAATATTTGACACATTATTATACTTTTGACTTTTGCTATTAAATAAAAAGTTATATATTGATATAATCATATTTTTTGTTGAAAGAAAATATTGATTCAAAACAAAATAATATAAATTATATAGCGACATCAGATAAAATGGCACCAAAATAACATTACAAATATTTTATGTACATAAAATTAAATTAGGCACATGTTGCAACATCTGAAGGGGGAGGTGGAGGATCATCCTTGGGTGGTAGAGAAGGCTGAGAAAGTTCTATTGAGGGAGGATCCAACACCACCCAGTGATCCATGGGCTTTGGGGGAGCCAAAGAAATAATGTCCCATTCATTAAAAGGTTGCATCATAGTACCAAAAGGACCAACTAGCACCCCTCACTGGGAGGGCCCAACATCAACTTTTCCATGTGATAGTGGTGATCTTCATCTTTCCAGGTTAGGGTGGGAACAAGGAAAAGGGTGGATAAGTAATTGTGACTACGAGACCAATTTTGGAAACATCTATGAGTTGGAGGTGGTAGGGCCTATGGCAGATAGTCCAAGTAGATGCGACTCATGGCACATGGGGCACCCCCCCAATGATTAGGAAACTCGTGAAGATGTTTGAGCTCCAAATAGACCTTTTCAAATTAGACTTGAATCTGCATGTAGGCCGAAGACAATACAATAACATCATCATTAATATATAAATGACAAGAAGATTCCTCATTATTAAATAAATAGATTTTCTAGCTTTCCATAATTGAAATAAAATGACAACTCTAAATAAATTTCATAAAAAAATTATAAGTTCACCAATTAACAAAACCCTCTAGGAGGGCCAAAGATTAAGAGAAAGGATCAAGTTGGTATGCATAAAAGACACTGTGTATCCAGTACCAGGCAAATTGGACTTTAGGACATGTCTAAACTATGTGGCTCAAACACTCTGGTCCATATAGGCTGGACACTTAGCTAAGAAATTTCTAAGAGGCAAAGATGATCCCCAAGTAGAAATCCTTGATATACCAAGCACTAGAGGAAGTACGCTACTTTGGGTTCAAACTTGGCTTTACAAATTATGTCTAGTCAGGCAAGCCACATTTTAGGCAAAGAGTTAAGGTTCAAGTGTCTATTGAGCTTGTCAAGCACTAAATAAAGGGGCTCATTCCTTGATAAAAGAGGCTTATAGATTAAATCTTGAAGTGGGTGTCACAATTCCATCACAAATCCTTCCACCAAGAGTGTGGAGATTGAAAACCCAATTTGTGAAGCATAACATTTGAGATTAACTCGTGAATGCAAAGAATAGTTGGTAAGTAAGAGTTACTTAGATTGAATTTTTCTTTTAACATAGGTTTGGGAGCCTAGTCATGAGTAGAGACTAAATACTTTATAGTATGAATCCTTATTTTAAAAAACCTCAAGGCTTTTATGATAAGCAATTCTACCAAATAAAGACTAGTATTGGTCACAATAGGATACCACCAAAGATTATGATCATTGGAAGAAAGGCCACTATAAAAGTTATCACCATCCCATTTTAGATACAGCTTAACAACCTTGTAGTCTTTCCAAATGCTTTTATCCACAAAATAACCTTAAATTTTGACTAGAGAAAGCATAATGATGAGAGTATGGAAGTCAATGTTCTTATTGTTATATTCACCATAAAGAGATCCAGATGATATGCAATGACATAGAAGAATTTTTCAAGATTCATTACCTTAAATGGCTCTAACCACCCATTTGGCACATAAATCAATGCTCTTTCAATAGATGTCAATAATTCCCATACCTCCTTTATCACGAAGAAAATAATGGATGTCCTAAGAAACTCTATGAAAACCTTGCATTTACTTGACATTAGTCAAAAGAAAATATTTGTGAAATTTAGCCAACTTGTCATAGGAGAATTTATAAGGTGCCTAATATGAGGAATAATAGACATGAGTTGCAATAAACAATTTGGTGCACACCTAGAACTTGAGAGAGAGAGAGAGAGAGAGAGAGAGAGAGAGAGAGAGAGAGAGAGAGAGAGAGAGAGAGAGAGAGAGAGAGAGAGAGAGAGAGAGAGAGAGAGAGAGAGAGAGAGAGAGAGAGAGTGGTTTAGTGACCTAGTACTCCACCTTTTTCTCCACTATATTTATGAAAAAATTTTTAGGAAAAATCTTAAAGGTAAAAAATATCCCAATAAAATTGAATTATTTCCCTATGTGAATCTACTTTCATCTATATTGGAACAGCCAATTGGGCATGGGCATCATACTTTGTCTTAAACATTGGGTCTCATTCCACTACAAGCTAGACCCCAAAGCTAATCAGCAAAATGTCAAGATAATGAAAAGCTTCCATGAATGACTTTCCATGCTCTTCTAGAGTGAGAAAGGTGTCATCTAAAAAGTGACCATTGATGAGTTACAAAGATCAATCGAGGAGAACAATACCCCATATGAGACACCGCTTGACTCAATGAACTAACAAATACCCCTATGTATTCAATAAATAGGACATATAGGGCCACAACAAGAGGGTAACCTTGATTAATAGAGCGATAAAGGCAAATTTAGGCATATTTGAGACCTTTGACAGTTAGGTTGATGCATCCACAAATAGAGTCTGAACTATTGAAATAATAATGATCCAATGATGAGGTCTGATAACATGACTAGAATGAAAGGCCATTCAATCATATCCTAAGCCTTATCGAATTCAAGTTTGAGAAAGATGGTTTTCAGATGAGAGGCTCTTGCCAACTCCATACCCTCCCAAACAAAAATAAGGTTTCCAAGAATCTATATGCTTTTTGTTGGACCCCAAATTTTGGCTAAGTAGTTTGGTATTTTGGCACAGAATCAGGATGGTACAAAAGGAGTATAGTACAGAAAGACTATGGCATGAAACTAGACTAGCATAGAAGCATCATGTCATGGAACCAATGAGGCATGAAAGGACAAGGGCATGGAAGCACTAGTGTGAGAAGACCCATTCAAAGAGGAGAATTAACCACAAAGAACCTGAGAGCATAGGAACTTAAAACAATAATAAAAGACTTAGGGAGAGCATGGGAAGCAGGAGATGGTTAAAGAGCAATTCTCAAGGGTCACCCAGATCTTATCCATTACAAGTTTTTCATCAGCCTATAAGGAGATAGACACATGGTAGTAAGGATCTAGCATAGAAAAAGTGTATAGGGGTGTGCAAGCCTAGGTCCTTAAGAGAAACTAGCAAATAGACTACCATGACTCTCAGTTCATGGAGAGTTCATTGGCCAATTACTCATGTCATTTATGTTGTAAATACTTGGTCATGGAAAACAATTATAAATACCCCTATATGAAAACATTATAGGTGATGAATTTTGGATATCATTTTGTAAAGCTTAATATAAGAGTTCTGGATATTATAGTCATTTCTGATGTTTAAGTTCTAATTTATTGATAATTATGTATTTTTGGTGGGTTTTGAGTTGAGTACTTATATTTGGAACTTTATGTGATATCTATGCAACCTTTACTTTTCTTGAGTAACAATCTCTGAACTCCATGGCACTTCTTTTCATAATTATGGTTATTGAGTTTAATAATACCAAGATCAAAGTAGTTTATCTCTTTTTATATGTAGCATCTAACCAAATATAAGTTTTAACTAAAAGAATATGACTGATATGTTACTATGTAGCATAAACCATAGGAAATGGTCTCTAGTTGTGCACTTCGGGTGAGCATGCAAGACCATAGTCTTGCACGAAGGAATAGTGTGCTAGCTCATTAGGGATACACTTCAGTGTCAAAAACTTTATTAAGAATAAGAATGCAACATTTGGTTCTATTAGTGGGACCCATAGTGCTTGTTGCACAGTAATGGAATATGCTTGAACATATCACCCTTGAGAGTATTGAGCAATGAATTATTGGGGTCGAGGATACTTTTTTGGTTCCATACCTTAAACCAGGTGTTTTCACATGTCAATGAGTAGAAAATAATCTCTACAATGCATTATATGAAACTTTATTTGTTGAAATGCTAGTTCATTTTCATACTTGGCTATCTACGTATGATCAAGGTCGATCATGAGACTTTGGAAGAAGATAGTCTTGGATTTTAGAATGACAAATATTTTTAACATGACTCGGAACACCATGGACACAAGTTGTTAACATATGGTAGAGATGAGTGTTGAATAGCTACATTTTGGATTATGTTGTAACTACCTATTCTTGTCTTGAAGAATCCAAGTTCCAGTTCCTAAGAGAACTTCATGGCTGACATATTAGACATTTATCCTTAGAAATCAAGAATTTATTTATTAATTATGGACTTGAAACTATGCCAATGGAGATCTGAATCCCTCTTTTCATGAGCTTTACTTTTGGGAGGGGAGTAGAGAAGAGTTGGGAAAAGATTTTATATTTGTAATGGTAGTCAGTCAATAGTCATTATGGAAGCAAAAATATGGTGAATCTCAGTAGAGGATCATATGAGTAAGCAACACAAGAAGGGATCAAGATAACTTAGGAAGTGTTGTTAGGATCTACAAGGAAGTAGAAACACACAAAGAGGATCCCATCACTTTCAAACTGCATCCCATGCCACTTTTATCATATGAAAAAACTATCTAGACAACAAAAAATGAAGAACCAAGTCTTAACCAAGCAATTTCCCCAACCATAGTGTGTCCTCATGCTTTTGAATTAGATGAATTAAACATACATAATTAGGACACAGATAGTGTGGAATCATAAACTAATCTTATAAGGGATATTATAGCTGAGCCAATTGTAACTAATATAGACTTAACACTTTCTTTCCCTCTTCAAGGGAATTTCATGGCATAATCTGGGATGCCTAGAGGACCTAGCATTCAGATTGGATAGAGTATGATCCCAAATCTGATTAACCAACTAGCTACATGCCTCACGACATGGGCATTATTTTTGGAAGTGCAAGAGGTAGACTAGGAGGTGGCATAGGAGGAAGTGGTGGACTTCCCCCTCAAGGGATAGGGTCTGGGGGTTCTCAAAAAAAACTAGTGAAAAAACCACCACTACCAATGGTATATTATGAAATGATGTTTCACTTAACTGAATATCAAAGCATGGAGAATGTTTTAGAACATGTCCATAAGTGTAAACTTATTTGGAGGGCACGAGGCATCACTTCTTTTGAATAAAAAGACACATAACTCATGACTAAATTATTGGAGTGAACGCATAAATGGCATAGAAATTTTAAACCTCAACAAGTGGTGGTTTATTATGATCAGCTCAAAATGGCATTCTTTTAGGAATTTGACATTTCTAAATTTGAGAAACAGAGCATTGTTACATTAAAGGATATAAAGTAGGAATTAACTAAAAATGTAAGGGACTATGATGCAAGGTTAAAAACATTTTTATCAAAGTTATAATTTGAAATCAATGCTGCTTAGTATGCACAATGGTTTATGGGAGGTTTATTACTACCTTTTTTATTAACACTATCCAAAAATACTTTTAATATCCAATGCGAAGCTTTAGAAACTTCCCTTCGTGATGAATTTATTGGTAGTATTGAAACCAGCATTAGTTCCTTCATGGAAGCATAAATAACATCAATAGCATCATATCTTGAAAAAATAAATAAAAATAATGCATATGATACTCATATTGGTCTTTGGTGCACCGATTGTGAGTCTGAAGGACATAACTGTAGCAACTACCTACCCAAAAACATACATATTGTATTGAAGCAGTCATGTGAAATATGCCACGAAGAGAATGATGTACACTTCTTTCCTCTTTTATAATGAGCCACACATTCTAAGGCATCTGAATATTGTAAAATATGTGATGCTTACACCATGACATAAATCATTATCGATTGATTAGTGATATCCATGAAGCATGTGCATGTAGTACGTGCCAAGCCTCTATGTCTAATAATCAAGATAATGGTGGCATGGTTGAGGTAGAGGATGAGGATGAGTAGGTGATCATTTCCCACCAAAAATATGTTATAAGTGTGTATCCCTGAACCACTATCAAAGGGATTAACTAGTTTATCCTACATGTGCTTTTTGTAAAAAGGACCATCGATTGGAAGAATGTCCTAACTTGTACCTAGCCATCACTAAGGAGAGAAATGAAAAAGGTGAAAGTATGATTTGTATTGAGAAGCCACATTGGTGTGCATGTTCAATAGCCCCAATAGCTCAAAAAGTTAATATCATTCCATGTAGTAGAGGAAAATCTCAATATGCATCTACTCTTATTGAGAAGGTATAGTGTGAAGAGCTTCAAATGAGTAAGTATTCTGATGCCTAACATTATTCTAAGAATGTGCTCTAAGACACTATGATTCTGGTACAATAACTAAAAGGATAAATTTAATTTATTAAGGACCAAGAAGCAACATAACATGCAAATATGCAAAGGAAGCAGAGCCTCAAAATGTGGCATGAGATGATTTCAAGAGCTTTGCAATCATATGTTGGATGAAGACATTATCCCACAACTAATCATGTATCTTAAGAATTAGGTACAATCACCAACATATGCTCAACCTTAAATGACTTGACAGACTGAGGATCATCATTTAAATCATGCTCAGTGTTAAGATACCCCTATTCATCCTACCCCTCCAAAGGATAAAGAAATACTAGTAAATGCTACAATCAATGCTTGGGTAATTCAAGACATCTTAGTTGACACTGGCACTAAAGTTAACATCCTCACTAAGGATGCTTGGCATAAAATGGCTAGTCTGACATTATAACCTTCACCACATGTATTGTTCATGGATAATAAAAATCATGCTCTATCGATTGGCATCCTCGAAAATGCAATAATGGATATTCTTGGAGTACCTTTCAAAGCTAACTTTGAAGTTCTTGAGTTAGCAGAGGTCGATGAATTCCTAGCTCTATTAGGGAAACTTTTAGTGTTATGAAAATAATTTAGACTTAAGTATCAAAAAGTGCTAGATTAGTTATGAGAATGTTGATCAACATGTTGTTATTCCCCTAGATCAAAAACATGGGCCCCCATACATAGAATGTGTTAATATGGAAGAGGATATTAATCATAATTATAATGTCACTGCTAGAGATGGTGAGCAACTTGATCTCACTCTTGATGGAATTTTTTGATGGATAGACACTCAGTCCCTTTTTGATACTACAATATATGCTTGTAATTGTTAGGCACATGATGACTATGACCTCACTAGAAGAGTGTGTAGTGTCATTAGTAGTCGGGAGAATGTTTCACATCAGTATCATAAATGCCACAAGTTCATTCACCTTCTTACCAGTCAAGTCATGAGGGGACCAATGATATATGCACCCTTAGAAAGACTCGATGCAACCCCTTAATTTCATGGATAAATAGAAATCCATGATTTTGTCCAATGCCTTGAAGAATTTTATCACTCCAACAATGATCTTATACAATCCTTGGTTCACCTCTTTGATGGTATAGCTACAAGGTGGTGGTGAACCCATCATGATTGAATTTTCCAGTGGGATCAATTATGCTCTACTTTGCATCATCAGTTCCATCATTATAATCAAGTCAAGGGAATAATCAGTTGTAGTCGAGTACAAGCACCTGAACCCCATATAGAGGCTTATGAGTCAATATGGAGAGATAAAGAGTCTTACTTACCAAAAGTACTTGTGGGTACATGCAGTTTATGTAAATTTACAAACCTAGGTGTGAGCATGGTATTTTCATGAAGAGTGGCATATGGCTACCTAGTTTTGGCATCTATTAAAGGAAAAGATGAACATGACATTGTCTTATTCCTCTCCAAGAATGGATTTGCACCTCATTCTCTAGGCCATACATGAAGTAGTTATTAGTGACCCTAATCCCATTGAAGATTGCCTAAGATATATCCATAATGACCTAAAAGAAGGCTTAATTCTCTTTAATGAACCATTTGCACAACTTGTTCCCTTGCTAGAACTAGTCCTTAATCAGGATCAACGTGAAGAGATACATCTAGGAAAATACAAGCTAGTGTTTTAGGTAGAATAAGGTGAAGGGTCCAACCCACTCGAAACTATATCAAATCATTTGGATGTCCCTATGGACTATGGCACATAAGTTATTCATGACACTAGTCCTGATATAGACCACCTTTACTCTAGGTTCATTCAAACAATTCAATGCAACATCAGCATAGAGGTAGAACAAAAAATAACTATTCTAGGTAACTACTGGATTGACATAAAATTTTCAAAGATATTTGAGTTGTTAAAATAATACCAAGATATTTTTCCAAGAAGCTATAGTAGATGAAAGGAGTTTATCAATCCCTAGGTAGGATGCATATTAAACTAGTTGACGATGCTCAACTAGTTAGGAAAAGTCCATATAAGATGAATCCTAATCTATGGCCATGCGTAAAGGAAGAAATTGGTAGTATGTTTCATGTAGTATTAATCACCCCAATTGATGAATCTGAGTGGGTCGGTCCCATGGTGATAAATATAAATAAAAATGGATGCAACAGAATTTTCATTGATTACTGAGTACTCAATATGTCTTGCATCATTGATCCCTTCCCAATACCATTCATGGAGGAAATACTTGAAGGCATCACTAGGTCTAAGATATATAATTTTATAATTGGATTTTGGGGTACCATCAAGTCCAAATCACTGAGGAGGATCAACCTAAGACTACATTTACCACTAAATGGGGATCCTTCACATATACTATCATATCTTTTGGGTTGAAGAATGAACCAGTTGTGTTCTCACATATAGCTATTGAATCCTTCAAGGATTTCATCCATAAATTTCTGCAATCTTACTTGGATGATTGGACAGTCTATGGCTTGGTCAAGGACCATTGCTTTAATCTATGGCTCATACTTGAGCATTGTTGAGTCTTACAAATATCACTAAATTTAATTCAATGTCTATTTGCTACACCTTTCAGTGTTTTTCTAGGATATATTATTTGTAAGGATGGACTTCTTGTAGAACCAACAAAATTATCTTTCATTCTTCACTTTCTAGTGTCCAAGTCTCAATGTGAAGTCCGCACCTTTCTAGGACATATAAGCTATTATAATAAATTCATTTCTGGATATGCAAAGATTGGCACACCTCTAGAGGAACTTTTAAAACATAATGAGCACTTCATCTAGACTTGTTCCTATCAAGATGCTTTTGAGGCCTTAAAGGACAAGTTGTTTATTTCTCCAATCCTTCAATTCTTGGATTGGACAAGCCGATTCCATGTCCATGTTGATGCTTTTTGAATGCTAGTTGGAGCAATCCTTGCATAACCAGGTGAAGGTATCCTTGATCACTCAATCTACTTTTATAGTAGGAAACTTTCTCAAGTTGAGAAAAATTACACCACCATGGAGCACAAAGCATTGTCAATGGTCTATGCTCTATAGAAATTTTGATAATACTTATTGGCAACTCCTTTTGCATTTTATATAGATCATGAGGCTTTAAAGTACCTAGTAAAAAAACCTATGTTGCATGGATGAATCTGCCACTAGATATTGTTATTCTAAGAGTTTCAATTTTTTGTCATGGTCAAACCTAGAAAAACCAATTATGACCTTGACCATCTGTCTCAAATTGGTTCTAAAGAACCACTACATGATATTGAAGAATTGCTTTATGTTCAACTCTTTCAGGTTACTCATGTACCTGAGGAGTTGGAATATATTTCAACCTGTCTAACTATTGTCTTAGTGCCCAACTTTCTAACTTTATAGGCCAAAAAACAATTTTTGGTCCATGTCGCATCCTTTCAACTCATAGGAGGGGACCTTTACAAGCTTATCCAAGACAAAAATCTTTGACACTATGTCATGAAACATGAGCATTTCAAGGTACTCCAATAATTTTATGAAGGCATTGCAGGTGGATACTATGTTGGAAAGGCTACCGTATGCAAGGTTTTACTGGCTAGATTATGGTGGCCTATTGTCTTTCAAGATGATATATGTTCAGAAGTGTGACATTTATTAGTGCATAGGAAAACCCAATCACCGAGATGCCATACCTTTACTTCCAATTCTATCTCAAGAACCCTTTGAAAAGTGGGCCATTAATTTTGTTGGCCTCATCAGTCTAGTTGGAAGATGAATAGGTTCCCAATATATCATCACAGTAATTGATTATCTTACACGATGGGTTGAAGCTACACCAATGAGGGATTATACTGTTACTATTATTGTGAACTTCACTTAAGAACATATCATAACTTAGTTTGGATGCCCACTAAGTTTTACTAGTAACTGTAGAACCCACATAAATGAAACTATTTACATCTTATTTGCAAAATTCATGATTTCTCATCATAAAATAACATTATATCATCCCCAAGCCAACGGAACTTTTGAGGCATTCAATAAAATATTAGTCATAACACTGTTGACATTTTTTAATATTGGATGAACTTATTGGGATGATAGGGTATCTATGGTACTATGGTCTTATTGAAACACCTATAAGTGCATGAACAAGAGTACACTGTTCAATTTAGTATATGGCAAAGATGTAGTCTTACTAGTTGAGTTTTTGGTACCATCTATTCGTATTGTACATGTTGGAAAGTTGGATGAGGAGTCATCCTTGAAGTCATTTCTAGATACTTTGTTATAGCTATATGAAGCTCATTTCCTTACTCATTGCAGTCAGGATGTGGAGAAGCGCAAACAAAAAACATGGCATAATCAACACATCAATCATAAAACATTCACCCTTGGAATGAAGGTTTTGTTGTATGACTCCAATTTCGTGCATCATTCTATAAAACATAGAATTCATTAGGATGGTTCTTTTGTCATTCATAGTATTTGACCTAATGACACTTATTGATTACAAACGTTGGATGACCAATATCTTCCTAGGCATTACAATGGAAGTTAGATCTGGACTTATTTCACCTCTGAATAGTTATCATTTTATAATAATAAGTTTTACATCATTAGTCTAAGATTTTTTGTATTTAATAAAAGCGTTGCCTTTGTTGTGCACAACATTATTTTAATGTAGTTTTGCTTAAGTTTTGTACTTGTATTTTCATGGAGGAACACAACATATTTTTAGTGTGGGAATTTATTTGAATTCATGACTAAAGATAGGTGTGAAAGTTAATTAAGGCATGCAAGATAATTTAGGAATGCATTTTATTTAAGGTGCACAAATTACATAGCCCTAGGATAGGGTATTCCTACCAAATAGTTTGAAAATTTGAAGTAAATAAGAACAACTATCTTCCACTCTAAGAAAAACATAGGACATAGTTGTCTTCCACTTCAAAGGAAGGCATGGGATGGGACGTGTCATTAATATGAAAAAAAAGTGGTTGCAATAAATGTGCCAACATCGTGATAAGATAATACCATTAAATGCATTTATGGAAAGAAGCAATGATCTAAGAATGGTGGCCATTAAAAATGGATTAATGACAAGAAGTGATGGGCAAAAAGAAAGGGGGTACTAATTATAGGTTAACCCCCTTAAACCTATAAAAAGAAAAGTTGGCTCATTTTTACATTTTAGCTTTGCTTCTATTTGTGATTAAAGCACTAACAAGAATGAAAACCAGAGTGATTCCAAATCAAGTAAATAAGCACCATGAGTTTATAAATAGGTAGTGAGCTGAACATCAAGATACATAATCTACACATAAGGTAAACTTTGAAACATGACCACATCAAGGAAAACTTATAGTTACAGTTTGTATGGGTAGACACCCACCTTTAGAGGGCAACTAAGCACAGAAAGCTAAAGTTACTGACATAGCAATCATGTATTCTTTTGGGAACATTGGATGACCATGCCTCAACCTTCAAGCTCCTTAGAGGGTGATGCAGTCTAAGAAGAAGGCCTTAAGAATTGATCCATTTTTGGTGATACTAGAGGAAGAGGAAACACTTGGGGAAGAAGCAGTATTCATTAGATAAAAAGCAACTAAAGAACATGCACAACATGCAAAAAGAGAAGAAACTAGTCTAGCATACCAAGAAAAGAAGACAATCATATTCCTCCCCACCATTGATGATTGAATAAATACAATACCCATAGATGGTGTTGCACATGAAAAAATGGGTCTCAAAGGTACCCACTTGCATAGTTTTTTATTATAACCATCATCAGCCTGGGAATGAGGTTGAGTTATAGAATGACTATCGAGTTGAACATCAGAACACCAAGAACCAACTTGTGTATGAACTTAATATTTTCAATGCCTTGGATGTTACGAGGTTATTCCAATTATTCAATTTGCCTTACGTTGGAAAACCCATGGAGGCAATCAAGTTCCTACTCTTGCATGTCTATGATGACTACCTTTACATTGTCAGGCACAACATGAATATCACACCTGAGAGGATAAGTAAGGTGTCAGAGCTATAGTGTTTAGGATTATATGTAGCATATGACTTAGGGGACTTCAATGAGACACTACAATGCTAATGTACCAAAATAGGGCCATGCCATGCACATCAATAACCTACAAGATCCTACCCTCTAGGTTTTGGCACACATTATAATGACCAAGATCGATGATACTGATCATTGGAAAGAGGTAGATATGGCCCACCTCTACATCATCCACCAAGTTACTAAGATCTTGAAGTATAATTGGGCTATATGCTTTAGCCAAAAAATCATTGAAGACATGGAGAAGACCCATTAGATACCTAGTTATAGGTTTCCATGGGGATTTTTTTTTATTAATGGTGTTTGATGAGATCAGTGTACCTGATTACACCCTGAAATGGGCATACCCACTCAAGAAAAAGTCCCCTATTGAGCGCTATAAGGCATTCACATGCCTAAGGTATATTATCCCCACATATAAAATAAAAATTAAGCCTTGGTTTGATGGAATGAAGGAGGCATTTAGGAATGAATGACACATTCCAAAAGATTTGCCCATCTTGGATGGTGAGCAAGCTTAATTCATTGTGAAACAACACTTTTCTCTGGCACACATCAAGATGGTCCCTTTTGAAGAACTCTCTATGTGGTTGAAGCTACCTTATGCCTTTTTGGTTTCATTCTTCATTGACTTAGTGAACCGCATATATAATGCATAATCTATTGACTTAGAAGCAGATAGAATTGACCTATAGATTCACACCCTTTGGAAGATGTACATCTATCTAGGAAAGAAGGCATATAGGTAAAAAAGGAGACTGACCAAATTAATATCAAGTTTAAACCAATATTAGTGGGGAAATAGGTGCATAATCTATTCTACATGCTACAGCCCAGGCATAAGAGTTTAAAGGGCACATAGCATTCATAGCAAAATCTCCCACTAGTACCTCCTCTGATGAAGAAGAAGTGGGTTGGGCACGATACCAGCATAAGTTCACAATAAGTTCCTCCAAAATGGTAGAAGACTATGCAAGCATTATAACCTAGTCCTTCTTCTCCCCGATGTCTTCCTCCCTAACTTTTTCCTCCCTGACCTTCTCCTCCACCTTTGTAGGTCCCTCCACCTCCAAATTCTCCACCATTTCCCCCTCATGTTCCTCCACCCTAACCTTCACCTCATAAAAATTCATAGGTACCTTCACCATCAGGGGTTTTACTATAAAGAATGCCAAATCAAGAGCCCAAGTAGGAAGAACATGAATTCCATAAGGAAAAGTCAAACACCAATTCTAAGAAGACACCCTCCACATTACGAGAGGAGGAGGCAACCTTTGAATATTCACCGTTGGACATTGGGGGTCCATATGGCAAATAAGGGGATGATGATGATCAACAAATGAGCAAAATGGTTATCAATAGCACTTCTTTATCTAATGATACATAGGTCAAGATATTGGAGCACAACCTGAACAAAATGAAGGAGTTAATCAGGTCTGAAGAATAACCTTCCATTGATACATCCACTAATCTACATGTATAGTATCAAACAAGCATCCCTGATAGGATGTTATACTTATGGTCGCAGTTCCTTCCCCAAGATGCAACCCTTGGACATAAGGTGGTAGATGTCCTTTCTATTGGACATGTATAATGAGGAGTGCCATTTTTAGCTCCCTCAAGACAACCTCCTTTTAGTTCCTAATGTTCCAATGCTGTCAAAACCACTATGGGTTGATCCCCAAAAGATACGATAATATATGATAATTTAGATTGGTCAATTTCATAACACACTATTTGATCAGATTATCTATTGGTGGTATTATCTACATTAATAGAATTCATCTCACTACCTATTAGTATCATCAATATATATGTCAAAATATGTAATTCAAAGACTCATACAAATTACATTCTCCTAGAAATAATATCGCATCATAAGATAAACAAGGAGAAAACAAGATATACACATAATAATCTATGCATGAATGGATCTTACCTTAAAATTAATTCTAAAATAGAAATAATGATCACTATTTATACCACCTGAACAAAATACATAATAAACTATATGCTATTTCAAATAGATCTAAGTAACTACACCTCAAGACAAACCATATTAGCTTAGTCTAATGTTCTTAGGCATGACTACTATTTTATCAATAAAAATTTATACAAAGCAGTCATAGGTAAATAAAAATATATGCTCATATTCAAGAAAGCATAACTATAAAAAACAAGTTATGCAATGTATATAACTCTATCTCAACATTCATTTGCACTATAAATATTATATGCACACCTAAATGATATACTACTAAATTCTACAACACATATTATTCAAGTAACAACCAATACATATAAGTTTATTTAGGTGTGGGTCAAATACAATATGTACCATTTAGTACTTTTTGTATTGTAGAACCTTTGACATCCCATATAAAACCATTCTAACATTGGAATCATTGCACCAACAAATTAGATGAATCCATATGCTCAAGGCACATAACTTGATGTACTATTTTACACCAAGAATGTCAAGTCATTACATATAAAATACTCTCACAAAATATAAAGCACATAAGTTTTTATCATTTCATGATGCTAAAAAAGGTATAACCTGTCTGACATGTTTTCATAACACTATTCTTCTATAGATTAACTATTTGTCTTTGCTTAAAAATCACATCACTAACAATTACCATAACCTTTGTTTTGGTAAATCAAATTATATCTTGTATGCACATAACTTAAGGGCAGTATTCAATTGGTTGAAGTTTTCCACTTTATTTAATCTCACTATCAAAATAATATTTTAGATATAGGCACAATCTCTAAAGTCCTATTTAATCATAAGAATATCCAAGCCCATGTGTACATAATTTTCTATAAGAATACCCAAGTTCATGTGTACATAATTTTCTATAAGAATACCCATATATTCTTTAGTTGCTTCCAAAGTACATTCTAACAATTCAAAAATTAAATGCAAAGTTTTCAACAAAGATTTGGATTTCAACCAATAACTTTCATCACTTGATGTTGTCATATTCACTTTTATGGACATCTTGGCATGTCTCAAAAATATACCATCCGGGAAAATCAAAAACTTACCTAAAAACACAATATAATTGGCAAAATACGAATATCATGATAATCATGATCTTTATTTATAAAATGTATTTAGCTCGAAGGTATATTTAACCACATGAAATTTACCCCTTTAAATAACTCCTTGCTAAAAGTGTTTCCACTTTGCCAAATGAAATCCAATTCATGGTTTCTTTAATCCAAATGAAAATCCGCTAAATATGGATCAAAGAGACTCAACGACTGCCACAATTTACCGTATCTTTGCGCCAATGGCCTATATTTTCTACCAAACATCAAGGTCTAAATGCAATATAGAAATCCTAGACAAAAATAAAGTTCTATTGAATATCAAATTTGGCAATGATGAGGAACATAATTTCTTCTTTACATTCACTATTTCTTACCAACTGGGTAAACAAGAACATCCCACTTATTGAATTCGGACTATGCTCTCTTATAAAAATGCTACATGGGCAGGTAGTGTAATTTGACTTGTTATTATTTAAAATCAATCTTGATTCCACCTAATAATATCAATATTCCCAGTGAGACTTACATTGTTCCTACTACTATTATTGTTGTTGTTGTTGTTGTTTTTGTTGTTGTTGTAAATGTGACTCAAGTTCAAAAATTGTTATACTTAAATTGATGTCTCAGCTATTTAACTGGCTATATAATTAATTAAAATCATTGCACACTATTTTCTAGCCATAATTATTAATAAAACATTGTATATTTTAAGAGCAGTCACTACGCCATAAACTTTATTAAAGCATTGATATTCAAATACTACACAAACATGATAACTAAGTGCTACTTATAATATATATCTTACAGTCATACAATAGGTAAAACATTGACCATAGAATAAATGATACGTTATTTCAAATGTTTCATATGTTGGTTGATCCTTCTATCAAAGAGGACGATGTGTATAAAAAAAACTCAAATTTATAATTCAGTAACTTGCTTATTTAACTCAGCGATTTATTCCTAACTCAGCGATTTAGTAATAATATATATTCAACTTGTTATTATCATATGCCCAGTGACTTATTAAAATTTGGGATTTTTAGATAAAACATGGAAAAATCAATAAAAGACTCCAGTGTTTCAAAATTAGTTCTCAATGTTCTATCCTAATGGTTGCGTGACTTTTATTTTAACTTGGCGTTACAAGTTTTAACTTGGCGTTACAAGTTTTATACTTAGCATTACCAATTATATAAATTAGCATTTCAATTATTAAACTTTGCAATTTACCTATTCTTTAATTGAAAATTCAACTTCAACGACTTCAGCGTAGAATTCAGTGACTCAATCAATAAATAAGGCATTCAAATTACACTAAGGCATTTTAATTTGGTAGTATGGCATTTCAAACTTATTTGTTGGGGTCTCAACCTAGGTGTTGTACATATTACTAGGCATTTATTTTAGAACCCAACTACTTATTAATATACTCCAATATTAACACGGTACTGCCTATATAGTGACTTCTATATATATAACTATTTATATTTTAAACATAGAGATTTCAACACAAACCAAAATTATATAATGCAAACAACCAATTTGGAACTCAAACAAAACTTGATTTAATACGTAGCTTGTAAGAATGAAATGCATCTATGTATTTATCTCAGTGCAGCGAATATAATTTATTTTAAGATGTTGGTATAAAGGAATAAAGTGCAACTCTAATGATACAACTCCTTTTCTGCTTGGTCTTTCTCTCCTCCAATCCTTTTTGGTTCTCCGTATTTGTATATTGAATTCTTTAGATTACCCTTTTATTTATAGCATAACTTTCTACTAATTTTCACGCTACCCCTTTACATGCAAACTCTCAAGTTTTCTAAGTTTATTTTAAAATCAAGTTTTTCAAATTACCATGTCATGCTTTGTTTATTCAATAATAAATGAAAGCTTTATTTTTTTAATTTTAAGTAAATTCTTGCATGTTAATCAAGATCACATTTAGCTCCAGTTCTAAATTGATTAACCTTAGTTAATTCTTTTTCTTTCTCTAAAGCTTATTAACTAACATGCTAAATTTATTAATAATAAATCTATTTTTTTAAAAATTTAATAATCTTTCATGCATAATTTTAATTTTAAGAAAATAACCTTCACCAGGTACTTATGCCATTAAATGGTTTTTATTTGGTAGATAATTGTATTTAAGACAATAATACTTCTATTGCAATTAAATAATTATTTTTTGGATTTAAAATTAATAACCAAATCAATTAGACTAAAGAAATTAAATTCACACTAAAATTAATTTCATACACATAAAGATAATCCCAACCAATAATTCATAATTACGTACTACCATTTGTGCCTATCATTTAAAATTTACTGTGTATGGGTGTAGAGTCACTAGAATTTTATACTGGTATTTTCCCTAATTGTTCCATATAGCTGACCCTCTCTGATGATGCTCTCTCTCATCAAGATCTGATGGTAGAACTTATATTGCATCCAACTCGCAACAAGTAGGCAGTTAATCTGAGTCATCATAAACCAATGATGCAAAATTAATAATTATACATCATTAATGTATAAAATAATAAAAATATAACTGTTACATAATGTACACTAATCAACAATACTACTGTCTCATACTATTGTAAGTCAAAATGTTCAAATCAAAACAAATATAATCAGAGATTAATCAACGGATTGAAGGATATTAATTACATGGTGAAATTGGGATGTGACATCAATTCCTTTTGTTGCATAGGGTAATCATCGACATATGTCATTCAAATGGCATGTATGGTAACTATAAAAAAAAGTACCAATGATGAATCTTAATAACGAAACAATTAAAATAAGCAACAATGATTATTATGACTTGACCTTTAGTGTAGTATCAAAAGTATGCTCATTGTACGACATGCATATATCTATTTCATTTACCATTAACTGCTACACAAGAATAAATAATAGTATATATGTACATCATAGGAAAAAAGAATTAAGACTCCGTGTAAAACCTCTTCTGCTCCATTTACAAGTAATATAAATGTTCTCTAGAAATCTAATAATATTATTTAACACACTTTATTTCATTCATTCGTATTAATGCATAGATCTACTCTCATTTGCATTAAAAATATCATTTTATGAAAACATAAAGTCACATCCTTTTACTACTATTTAAACCCTTTTTTTGACAAATAAAAAAGTTTACTGAAGTCATGCAATTTGAAAACCAACTAATATTGTGCGATTATATTTTAGTGTCTACATAATGTAAATGAAAAAAGTTTTGAATATAGTTTTTAAAATAAGAGAAGTTACAATATCTAAATTTAACTAACACTCATAAATTGGAGGGTCCATACTCTCTACAAATCACAAAATTTATACGAAAAGAAAAAAGCTAAATATTAAAAAAATTGGATTAATTATCTAACTAAACTCAACAAATCTGTGAGCGCTATTTAAACTTATCCGACTACAAGAGGTTGAAACCAATGTATGTAATGAGAAACCGGCTGAGATTCATAAACCGCAAATGGTTAAATTATGTATTGAGGTAAAACTTAGACAGGCGGCCATTAAAACCAGCCGATTATTTAATATTTTATGAATACAAAGTCAACGCCCGAACTCACCGGGAAGGGTCGTTATAAATACATATGTCGGCTCGTTGCAATAGATTTGCAGACTCTGAACGGCAGAGTCGTGAGTTGAAAGCCACGCCTCGCTCATTGTAATCCCATGGAATGAACATATATCATCTGGATAGGGTGCAATTGGGAGAATGAGCGCATCCGGGTCGGGTGTTTCCACTTTGAGTTCTGATCAGGATGAGCAGCAACGAATCAACATACGAAGCGGGGAACGCTAAAGTTACATACGGCGTAGTAATAACACTCGGGACTCTGGTTCTTATAACGCTGGTGTTGCTAAGTTAATATGAAATCTATATTATCTTTCTATTGTATGTAGATGATATGTTTGTTGTAGGGTCTAACATGCATGATATAAATGAGATCAAAAGAAAACTAGAATAATCTTCATTTGTTTGTTGCAGGGTCTAACATGAATGATATAAATGAGATCAAAAGAAAACTAGAATAATCATTTGCAATGAAGAATTTCAGTGCTGCAAATAAAATCTTTGGTATGAGAATGATAAGAGACAAAAAAATATATATATAAAATTGACATTGTCTCAATAATAATACATTAAGAAAGTGTTAGTCAAGTTTAATATGCAAAATGAAAAACCAGTGAGTACACTTTTGGGAGGGCACTTCAAATTAAACAAGGAATAATGCCCTAAAATGTAGGAAGAAATAAATTACATGTTGAAAGTGCTCTATGCTTCAACACTTAGAATTTTAATGTATGTTATGGTGTGCACTAGACTAAACATTTCTCATGCAGTGGGCATTGTCAACAAGTTTATGAATAATCCAAGAAAAAATAATGAGGATGCAATGAAGTGGACTCTTAGGTACTTGAGACGGACCACTGATAAACAATTGTGATATGAATGGTTAGATGTTACATTACAAATATATGTTGATGCAGACATGGATAGATATTTAGATGGTAAGTGGAGCACTGTAGGTTATGTATTCGCTATTAGTGACACAACAATTAGTTGGATTTCAAAATTACAGAATGTATTATAGCTAGAATGTATTATCAATTAAATAGGTAGAATGTATTATAGCTACAAAAGCAAGGAGATTATATGGATGTAATGGTTCATGAAAGAGTTGACGCAGAAGTAGGAACATTACAAGTTATATAGTGATATTTAGAGTATTATTCATTTAACAAAGAACTCAATATTCTAATTAAGAACTAAACATATACAACTTAGGTATCACTTCATTCTTTTAATTTTGGAGGATGGTCAACTGAAGTTAGAAAAGATCCATACGAGTCAAAATCCTATAAATATGCTAACAAAGGTAGTAACTAAAGAGAATGTGAAGAGGTGTTTATCTTTAATAGGTCTTCAAGGATAACAAAGAGGATGAAAAACATTTCAGGGTCAAAATTCAAAGAAAAGTCCAAGGAAGAGTTGTAATAGTGGAATTACAACAATTAGTCTTCAAGTGGGAGATTGTTGGATGGTGGATCCTAATCTTATTATAATGCACATTTCCCAATATGGGACTTTTGGGGGTGAATCCCCTCAAATAAGGTCTCTATGAGGGTCGAGGGGGGAGGTGACCATACTTAGAGCCCCTGCTAGTGTGGGTTTGGGGGCAAAGGATAACAACGGCGACGCCGAGGCGAGGAGAGGAGGGATCGATGCGGGCACGTTGAATTCGTATCCGAAGATGATTTATAGGGAGAAAACAAGTATGGGGAGAAAACAAGTGTAAGTGTAAGCTGTCCTCGTCTGAAATCGCAGAGTTGCTGTTCAATTTGCATTACCGATTACAACGAGTCGGACGTGCTGCGATTGATACCCGATTGCGGTCACATGTTCCACCTCCACTGCATAGATACCTGGCTCAGTCTGCACGCCACGTGTCCCGTCTGCAGAACTTCTCCCCTGCCTTCGCCCATGGCTACGCCTCTCCCCGCCCATTCTCAGGTTTAATAACAATAATTATGTGGCCAGCGTTGTGATATGCGATTAAACTTACTGTAATATAATAGTGCCGCCCTTGTGTTCGTTTGGATTCCGCTGTAAACATTCCAACTCCTAAAAATGGTCTTCTGGGTGTTTATTAGTCCAAAAATTATATTGTTCGAGGGTATCTCTAATTTTTTTGGGGTCCAGATTAGATTCATTGGTATATTTATGTATGTTTTTTAATTATTATTATTATTTTTTAAATATGAGATGTGGGTTTGAGGTAGAATTTATTATTTAAGTTGGAAAAACTTAATGAACTTTTTATATCATAAAATAAAAATCACATCCATAAATATAAGTATAATATTGAAATGGTTGTAGTTTAATTTGTGAAGATGATGGTTGTTTATATTTATTTACCAAAGTATAAATTCTTCTAAATACTATGGAAAAACTTAATTAACTTTTTATATTATAAAATAAAAATCACATCAATAAATAGAAGCATAATATTGAAAGGGTTGTAGTTCAATTGGTGAAGATGATGGTTGTTTATATCTACCTATCAAGATATAAATTCTTCTAGATACTTGACATAGAGAGTCATGTAGTTAGGATCGTGTCTTGGATGATTTTGATGGTATGGATATCTCTTACTCATAATTGCTTAGCCGAAATACCTCATTAATTTAAATGTATGTTTAGTCAATATTGTAAATTTGCTATATATTTATTTCTAAAATATAATAAAAAATATTGTGATTCTATGTAATACTTTCAAGCATATAAAAATAGAAATATAATAAATTGCATTCAAAAAAAAAAAAAAACCTTCAAAAAAATATATATAATAAATATTTCTCAAAACAATAAAATTATATAAGTATATGGAAAAACTTTTATTTTGGGAGAATAAAATTTTGACAAAAATTAAAAAGAAATATTTTGAATTAAAAAGAATTTATAAATAATTGTCAATGATGTCATGAATTTATGAATAAAATTGTCTTGTTATATCGATGACGATCAAATGATTTTAGGTTGAGTATCTATTAGTGCTTGCTGGAGGTATTATAGGTTTCGCCTCCAGGAAATAATTTATCCTTCTTCGTGCCCACAGCCAATAGTATCATGCAGTTTATGGAAATATAAAAGTATTTTGGAATGACTAAAAACAAGTAATAATTTTTTATTCAGTTTCTCATTGCTACTAAAGCGGTGCTTATAGTTTGTGGGGCATGCGACCAATCGGAGGGCTTGGTTTTCTTCATTTTCCTTCGGCTTGCACTGCCAATAGCACAGACATGATTGCAGTTTACTTTGCTCGGATAGTCGACGTGCCTCAAGGGAGAGAATATAGATAACAACCTATACCAACTGGCCGTTTTTCCTGCAGGTTTGTGGCAACTAAATTATCGGTCATGTTCCTTTCCTGGCGTGTGATCTTCACCCCTCACTTTGTTGGCTAATTATTTTTTGCAAGTCTCCTATGCGTAAAATCCATTAGTATCTCATAGGATCGATAATGGTGATCAGGTATCCTACCCCCTACATCATTGTTGACTCAAACCCCTTTATCTTCTTTGTGTAAATGTCATTATTTATTCAGTTTTTCTACCTTACAAAATTTTCACTAGGTGAGCTAGAAAATTATGTGAAAATATGGCTTGCTTTATAGGTAATGTTATGGCCACTGTCTTTTGTGTTGTAGGTGAGAGGAGAATAGAAAACAAGCTATAGAGCCTTAGGTTAGAGAAGAAATCGATACAGACTTCTGCAGCCATAGTAAAAATAGAGTAACTTCAGCCAAGGTATGCAATGTAATGTTTGGGAATTTTTAAATCGATTTTTTAATGCACTTTTACAAAACAATTCTTGGCTAGACAAGGCCACCACACAAAAGGCATTGAAGAAGCACTTGACCATGTTGGTAGTATGTGTAGCTGGTATTCGCGTTGTCCCTTATGTTGCCCATTTTCTCACTAAAGACAGAGACATTGAGCTCAAGCCTGAATTCTAAGTATATATATGATTTTTTCACAGGGTAAAGAATCAGGGCCTTTACTTAACTTTTAATATGCCAAGTATTTTTAATTTCAAGCCTTGTCTAAGGTCATTACATTTTTATATTTCTTTTTATTATGGTTTTAAGCTGTTTACATGAAGGGTTCATATTGTATATATATAACATTGTATACCTTTTTCTTTGGTTCAGGTTTTAAATTTGTACATTAATGAGGTAGATTTTCTTAATAATCTTAACAAGAAAAATGGGCTTTCGCTTAGTTAAACCCTAAAAAATAAAGGTCATTACATTTTTATATTTTTTTTTACTATGGGTTTTAAGCTGTTCACATGAAGGGTTCATTTTGTATATATATAACATTGTATACATTTTTTTTTTGCTTCAGGTTTTAAATTTGTACATCAATGAGGTAGATTTTCTTAATAATCTTAACAAGAATAATGGGCTTTCGTTTAGTTAAACCCTAAAAAATAATAGGTACCAAGATCTATATTTTCTATTATTAATTATGGAGAAAATGATATATAATAACATGGCTAAGCTTATTTGTTGTGTCGACTTTTAAAGGCCAAAGGTCTTGCCCAAAGATTTAACAATGTTTCATGCATAATCTAAATTATTCATCATGTACTAACAAGATCTTGATTGGGTTCTTTTACGACAGAGCACTTAAAGCAAAGTTTTTATAATAACCTTTTATTCTTTTAAATGATATTTTCAGCTATCTTGCTCTTCATTAATTCTATTGACACTCTATTGGATTATGTCCTACTTGATGATTATGTTTTCATGTTCTAAATAGCTTGCCCCTGGTGGCCAGGTTTAGCTCAATTGGCCCTAAGATTGGTTACAATATCAAAACAAAGTAGTATAAAATTTGAATAGTAATAAAGTGAAGGGAAAAATAAATTCCCTTGAGATTCTCATATGCCAAATCGGTGCGTGTCCTGGATGCACTTGAAAACGCTGTGTTTATCTTCTTACCTTGTTACGGTTCAGTGACTATTCCCAAGTTCGACTTGAACAAGTTTAGCTTGGTTGTTCACAAATATGAGCTGCTACATTAGAATTAATTACAAATTTCCATCAAAATAAATTAGATTGTTTCGGTAGAAATTTAATCAACTCTTAGTAGAAATATTCTGAAAATTTTGCGATGTTTTTACAAGCGTCGAGTTAACTCTTGTTCCTTGACTTTAAAAGTTACTACCTTTGTTTGAATTGGGTTACCATACTTTGCTTTCAATTTTACATCTCCAAGAAATGACTATTATCATTTCTTTGCTAAGCAACTGTAGAGTTTCAGAGTAGCTATGGAATGGACATTGAAATAATAATTGAAAATTTATAATTATTATTTGAATTAGTTTGTCTGAGCTTTTTTCATCAGCATCAAGTCGTCTCTTGCTTTTTGACTAGTTGATTCAATTACCTAGCCCGAGTCAGAGTCTTCAGAGTTTATATTTTCGTGGTCGTGCATTTCTGTTAGATTTCTATCATAATGTTGTTTGTATGTTTTTTGCACGAGGAATTTTTATCTTAACAAACTTTTGTGTGTGATTACGAATACATAACTTTTTTTACCAGTCAACCAATGTATTCTTTATCGATCACACTATTTCTGTATTTTTGATTTTCATCTGAAGTTGGCCATTTTGATTTTTTACCAATTTGCATATCCTGGACTTAATGTCCATATTTTTATATTGGAATCTATGTTTTCACCCTTGCCTATCACCAAATCTTGAATAGTGAAAAACATCTACTACGTGATTACGATGACAAGCTTTAGTTATTGCCAAACCTGTAATGTCGAAAGGCTCACAACAAATTGCTATGTTATATGATCTGCAAGGTCCCTATGTTGTACGAAAGGTTCTTGTAAAGAAGCTTGAGACCAGCAAGCTGTAGAATTTGTTTAGGTTGTGCAACATGATTTGGTCTGAGAAATAGTTGGATCTATTAATCTCGTCTATTAGAATTTGTTCATTGGATTGTTCTTCTATTATTTATTTACTTATAATTGGAGTCTGCTCATGGGTAAGTACATAGCATAGATAAAAGAATGGCCGTAGTTAATATATGACAAGCATGTTTTGTATTTGAATATTTTTTAATTTATTCAAATCTAAAGTATGTTACAATTTTTTATGAATTATAGTATATGTTTGTTTATCTTCCTATGCATAATATATTTTTAAAATGAAATTTTACCTATTTTATAATATATTGTAGGGCATAATTGCTTACATTAATTTTTACATTGGAGCAAGTGGTTTTTTATTTGGGCTGAATATACTGCACAAGGTAGAAGTAATTGTCTTGTATAACCTTTTAGCAAGTTTGAAGTATTAATTTAAAAGTTGGATCAAAAAACCATTTTCAGTTTAGTAACATCATGAAAACACAAAGGGACATGCAAGAAACCACAACATATTGCAATAACTACAAGAACGAATGTCTATACTTTTATTCGCATCAGCTGTTATGAAATATAAAAACTAAAGACAACAACAATTTGCAATGCATTAAAAAAGAGAAAGTGCTCGATGAATTATTTTCGACACTAATGGTCCAACAACATACGTAAAGTATATAAAAAACAAAGAAAGCATAATCCATCTACTATTAGAACTTATCATGCAAGGTATTTTCAAAATTGACAATAATAATCTCATTTGGCATATTTTTTTATAGATCTATAAAAAAGGTGTGAAACTATTTGATAATTTACCCTTTACAAAATCTCCAACTTTGTCATGATAATTTATACAAGTTATACTCATAACTGAATTCCAAATGTTATAGAATTTTTCCTATCTCAAAAAAAAAAGCTACACCAGCTCAACCTAGATCATAAAATCCCCATCCTTCTAAAGGTAAATACTCTTTACACCAACCTCATGCTAAATGTCATTTTGTGATGTTTTCACAAGCATTGAGTTAATTCTTTTTCCTTGAATTCAAAAGTTAATAACTTTGTTTGAATTAGGTTGCCATACTTTGCTTTGGATTTTACATCTCCAAAAAATGACTATTATCATTTCTTTGTTGACCAACTATAGAGTTTCATAGTACTTATGAAATGGACATTGAAATAATAATTTAAAATTTATAATTATTATTTGAATTAGCTTGTTTGAGTCTATTATTGAGTTTCTCTAATATTTTTTTATGAGCATCACAATCTTCAAGGTTTATAGTTTCTTTACCAATTTGTACACTACATTATTATGATGACAAGCTTTAGTTTTTGGAAAACCTATAGAGTCATAATGTACATAAAATGCCCCATTTTTTATTTCTTATAAAAATGTAAAAAAAAATACCATGTTAGTCTATTTTTGAGAAGGATCTAAAATTTGAAGGCTAAATATTTGCCTTGGAAGCAATTTCAGTCAATTGAATTTTGAATTGAATCCTTTGATTTCAACACAGTTCGATTCTTGGTTTTTGTTGTTGAATCATTATTAATACTTAAAATATTTGCCCTGGATGTAATTTCAGTCAATTGAACTCTGAATTGAATCTTTTGATTTCCACATAGTTTGATTCTTTATTTTTGTTGTTGAATCATTATTAATACTTAAAATGATAAATATGAGAAATAATAAACCATGATATGAAAATTTATTAACAAATTAAATATATAAAATTTGGATCAATTCCTTCCACTAAACCTCTCTACATAATGTTGTGTGATAAGGATTCACATAATGTTCTCTTTTTTTAGTGATTGGAGGGATGCTTGAAAAATTATTGGAGTGTAGTTTTAACACTCCCATTTATATTTGCTTCAAAATTTTAAGGTTGTTTTAAAAAATCTATTTTGAATATATCCTCATCTTTTTAGTTTGTATAAGTATTTTTTAATTCAAAATCACTTACATAATTCTATTTGGAAGTACTCACTATATTCTATATAAACTATGAAAATACTATTGCTTTTATCTTTTGAACTATTCTTTTATATATCCTTCAATCATTGTAGAGGATTTTTTTTCTATTTTTTTTTTTTTTTTTTTGGTAACATCTTAAAAAACATTTATTAGAAGGTAGGACAAGGTAGTTCATGACATGATGTGGGAATGAGAGTTGCTAAACTTCCTTGTAAATGTAGGTTTACAATGGTTACATGTGGTTGTGTGTACTATGTGCCTTTTTTAACTAACCACTTGTACATAATACTTTAAGATTGATATTTATAATGAGAATGATGATGGATGATATTTCTAATGCAAAAATTTAAGGGCATTAATCTTATTGGCTAAATAAATATCATAAAAATAAAATGTGGCCATTAATAATTTAAAAAAATTGAAAAAATGACATAAGTTTGAAGTAAAGATAGCTCAAAGTCAAGCTAAACTTAACTTAAGCTTGAAAAATACAAAGAAATTATATTTGAAAAGTTGATACAAAAGTGACCTTTAATTTGTTTAGTTGTGTCACTTTTGTGACAACTTTCCTAATAGGAATTTATAAAATTTTCATGTGAAACACATTAAAAAACAACAAATATCAATGCTAAATTGACCTTAAATTGGTGATGTAAATAGACATAAATGCAATAGTGTATCTAATGATTGAAAAGTTAACAAATTCAAGACAAAACAGTAAATGCACTATTAATTCAAAGAGCTTGAAAAGAAGGTTTAGAAGTATTGAAGGCATTATAAACAAACATAAGAGTGTCAACGTGTTCCAAATAATATATCCAATAACTTTAATAAAGAGGAGAAAGAAAAGAGATAAGAAAGAAATATCCATAAAATTTGTTAAACATATCTAATTTAAACTTTTTTTGATGAATCACTATTTTACATGGTTATCTTGAGCTAAAAGTCAAGGACTGAGGGATATCCATTCCACCAAAGTCATTTGGGCTATGATCCTGATGTCATCTCTTTTTGTGTTTCAGGTTTTCTAATATGCAAATTTTAGTAATGTGTGTCTATGATATAGTGAGCAATAGAAAAATGAACCCAAGTAACATCAATTATGCAACCAAAATGATTATGACTATTAGATAATTTTATAAGATTTTGGTGACACCTGAGGGATAAATTATTGAAAACTAAGTTAAGACAAACTCGACTAACTTCATTTTTAAGTAGTTAGTGGTGACAAAAAACTACTCATAAAGTTTAAGTGAAACCTTGTGGAATGATTCTTTGTTACCTAAACCAAGAAAACCTCCTAAGAGTATCTTAATCTAATAAAACCAAAGGTCATAGGTTATTCAATATTTTCAAGTGATTTGTATAATGCTTTGTTATTGTACTTTGTGAGCCACTACAAAGAAGGAAATGAGAGTATGTTAATTCATGCAACATCATATCATATAAATGAAGAAACTGTACAATTTAGGTGACACAAATCCTTTCTACCATAATACTGCTATCTCCCAACTATTTTATCTATCCATCAAAGCATCTTTTCAAAACCAAAATATGCTCATCTCGATTGTTTTTGGCCACAACCTTGTGCACGATAAATCAACCATCATTTAATGTTTTCAAGTGATGCAAAGAAATTATAGGATGATATTGTGATAGATTTTAATTATTTTATTTATTTAACATGCAAAATCTTAAAGCTTGTATGTTCACAAAAATAAAATAATTTCTATAAAACTATAAAACCCTGTAGAAAATTGTCAAGATTGTACCTTTCATCAAATTTCTAGGTTAAAGTATTTGATAGTAATAATTATTTAATTTTACCCTAAATAGATTTATTTAATAGAATGCTCTATAAAATTAAGTATAAAATAATCAAAACTACTTTACATATAGATTTAATTGTTACGATTTAAAGACATTATAATTTTCCCAGCTTTTGTTTAGTGTAGGGTTTTCAAAATAGATTAAGAGTACTTAATGTCCCCAGAGGAAATGAGCGAGCATGAAAAAAAATTGATCTCATCCTGCACTAATTTGAGAAGACATGTTCTAATTTGTATATATAACATAGAATCAAAACAGAAATCCAAAAAGAAACATTGTCCTTAGAACTCTATCCTAAAAGCTTTCAAAATGGATCACAAGTAAAACACCATGTATACATTTACACCAAGTTTTGTTTGTTTCCAAAAACTTTTTTATAAATGATAACAAACCTTCTACATCTACTGCATCCATCATAGCCACCACGAATCATTTTTCACATAGCTAAAACTTATACAAAACACATAATTAATAAACTATCAAGATAAAAGGAATCATAAACTCAATACATGTAATCTTTTAAATAATTGGTTTTTCAACATATTTTGAAATTAGAGAGTATAGAAAGGAAACATGATTCAAATCAAAGAACAAGATTTGAATACCTGTAGCAACTGAGTTATCATGTGCTCCATTACCATGCATATTATGGAGATTATGTTACCATGGTAGAATTAATATCAATAGATAAAGATCTTCTAAACATATTTTTTCGGGTATCTATGATTGTATATAATTACATTATAATACGTGAAAACAATATTGTATCCAATTTAATAGCTAAATTTCATCCCCACCACTCTAAGATAGAATGATTTACCAAGAATAAAAGATCTTCTTTTTGAAACCAAGTTGATATCCGAGGATTCAATTGAGTATTCAATGAGCTAATTCCTTGAAATTTTCCTATCCCAACACCTTAAGACCCCTACAAAATATTTAAAATTTATTCTTGATGATTTTATACATAGTTTACAAAACATAACCCATATAAAAAACATGGTTTTAGTCTTTTTATACTTGTGTCAAGTTAAGATCCCCTAATTAGTCAATTTTTCTTACAAATAAAATTCAAGATTCTAATTTTATGTCAATAAAAATAAAGGCCTTTCTAGTCCACCTTGCAACCATAGAATAAGGGGACTTGAATTCCCTTTGTCTCTAGTAGTGTGGTAAATCCACTAGAACATGTGCGCCTCTACAATTCTAATTTTTTGAACAATTTGGAAGAGATTATCAAATCTATGGTAGAGTTATCACAAATGGAAATCATATAAATTATCTGATTTAAAATAGGATTATCTTACAACATGGATATATTTCATCTTACAGAGTAGATAAAATTCTAATCTTTAGTTTTACTAAATTCTATATAACCCCACTCTTCAAATCTATCTGGTGTTCCTGATATGACATTTTCTACAAAAGATTAATAGCCAGTTGTTACTAAACAAAAAACTAAAATCAATAGGTGCATCTGGACCTAAGAATAGAGTTTCCCTTTAGATCAATAAACACATCTAGTCACCAGATTCTAATATATCTCTAGTCACTAGACTCTGATCTCAAATCCCAAGATAAGTAGATAGGTATTCTTAATTTGTAACAACCTCGTTGGGTTCTACTTAGAAATACATAAATTTATTTTAATTAAATACATTTATTATAAATATATTACACCATGATAATCTAACCAGTGATCATATAAAATATTCTATGTGTAATAAATATAAATAAAGTATACTACATCATACATCGTTGATCACTAACATCATAAGATAAAGATAAAAGGCAATTATAATTAACTAGACACTATTGATACATGTCTATATTCATTGTTGTCAATGTACATGAAATAAGTAATTATATCTCTTCGTGATATTATTTCAATAATAAATACAATACAATGTTCATATGTATAATATACATGGCTCCCTTCAGCATAATTCCCTAGACTCTAGATCTATGGGAATCTCAAGTGTCATCTTCAATTAAGTATTATTATGGGAAGGGAGAACATCATCCAAGTAATTTTTCACATCAACCACAGACCAATAATCCCCTGCACTAATGCCATTAGGTAATTCCCCTCCCTTCATGAATGAGTAGATAGTGATACCACGAGAATCTAGAGAGACAAGCTTATACCTGTCTGTTGTATGATTTTTAAAATTAAACATGCAGTGTATCATAGAAAACTCATTCTATTGTAAGATATCATACAAATATGTAAATCATACTTATGAAATGATAATGTCTCACTAAACATACTTTGACCAATATTTTTAGAGATAATAAATAATAACCATCTATAGATCAATCAAAATTTATATACACCACTTGATCAGATTGCTTTCATCTGGCATTAAGATGCTAGTAAATCAGTGAAGTCTATCTCACTTCTTACATAGTATCAGCTATATGAGATTGGTTAACATAATAAAACTAAAATATTCATATAATTTACATTCTAATAATAATAATATCACATAACATGCTAAACATATGATAATCTAAAAACATACATTTATTTCATCAAATGTATAAATGAATCTCACATTATTATCTATCTCATAATAGAAATAATGACTACAGTTTATACTATCTAGATAAAATACACATTTAACTACAGTTTCTAATTATTATATGTATTTTTAAAATATACTACACCCTATGATAACCCATATTATCATACCCAAATATTTTAAAATATAACTACTAATTATCATAATCAGTCATAATGAAGTATTTATAAATCCATGAAAATATAAATTTTTATTCAAGCAACTAGAAATGACAAAGAAAATCTTAGTTCATACAAACATAAAATATTCCATTCTAGCATTCACTACTCTCAAGGGTTGTATGCACACATAAATAAATTCCTACTAATTATCATAAACATGTTATTCATAGAAATAGCCCACACACATTTAATCTGTCAAACGTATGTGTGTGTTTAGACATACACTTTGTTCCACCTGTGTATAACGTACATTTAGACTATAATTTAACTAAAATATTCTATATGACATCTCATAATATCATAGTTTATTGCACATAAACACACTACTTAATTACGAACAACCAATCTTATAATTTCAAGAATCAAACAACTCATAATCATAAATAATAACCAAGCAAGTATAGGTTGTACCTTTTGAGTATAACTTATGTTTAAACTACATAATAGAATTCAAAAGAAACATAACTTATAGGCAAAATCATGATGTATTAGTATATGCTATATATGTCTAAACACTTGTACAAATATGCTCACAATATATACTGCACATAAGTTTTAATTACTATATATATATATATATATATATATATATATATATATATATATATATATATATATATATATATATAAAGTTTGATCATGTTATTATCAAAGAGTCAGATAATTCATAAATAAGTTATACCATAATTTTTATATTTTAATAATTTAATTTTTTTTAGGAGATTATTTTCACATGATTATAGTTTTGGTCCTACAGATACCTTATGACTTGTTTCAATCATATATGTAATTATAGGTATAATCATTATGTATGATTACTTGTATATGCACCATATGTAAGCACTGAAATGATATGAAAATACTATACCAATATTTATTTATAATAATAATAATAATAATAATAATAATAATAATAATAATAATAATAATAATAATAATAATAATAATAAAAATAATAAACATTGCATAATAACTCTTATAATCATTTATAACTTTAACTAAGGATATAAAATCACATATCTTATCCCAACATAATGAAGACCTATTTTGAGCTATAAATGTGCTTTATCAAAGTTACTTTATGTCTTTTAGTATGTTATAACCACATATAAATGCCTACAGTCTTTTTACAAAATCAATTTCACCTTGTCCCTTTTTATGTGTGTGTGTTTTTTAAAAGCCTATTTGCATATAAATCCATTTCATACACCCAATTATTAATAAATCATAGCACAAGTAGGTGACGCATAAGAACTCATGTCTTGTTGATATTCATGAAAGTAGCCATTGTTTGGGTTGAATAAACACTATTCTAGTATTCTATGATACTAGGATAAAACATCGGGGACAAGTTATCTTAATATAATAATATAATAAATTAATGTTAAGATTTATTACACAAATTGAAATAATATTCATTGCTTAATTATCCTTAGAGTGCTCAACGACTTGCCAATATCTATTGCCAATTTAATACTCAATGTTTTGGTAGGCATGCATGCAAAATTAAGTTATACGACATATATTATCTTATGGAAATGAAAGCCTATTTACATCAAGTTGTATGGTGATACAACATGAAATAAAGGATAATATATAAGAGTTATCATATAATACTACTACTCAGATCACCCCACTAGATCCACTAATTTAGTTCTGAACAGATATTCCCTTTTAATATACCAAGTTGCCTTGTTGACCAAATTAAGAGTTGCCCAAATACAAGTATTTTATAATGTCTTATAATAGGCATATTCTATTTTAATAAATATTATCATTTTACTTCAAAGAATCTGATCGATTTGCTTTATGAGTAATTAAATATACCTATTCGACTCCCTAAACATCTACTCAGATTAATAGGTATATATATGGGTTTATGCTCAACAATGTACAGAATTAGATCACAATCCAAAAAAAATACAAACCATTCCCTTAATTCACCATATTATACCCTGAATACCTAGTAATGCACATGTAGTGGTTTAATATATTTGAGCCCCATATCACTGCAGTCAAAAACAAACACTGTTATTAATTTATGGCTCAACTATAACCATTGTTCTCAAGGATACAAAATTTTACTGATCCTAATTTAATAAGGCACTAGGTAAAACTAAATCATTTCCCCTCTATAAATAATGCAGATTTATATATTTCAGTTTACCATAATTAAATCATTGCACTGTATTAATGAATCACCACATCATATTATGAGTCATTGCACTCTAAATTCAAATTTAATTTAGAACTATTTATTGGCTCCATAACAGCATCATTGTAATCCCTATTAACATCATTGTATATATAACTAGTATCTTTGTATAGCTAATATTGTTAAATAAAATAGGTTCGTTATATGTAAATGTCCTTTTATCTATATGAACAAATCATTAAACTTCAATTATCAGAATATGTGGTATATTTTATTTTATGTAACCATGTACTAGATGTGACCTAAGGTATATAAGCTGAAAATAAGGATATGTGTGTGTGTGAGAGAGAGAGAGTCACCATAATCATAATATCCTAAATAAATATTCTACTATGTCAATCGCCACCCTCAGATTGTTTGTATGACTATATTTTAGTTTGTATGGATTCAGATTTAACATAAAATCTCTATGTTTCATATACAACCATTATGAGTTTATAACTCTCCATTGGATTTGCAAACTAGTCCTCTAAAAATATACAGTCCAAAATGTATAGATTGCCAAAAATCTATGTTTGATAATAACACAATTTTAAGTTTTTGCCTACCTATAATTTCTTGTTATTCCTCTATTGGATTGATTATATTTTTACTTCTTTTCTATGTGCTACACCTCCTTCTCTTTGTGCTACACCACCCTCCTCCTTTCCTTCATTATCTTCTTTCTTATTATCTATGAAAAGGGCGAAGGGCTTTTTTAGATTTTCCTTTCCCTCTTGTTTTTTTTTGTTTTTCTCTATTTTTCTCATTATTTTAAGAGTTTTTTTCTTTTTTTCTTCTATATTTAAATCTTTCTTATTTTTCATCTTATTCCAATTTTTTATTTATTTATTTTAGTTCCTATTATTTTTTAATATTTCCCAAATTATCTTAATAATAAAAGATTAATTAATACAAAAGTTAGTCATAATAATTTAATAAAGACACTACACTAAACTAAGCATGCATAAATACTATCTAAATACAAATGGTATTAAAACACATTATGCTAATTATTATTATGTAACTAATCATGTGCTAGCTAATGTGGTGTGTGCAGGGTTGAAACTAATTTATTTATCATCCTCTAACATCTCCATCTATGTCACCTACTCTGATGATGCTCTCCCTCCATCACGTTCTAAGGTATGAGTTCTTTTGCATCAACCTCACAACAAGCAAGTAGTTAGACCATATCAATATGATATACCTACATCATAAAATATAATAAAAATAAAAAATCAACATGATTATAATGTAAACATATACACTACAGCTAATTCATAAAAATGTAATCATGTAACCTAAGTAATATCCTAATATCACATAACAACATATATATTAAAGCTCAATTGAAAATAAATAAATCAAATTTATCAACTATAAATATCTATCGATAATCAAATAGTTTTCTTAACGAGAAATCAAGATGTAAATCTTTCCCTCTTAAAACTAGTCAGCATCTTAGATGGCTCTTATTCAAATATTAATTATGAACTAACAATATTGTTCAACAGAGAAATATCATAGTATAAAGTATCAAATTAAGTAGATAAATGTAAAATTTGCCTATAAAATTCATTATAGTCCTCCCTAAATAACATTATTCTTATAATATTGGTTTCACAAGACCCTGCTATGTGACATATTCCTACTTTACTAATAAAATTTGTGAATATCAATTACTCTAATTAATTATATCATGACCACCTCAGGGTCTAAAACCAACAAGATATGCATATATACTACATGACTGACTACTTTTAATACTTTGAAGGGTCCCATATATCTCAGTGAAAATTTTACTAACTTTTAAAAAGTACATGAAATCATCATAAAAGCTAAAAATAAATGGCCAAAGAGCATTCCACAAAACCTTCCCCTCTGTACATCTCTAACTTAGAGAGTGTTTTTCTCATTTTAGAGAAAAGTGTTTAGGTAACTTGGTAAGAATGATATGTATAAGTTAATGCCATCACCACTCTGTGTATCTTTTGATAAGTATAAGATGTTAATATTATTGTTATTCCACATAGCTCCTAAAAAGTATGACAATGAATAGGAACTGTAAATACTATATTTTCAATGTATATAAAATTAAATAATAACCATTCTACAGTATACATATGTATGGTCATACAACTAAATTTGATAAGTTCATCTATCAAATCTTGCATTTGATAAGTCTGTCTATCATATCTAAACTCAATCAATACCAAGTCAATGTGAGACTAAATAGGATCCCTCCCATCTATTAGTAACCATGTTCCTCATTCACCACTTTTTCCTTAGGTCTTCATGACCTAATGATATTTAAAATGTGTACAAGATTCAAAGAATCACAATTCCATACTAATATATCATATAAATTAATAATATATGCTATATAATCTCAAATGTACCAACATACATACAAGAAAAAATCATACAATCATTATGTAATTATATTAAGTTACCACTAGCCAAACATAAATAGTATCATATTTCACAACTTAACCTATTCTATTATATTCATAATTAAAAGAAAATGAAGTTAAAATTATTATTTACAAAGGCCAAGGATCACAATGTCCTTAAAACCTTATAAAGAAAACAAGTGAGACAATGTCTTCCTACTTTTTTGACTAATTGCAAAACAAGTTATAAGTTTATCTCAACCCCTTAGATTGACAAGATGTTCTAGACATCCTATACCTTACTCGCTCTCAGCAAAAAGTACATAAATAACTCTTAAAAATAACATGTTTTAAGTAAAAAGATAATAATATCAATCAAATCAAGAGTATATAATAACATAATAATTATAATCATCTTATAATTCTTAATCAAGAATTATAAATTCAAGGTTCACCACTCCACATGGTCTAAACCTGGAAAGTATGAATCTAAAAGGTCACCAATAGAAAGTAGAGAACTAACATCTCAACAAAAAAAACTCTTAAATACCCTCACATGGTAAAAGATAACATCACAACCCAAGTTCTCATAATTACTACCTACTTACCAAACTTGTAAGAGTAGTATCAAAACCTACTTCCACAACCAAAATAAAAATAATAACTACAAAGATGCATCAATCCATTCTATCCTATAAATGCTCTCTCAACAAGAAGTAAAAGAGACCATCACATGAACAAGGGAATATGATTAAAACAACATTTCAGAAATAAATTCCCATTTAAGAGAAACACTAAATCAACATCATGAAATATGATTCCTCTTAATAAGCTTATAATGATGTCAAAGGAAGGTGCAAGATTAATAACTCATCTCTAGTCTTGGAGGGAAAGAGCCGTGAGTTCAATGCAAGAGTTTCAATACAACAGCTACACCTCACTAACTATAATCTCATGCAATGAATGGATGGCTGTAAATATATAAATAAGTGTAATTGAGTAGATGAGTGCATCCGAGTGGGGTGTTTCCATCATGAGATCTGATCTAAAATCAAGTGTAAGTTGTCCTACTAATATGAAATCACAGAATTGTTGTTTGATTTGCATTAGCGATTATAACAAGTCAGATGGGTTGTGATTGATAGCTGATTGTGGTCACATGTTCTACCTCCACTACATAGATTCAGCTTGCACTTTAGGTGTTCCATCTGCAGAACCTCTCCCCTGCCTTCACCCATGGCTACGCCTCTCCCTACCCATTCTCAAGTTTAATAATGATAATAACTAGTAGTTGCCCCAAGGGTCAGAGGTTTTTTTTAATAATTTATTAAATTATATATATTCTAAAATATTATATTAAATAAAAAGGTATTGAATATATTATAAAAAATATAATTGGTTAAATAATTTAAAATTTTTTGATGGTATGGAAAGAAAGAGGAGAATAATTATCTAACATGTTATACTTGTATCTCTAAAGTTTTATGTCCTTTTTACTACTGGAAAAAATGAAATAAAATATTAAAAATTAATATTAAACTTACATTACAATATTTCATCAAAAATTTAAGTGTCATTTAACCCTCTCTACTAAAAAAAAATTATTTACATATGATACAAGAGGCCATAGAGATTCAACCACTATATAAAAATTAATATTATAATACATCAATATTTAACAATTAAACATATCTAATGTTCTATAAAAATTGCGTTCTACATATAAAACCATCAAGTATTTCTAGTAATTGGTATTATTATTAACAGGGAAAAGTGTCTAAAACAAAGAATTTACCGAACTAGTCACAAAAAAAATTGTAAATTAAAAGCACCAATAGATAGACATCATATTAAATGCATAGTAGAAGTTATCACCTATACACTTAGATACAACATATATGCATGGATTTTATCAAACATAATATCAAAAAAATCTAAGAAGACATGTATTAAGATCTAGGCTCTAATATATTTTTGAAGCATGCAACAACATATCCAATATTTTTTTTGCAAACAGTTCTACATTTAATGATGATTTCAAAAGGCCAATAATTATTAGTAGTAGTAATGCATATGTGCTCTTCTAGAGATGAATTTCAAACACATTTAAGTGTATTTATGGAAGCACAGAGACAAGTATTTATGATGAGAAAAAAGTCTCATATCAATTTAATTTAATATATTGAAATTAACTATTGAAATTTGAAAAGCCTAAAATATTTAAAATATCTCTCAATTGGGTTGATCATTACCACCTGTGAAGATTTAATTATCCTTGGCAATAGAAAAATAATCCTCTACAAATTTGCCTCCTTTGATTTGCAGAGGATAATTATTCTTTGATCATATGCATAATTGGGTAAATCCCTTTGGCCTTTCTTTGTAGAGGTTTTCAAAAGAACGTTCAAAATATCTATTTGATTGTTTCTCTGCAAAAAATTATAAATTATCTAAGCAACACTTATAGGAAGAAATCAAAAATCTCCCCTCTGTGGAACCATTAGGTAAAGGGTTTAAAATTCAAGAATTGGCTAGACTAGTGTCTCTCAAAGAAACCACTTCGGTTGTTGTAGCTTCCTTTATGATTATAATTTGTTCATTTATAGGACTTGTACAAACATGAAGAGTACTTTCAAAGTAAAACCATCCTAAGAATATGATTTGGTGGACCTTAAATCTAGAATGGACTCCCTCTCTCACAAGTTGGGACAATTATTTTCCATTATCATACAATTATGTTTTATGCATCATTTAGACTATACAAATATGAAATCCATCAAAATGTCAAAAAATAATTGCCATTGATCATATCAAACAATATCCATGGAAAAACTATTTTGAAGCTTTGAAATAATTAAACTTGTACATTTGTTTGCATTATAAATATTGATCTTATTCTTCCTTGTGCTAAGGTAAAAGCTTCATCTGCTAAATGTTTAGTAATACATTTACATCATCAGATTCCCAAGCATTTCAAAACAATCTAGTACTATATTTTGTTTGTAGTAATTAACTTTCCAAATTGATTGGACATGAGTTAATTTTCTTATAAATATACATCCATGCCAAACAATCAATTTTTTTGGTTCTGTAATTGACTCTCTCAAACAAAGGTACATAAAATATGTTATTATAGAATTTGACCACAAATAAGTTCAAGAATTTCATGTTTTTAGAATTTCATGTTTTAATGTAAAATGGGGCTTTTGGATAAACTGTGGAGAAAATAATTATCAAAATTGTCTGCATAGTTTATTAAAAAACTCATTTTTATGTGTAAATAGAAATTTAAATTTTAAAAAAGTTAATTAAATTTTATTATGATAAAAAAAATTATATAATTTATTTAAAATTCCTCGTATAATGTATAAATATAATTTAAAATTTTAAAAAAAATATATTAGATCTAATATTTTTAATTGACAATATCACACACCAAAACACTAGACCTAAGAGAAAATTGTATCTAATTAGTGTGAATTGCTAACTTCGTAAGGTCTAGTGACATTGATTTAGGTGAGACTATTTTGTATTCCCAATATTATTTAGGTGACACTACCTCACACTTCCAATAAAACCCCATAACTATTTCTAATTGATTTTAACTTGAAGCCCCTTTCAAAAATACAAATATCTAGTGTAACACACAGTGTGCCACTAGGGAGTTTAATCAAGAATCAATTGTTTTGTAACTATAGATTTACACCAAAATGTTTAATATAAAAAATATATTTATGCTATATATTAGATTAATATACTATGTTATATTATAAAATAATATTAAAATTAAAATATAACATAAAATAATATTAATATTAGAATATATTATTATTATAATATATACAATAATATTATTATTACATTTTATAAATATATTAATAGAATATAATAGATAGGACCCTATTCATTTTATGTGGCAATTAGCAAAATCAAAACCTCATGTGACCTAGCTCAAGCATAATCCCATCTATAGCATAGCTGAGGGAGCCAGCCATATGGCCCTAAAATCTTTTATTTTTTAAGATCGACTTATCTTTTTCACAATTTGTCTGCAAAACACTACCATGCACTTCACGTTGTAGTCTCCAGAAATCCACACAAATTCCAATTTCTCCAATATTATAAATATATTTAACAAAATTAAAATGTGGCAATCTACATGCAAAAAATACAAACCATAACGTGGTGGGAAACATGTATGCAAAATGTGGAATAGTGGAGGACACTTGTAAGGTCAGTCAGTTCCATTTTATAGCATTGTTAGGCAAAAATGGATTGGGTGTTTGGAAAGTTTTATGGTTATAGGAAATGTGCCTTGAAGATTGAATGCCATATCAATGATGTATCTGGGTAAAGCCTTAAATTTTAAAATTGAAAATTTTATTGAGAAAAAGACTAGCGATTCCATTTTTGGTTTCCAAAGTGGAAGTAGGTGTGTGGTACGATTGTATAATGTTTGGAATTGGAAACTATTTTGCCATATCATTTTGTTATAGTGTGAGGAAAGGAAGTGTGAAAAAATACCCTTTATTAAGATAGAATAAGCATCTTTAGTAAGAAGGCAACAACTTCCCAATGAAGTGGAGCTACGAAGCTAGCCAAGAAGTTCTTCTGGTCTTAGATATAAGTTATCATCATTTATCATTTTGGATTACTTCTTATTGTTATTTCATTGGGTGAAAATCATAAAATTATATAATGTTTTCTATATATTTGACATTAAAATTCACCAGTGGCATCAAGGCACACCAGGCTTTGCATACTACATTAGGGCATTGGTATGGATTTTTTGTGTGTTCATTCATAGATCCCCTCATTTTTTCCATCGATAGGTTTTGATTTTGAAAAATTGACACTCTGAGGCTACTAACAAAGATGCAAAGAGAGAACAAACTAGGTATGTGTCGAGTGTCCATTAAGCTACAGAGCTCAGAGCCCTAACTTCTTTCTACCATTGAATTGAATAAACATGGCACAACACAATCAGTCGATAGTGATAGAATTGAGACTACTCAGGTGGACAACTCATTATTTGGTTGTAGGCTCCACATTGATTAAGTATTAAATATGATTGAGACCCCAAAATTGACATCTTTCCTGACTTTGTTGGTGATTGAAACTTAAATTAATTAGGTATGGTTTTTTATTTTCACATGGTCATCTTAGTTATTAAAGTTTTACCTCTTTGATTTATATCTCAAAGAAGGATGCCTTCAATTATAGGAATGTCTTATTCACTTTGTCTCACATTTTAAACTTTCAACAATATCAAAGAGGGAAAGTGGGGAAAATGTGTTTGACTAACAATAGATAATTGCCCTTGATAACACCATCAGTCTAAGTGTGATTCCTCTTTCTACGCACATTTATGGTGTACAAAATTATAATTTAATTTTTATTTATGTTAGATAAATATTATAAACCAAATGGAAAATAGAAATAAACACATGAACATGAATCAAACTACTGACTTAGGAATAGAAGGGTGATGCATAGTTGTTGTGATTGGTGATGGATAGCTATAAGGGTCGTCGCCAACCTTATACGTCCCCTAATATGCTAGTTGAACGTGTAAATCGGTCTTCAAAATAACCACAACAAATCACTCCATGCCCAAACCAATAATCTGCAAAACCATCATCCAATTCATCATGTCAATGTTCTAATGGGGGCAAATAGTATAATTTTTATTTTATCTCATGTGAGACAAATCTCAGGGCTTCACCCCATCGTATAAGCCTATGACTAATAAGGGTGCATAGCACCAAGTCTTTATTAGAGGAGTGACTAATATTGGTTTGTTGTTTTGTTATGAAATAATATGGGTGTAATGTTTGTGTGTTACTGTTAAACCTTTTTCACTTGCAAATGATATATATGATGGTTAGACCATCAGAACATAAAAATATTATTAATATTTGGAAAGTATACACTCTAATTTAAAGCTTTATGATTAAATAAATGTCAAAATATTTATTTTTTCTAAATTAAACACAAATAGGATTTTAGTTACTTCCCTATTTTGTAAATAACTATGAAAGTAAATAATAATTTTAAACCAATGCAAATAACTATGCATGTTTTGATAGCATAAATATGTGCACTTTACTAGTATAATTTCCATTGTTCATTATCAATTGAATATCTATGATTCCATTAAAAAAAAACCTACTCACTTATCCCAAACCTTTATGAAATAAACTAGTAATCCCATTCTAGACATGTGGTTTGGGCTTGACATTTTAGAACTATGTGGTCTGCTATTATTGAGCTCAAAAAAGCTAATTTCTTATGGAATCTCTTTTATTAGGGCTTGCTTGTGGGTGACCAACTCAAGCATTTGGGAGTGCACAAATCCATTTGCCTAGATTGGCGATAACCAAAGATTGTTAAACACCTTTTTTGGTTTTGTTCTTGTGCACAATCTGCATGGCATTGGATTCACTCCCCTTTTTAGCCCTTTTGACCTAAATTCTTCACATGGAAGATGGCTCTCTTAGGGGTCACAGATATGTTGCCAGCAAAATAGAATAGATTTTGGTAGATATTTTAAGCTAATATTTTATTTCAAATTTGAAAAGGTATAAATTATTCTTGCTTTAGTCATGAAGAGCTAAAACATAGTTTTTCTGTTACTAACAAAATTATTGTTCTATTAATGCTACTCTTCAGATTCAAAGTCAAACAGATAAATTTTGTCTAGAACTCAACCACCTCTACTATTTACTCAACCACTAGGGAAATACCCCATGTATAGTTATTCATGAACCTCCTAAACCCCCACAACATCCAACACCTCCTCAAGATTGAGGTCATGGGCCACAACAATAGCATCTAGAATTGAAAACAAGAGGCATTCTCCTTGTCAGTCACCACCTCACTAATCTTCTCCTCATCATGATGGTATGAGTGGCTATTCTAGATATAAATGTGATGGTAGGGGTTGGGTATTTCCTCTCCTATCTCATGATGGTGACATTAGGGGTTGGTGTCCTCTCCCCAATCCAATTTTTTACAACCAGCTATGGTAATCTCTTCTAAAATAAATCAAGATGAGACATTCAAGGCATAACAAGACACTGGTTTGGAACCTTTACCTGTGGATGAGGATCATCCTACCCTAGGAGGATGGGGTGGTAAGCCTCAAGACCTACCATCTCTACCACCTCCCTCGATGTCCATGTTTTTTACACTTGCTTAATTATCTCTTTATTGTTATTTCTTCATTTCTCTCTCTGAGTTGATGTCAAATTGTTATGTGATGTTTCTTTTTGTGGGTGTGGTTATGCTCGTGAGGTGTGACTTTTCCATCCACTTATTTTGTATGATTAGTGTTGTACCATATCTTATTTGATTAATATATATGTATGCTCTTCAATAAAAAAAATCTTGTGATTTCTCCCTATACAATTACTCTTACTACATTAAAATATTTTGAAGACATCATAAACATCCCCTTGAGTGTGTATACAATTTTTTATCAACTTACACCAATATTTTTATGATAAATATTAATATTAGTTTGATAAAACCTTGAGGTAGGGTTTAAGGCCAGACTTAGACCCAAGAGCTAGAATAATTACAACTTTTAGGTTTGTCAAGTGATATTTTTAATTGGTAAATACTCTAACCTATCATAAAAACCTTTTCCAATCATTCTCTAACCATGAACAATCCTAAAATGACAAGAAAGGGTTTTTTCTTTAGACTACTACAATCAAAAGCGAATTATACAAACCCAAGGGCAAGAATTTTATAAAATCTCAAGGTTTTAAAGCCTTGAAAGGTTATTTTTACTTTGAACATGACATATAAAATTTTATCTATAAAAGATTATCTACCTCTATTTATTACTCTTAAAGCTTCATAATACAAAAAGTATGTAGAATTACACCATTCTATCATATTATGTCTCTAAGAAGGTCTTATCTTTAACTTGCAAGTCATAACTTCATCATAAGATCATCAAAAAAGAAAAAAAAAGATTAAATAACATGATATTACTCATTCATAAATTTTTTGAAGTATATTTAATCATAATAGCACATTCCTTTATTGATATATCTTCAAAATACATATGCAGAGCCCCTATACACTACTCCCCATCTTCATACAATCCTGCCACTACTCCTTTTCTAATCATCTTCCTCACTTCATTGTGTTCTTTTTTGATGCTTCAAGGCTTATCATCTTGTTACAAGATGCCTTTTCTTAGTTTTATCTTGTTTTATACAACAAAAATCTCTCAGTTGTCTTAGGACTTATCTAAACATGCTAAGTTTAACCTTCTCCTACATTAGACATACTTCTAGATTGGTTTAAAATAGATTTACATTAAATTAATAATAAAGAGACTAAAACATTAAAAACACCCTCTATCACGTTAATGGACCCTTACATACATAATCATGATCATAGACAAGCTTGCATAATAAGGAAATACTCTCAGTTGCCATTTAATCATTCAAATATTTGAAAATACAATTTTCAGTGGGGAAAATCCATTTGTCACTCTTAAGAGACTTAGAAATTGAATCTTACTAACTTACACTCTTGTAACTTGACTAAGTAAGACTCCTCACACTTACCTAAAACCTTATTAAACCAGACATTGACTCATCAAACCAAAATGTAAATAGAATTGATGATGCTCTTACATCAATGTTCCATGTCCATTTATAGGGAGGAGGTTCATGAAAAAGGCATGGAGAGATGTTTGTTGGTGTAACATTTCATTATTCCATTAACATACTAGTAAATGTTTACTTAGATGTGAAGGCATGAAAAAAAAAAAGCAAGAACAAAGAAAACACTTGAAGAAACCCAGGAACCTAAAAGACACATAATAGAAAATAGGAACACACAAGGCACAATAACCATAATCGTCATGTGAAAAAATAAATAACTAGGAATGTTTGTTTGTGGTGTGCAGGGCAACATTAACTTACCACAATGATGGAGAAAATCTCATCAAGTCATATGGAAAATGGCGGTAGATTCCAAAGTAATGACCCATGCATCTTCCATCCAAAGCTCAACCCAACAAAAATGTGTTGCATATATAAATAATAGAGCAGACTAAATGGAAAATATGTGAACAATAACTATATCAGTCTGCATTTAAAATATTTATAATTCTAAATTAATAACACATGAACTTGAATGTAGAAAATGTTTTGGTTTGGTAGAAAAACAATTAAAATTCATTGGTGTGTCAGTCTACAAACAGCAAACTTATAACCCACAACATGATCCTCTGAATATGTTGGTGGTTGAATGTTAAAGTGTTCTTTTAGTTTAATTTGAATCTGACACTCTCTATAAATAAAACTCTCTCTATAATTCAAACTCTCTACAAATAAAAAATTGGCATTTTTATAGTTTTGTTTGATTTATAGAAGATAACTTGTATTTTGAAATTTGACCTTTGAATTGTCTATGAATGGTGAATCTTGGATGTGTATTTTCATTCAATTTTTCAAGTGACACCCATGAATGGAGGTTGGTAGAGTCATATGTTGGAGCCTAATGTTTAAATTTTTAATTTTATACAATCTAATTAAAATTAAGTGGACTAGATGTTGTGACTTATTCTCATGCACCTTATAGTCAGAGGTACAAAAGTGCAATTGAAGGGCTCAAAATTTTCATTGGGGTTAAATTTTTTCAAATGTTTACACCTTTAAAATATAAGTAAAGGATATAATATTTTGAAAGTTCTACTTTAGTTTAGAATTGATATTGGTATTAATGAAATTTATATTTATATTAATGAAAATGAATATCATTTTGTTGAAAATGATATTCATTTTGTGGAAAATGATATTCATTTTGTTGAATATGATGTACATTTTATTTTTAACTAGAGTGTGCATCTATTTTAGAAGGGGGGCATTAATTGTATAGAAAGGTTCATATTTTTAATATTAATTATTCAAAAAATGAATGGTCCAACACTAAAATGTTTAAGTAAATTTTAAAACAACTAAACAACCCATAACACATAATCAAATAAATCTTAATAACTCATGACTACGAAAAGGGGTCACAACTACAATCATAACCACTGGACCCCCCTCAGCTATCGGTCCCTTCCCCTAGTGAATGTGAATCCACTCAAAAAATTTGAAAATCATCCAAAGTAAGAAAAGATAAATCCCTAATATAAAACCATTTTTTAGAAAGTTTATTAAGTCGTTCAAAGGTATAAGATATGTTAGCTATTTTGATTAGTATATTGAGATACAATGATATGTATAAATATGATATGATATTAGGAAGTAATTGAAGCTCTCTTCATGAGTCCTTTCGAATACACATCACCACCTCCTCACATAGATTTTTCAATAATGTGAGTGTGATGATGTTGATGAGCATTAACAAGACTTTTCATAGGGAAAACTTGAAATACCATATGAAAAACACTTCACATATGTTCCATTTCTTATAAGAGGTATTTTAGGATAACGATAATGATGAAGAAAATGATGACAACAATGATGGTGAAGATGATGAATGACGCTTTACATTGTTACAATCACCATCTAAACATATGAGTTAAAACTTGCTCATCCATTGCCTTGGAGAAAGTGATCTCAACTACTACATCACACCCCTCACCTCCAAATCGATGGTTGATACCATGCTAACTATAAATATGTTGAAATAACACTTGAGCTCTAAGTTCGTTTTAAACTTTAATATATTCTTAACATATTCAATTTTTATAGTAGCATCTGCACCCTTACATGCAAAGAATGTGTCAATAAAGACTATCTATATTCCCATGAAAAACTCCTTCCACACCATGCATATGTCCTTATTGTCATTGAATACTCACTAGTAATGCTTATTTGATAACACAATTTTAAAATTTTAAATCAAACTTATAAAATTCATAAAACAAATTTAACACAAAACATTTATAAGTAAACATTGCTCCAACAAATACATACCATTCATACTTCAAATTTAACACATAACATTCATAAATAATTTTATTATTATTATTAAAAGTTTTTATTATTATATCTTGAAAACCGTAAACTCTTTTGATTCCATTTTTAAAACATAATTATTATAATACATTATAAGAGAAAGTGAGCTTCCCTACATAACTCTTTAAAAATGGTAACTTTTATAAGATTCCATAAACAAAACGTTCTATAAATCCCTATTAATGTGATCATAAACCTTGGAATGTCCATTGCTAGTAATACGCTCCTAGTTCACTAATTTATTGAACAGTGTTCATGTATTAAAACTTAAAAATAGTTCATAAATGGATGGGCTTCATGTAAAAATTGTGTGTACAAAATTTATAAAGTAAACAGAAAGATAATTTTTGTATGAACTTTCATGAAATAAATTTCATATACCAAACTAATGTCTTCCTTGATAGTAACCAAAAACTACCTCACTATAACACACCATTGACATTCAATGTTAGGTCAATGACTTTAACATCCTTAACTACGGAGAAATTAGTTAAACCAGTTTATAAGAAAGAAAAAGAGGAGAGAATGAATATAAAAAATAATAGAGAATTTGATTAAAAAGAAAATGTATCAATAAAAATTTAATATAATTTATTAATGAATAAGGATATAAATATTTTACAAAAATACAATCTAACAATTAAAACTACTCAAATTCAAATTAAATATTTATAAAAAAATTAAAACTTTTATCGAAACTCATAAACACCAAATGTTATGTAATATATTTTTCAATCTCATAAGGACGTAAATATCTAATTAAATTAATTTTTCAATATATTTCTAAAAATAAAGGTACGATTTCAAATCTGTCTGCTCAACCACTCGGCCATCTTGATACATTATTATTATATTTCACGTTTTGGTACAAAGAATAACTTACAGTCATGTCATATAATGATTCTCAGTTTAAATTAGATAAAATTAAATTGGTATTTTATTGCTCTTTTTTTTTTCTTTTTTTTTCGGTTTGTGAGGGTGTAAATTATATACTACTAGTGACCTTTTTAACATCTTCAAATAAAGGCCAAATATTTGACACAATATTTTACTTTTGATTTTTGTTATTGAATAAAAAATTATATATTGAAATATCATATTGATATATTCAAATTTTTTGTCGAAAAAAATTATTGGTTCAAAATAAAATAATATAAATTACATAGTAACATCGGATAAAAATGGCATCAAAATAACATTACAAATATTTTATATACATAAAATTAAATTAGGCACATGTCGCAACACTCAAAGGGGGAGGTGGAGGATCATCCTTGGGTGGTAGAGGATGTTATGAAAGTTTTGTCTAGGGAGGATCCAACTTCACCCAAGGATCCATGGGGTTTGGGGTAGCCAAAAAAACAATGTCCCATTCATTAAAAGGTTTCAACATAGTACCAAAAGGACCAACTGTTACCCCCCACTGGGAGGGCCCAACATCAACTTTTACACGTGACGGTGGTGATCTTCATCTTCCAGGTTGGGGGTGGGAGCAAGGCGAAGGGTGGATAAGAGATTGTGACTATGAGACTAGTTTTGGAAACATCTATGAGTTGGAGGTGGTGGGGCATGTGGTGGATAGTCCAAGGGGATGCAACTCATGTCACATGGGGCACCCCACCCCCCAATGATCAGGCAACTCTTGAAGATGTTTGAGCTCCATAGAGACCTTTTCAACTTAGACTTGAATATGCATGTAGGTTGAAAATAGTACAATAAAGTCATTATTAATATATAAATGACAAGAATATTCATCATTATTAAACAAAGCATATTTTCTAGCATTCCATAATTGAAATAACATGACAACTCTAAAGAAATTTCATAAAAAAGCTATAGGTTGACCAATTAACAAAATCCTCAAGGAGGGCCAAAGACTAAGAGAAAGGATCAAGGTGGTATGCCTGAAAGAGACTGTGTATCCACTACCAAATAGATTGGACTTTATGACATGTCCAAACTATGTGCCTCAAAGACTCTAGTCCATTATAGCTTGGACACTTAGTTGAGCAATTCCCAAGTGGGAAAGACACTCTCTGAGTAGAAAACCTTGATAGACCAAACACTAGAGGAAGTGCACTAGTTTGGGTTCAAGCTTGGCTTTCCAAATTATGTCAAGTCAGGCAAGCTACATTTTAAGCAAAGAGTTAAGGTTCCAATGTTTATTGAGCTTGTCGAGCACTAAATAAAAGGGCTCATCCCCTAATAAAGGAGGCCTATAGAATAAATCTTGAAGTGGGTATCACAATTCCATCTCAAATCCTTCCACCAGGAGCTTGGAGGTTGAAAACCCAATTTGTGAAGTATAACATCTGGGATTAGCTCTTGAATGTGAAGAATAATTGGTAAGTAAGAGTTACTTAAATTGAATTTTATTTTTACCATAAGTTAGGGAGCCTAGTCATGAGCATAGACTAAATACTTTATAGTATGCATCCTTGTTTTAAACAACCTTGAGGCTTTTATGCTAGACAATTCTGTGAAATAAAGACTAGTATTGGTCACAATGGGAGACCACCAAAGATTATGATCATTGAAAGAAAGTCCACTACAAAATCTATCACCATCCCATTTTAGATATGGCTTAACATCCTTGTAGTCTTTTCAAATGCTTTTATCCACAAAAGAACCTTATATTTTGACTAAAGCAAGCATAATTATGAGAGTATGGAAGCCAATGTTCTTACTGCTAGATTGACCATAAAGACAACTAGATGATATGCAATGACATAGAAGAGTTTTTCAAGATTCATTACCTTTAATAGCTCTAAACACCCATTTGGCACATAAATCAATTCTCTTTCAATATATGTCAATAATTCCCATACCTCCTTTATCATGAATAAAACAATAGATATCCTACAAAACTCCATGGAAACATTACATTTATTTGGCATTAGACCAGAGAAAATATATGGTAAATTTAGTCAACTTGTCATATGAAAATTTAGAAAGGGTTCAATAGGAGGAATAATAGACATGAGTATCAACAAAAAATTTGGTGCACACCTAGAACTTTCCTGAGAGAGAGGGTGGTTTGGTGACCCAGTAGTCCACCTTTTCCTCCACTATATTTATGAAAATGTTCATATGGAAAATTTCAAAGGTTAAAAGGATCCCAAGAAAATTGAATTGTTTCCCTATGTGAATCTACTTTCATCTATATTGGAATAACCAATTGGGCATGGGCATCATACTTTGTCTTAAACATTGGGTCTCATTCCACTACAAGCTAGACCCTGAAGCTAATAAAAAAAATGTCAAGATAATGCAAAGCTTCCTTGAATGACTTTTCATTCTCTTCTAGAGTGAGGAAGGTGTCATCAAAAAAGTGACCATGGATGAGTTACAAAGATCAGTCGGGGAGAAAAATACCTCATATGAGACACCACTTGACTCAATGAGCCAAAAAATACCCCTATGTATTCAATAAATAGGACATATAGGGCCACAACAAGAGGGCAACCTTGATGAATAGAATGATAAAGGCCAATTAGTTCATATTTGAGACATTTGATAGTTAGGCTAAGGCATCCACAAATAGAGTTTGAATTATTGAAATAAATAATGGTCTAAAGCCAAGGTCTGATAACATGGCTAGAATGAAAGGCCATTCAATCATATCATAATCCTTCTCAAAATCATGTTTGAGAAAGATGGTTTTTAGACAAGAAGCTCTTGACAACTCCATACCCTCCCAAACAAAAATAAGGTTTCCAAGAATCTATATGATTTTTGTTGGACCCTAAATTTTGGCTAAGTATTTTGGTTTTTTGGCACGGAATCAACACGACACGGAAGGAACATAGTGAAGCAAAACTATGGCATGGAACTAGACTGACACATAATCACCATGGCATGGAACTAATGAGGAGAAAAATGACAAAGGCATGGAAGAAATAACATGAGAAGACCCAATCAAAGAGGAGAATTAACCATGAGGAACATGAGAGTATAGGACTCAGAATAGTAGTGAAAGACTTAGGGAGTGCATGAGAAGTGGGAGATGGTTAAGGAGCAATTCTCAAGGGCCAACCAGACCTTATCCATCGAGATTTTTTCACTAACCCACAAGGAGATAGACACATGGTAGTAAGGATCTAGCATAGAACGAGTATATAGGGGACACATAAGCTCGGGTCCTTGAGAGAAACTACTTAATAAACTGCCATGAATCTTAGTTCATGGAGATTTTGTTGGCGAATTACTATGTCATTTATGTTTTAACTACTTGGTCAAGAAAAAATAAGTATAAATACCCCTGTATGAAAATATTATAGAGACAGATTTTAGATATCATTTGCTAAAGCTTAATATAAGAGTCTCAGATATTATAGTCATTTATGATGTTCAAGTTCTAATTTATTGATAAATATGTATCTATGGTGGGTTTTGAGTTGAGCACTCATAGTTGGAACTTGATATGATATCTATGCAACCTTTAATTTTTCTGAGTAATAATCTATGAACTCCAAGGAACTTCTTTGCATAATTATGGTTACTAATCTTAATAATACTAGGATCAAAGTAGTATATCTTTATTTATATGTAATTTCTAACCAAATATAAGTTTTAACCCAAATAATATGATTGATATGTTACTGCACAACATAACCCATGGGAATCGGTCTTTAGCTACGCACTTTGAGTAAGCATGCAAGACCATAGTCTTGCATAAAGGGCCAATGCACTAGCTCATTGAGGTTGCACTTCAGTGTTGAAAACGTTATTAAGAATAAGAACCCAATATTTCAGTTCTTTTATCGAGAATCATAACTCTTGTTGCACAATAATGAAAGATGCTTGAATGTATCACCCTTGAGAGTATTGGGTAATGAATAACTAGGGTTGAGGATAATCTTGTAATTTCATACCTTGAACTAGGAGTTTTCACACATCAATGGGTAGAACAGACTCTCTACAATGCATTATATGAATCTGTCATTGTTGAAATCCTTATTCATTTTCATACTTGGCTATTTGTGTATGCTCAAGTTTGATCATGAAAATTTTGGAGAAGACAGTCTTGGATGTTAAAATGACAAAGAGATTTAGCATAACTTAAAGCACCGTGGACATAAGTTGTTAACATCTAGTAGAGAGGAGTGTTGAATAGCTACATTATGGAGTATGATGCAACTACTTATTCTTATCCTAAAGAAGCCAAGTTCCAGTTCCTCAGATAACGACATGGCTAATATATTAGACATTTCTCATTAGAAATCAAGAAGTTGTTTATTGACTGCGGGCTTGAAACTATGCCAATGGAGAGCTAAATCCCTCTTTGCATGAGTCGCACTTTTGGGAGGGGAGTAGAAAAGAGTTTGTAAAGTATTTTAGGTTTGGAATGGTAGCCAATCAGTGGGCATTATGGAAGCAAAAATATGATGAATCTCAATATAGGATCATAGGATTAAGTGATACAGGAAGGGATTGGGAGAACTCAAGAATTGTTGTTAGGATCCATAGGGAAGCACAAACACACAAAGAAGACCCCATCACTTTCAAACCATGCCCCATGCCACTTTTGTCATATGGAGAAACTAGACAGATAGAAGAAATTGAAGAACCAACTTTTAAACAACCAAGTTCCCCAACTATAGTACTTGCTCATGCTTTTGAAATAGATGAATTACTTATACATAATTGGGATAAATATAGCATGAAATCAGAAATTGATCCTATAAAGGATATTGTAGCTAAGCCAATTATAACTGATATAGCCTTAACACTTTCTTTCCCTCTTCAATGGAATTTCATGGAATAATTTGGCATGCCTAGAGGACCTAGCATTTAGAGTGGATAGAGTATGGGCCCAAATATGATTAATCAACCAACGATCATACTTCATGACACAGGGGTTACTACTAGAGGAAATAGAGGCAAAATAAGAGGTGGCATAGGAGAAAGTGGTGTTTTCCCCTCAAGGGATAGGGTCTAGGGATTCTCAACAAATAACAGCATAAAAATCTCAACTTCCAACATTATATTATGAAATTACACTTCACCTACCTGAATATTGAGGCATGAAGAATGTTGCAGAACACATCCTTAAGTGTGAACTTATTTGGAGGGCATGAGGCATCACTTTTTCTAAAGAAAAATCCACATGATTCATGACTAAAATTTTGGAGTGAGCTCATAAATGATATAGAAATTTCAACCCTCAACAAGTGATGGTTCATTATGATCATCTCAAAATGGCATTCCTTCAAGAATTTGCCATTCCTGAATTAGAAAAATAGAGTATTGTTGCACTGAAGGATATAAAATAGGAAATTAATGAAAGTGTATGGGAATATGATGCAAGTTTCAAAACACTTTTTTTAAAGTTTTCATTTGAAATCAATGTTGTTTATCATGATCATGCATAGTGATTCATGGGAGGTTTGTTACTTCTTTTTTGATGAACACTATCCTAAAAGACTTTTATTATCCTGCACAAAGCTTTGGAATCTACCATTCATGTTGAATCTGTTGGTAGTATTAACAATGGCATTAGTCCATGGAAGGCCAAATAGCATCAATAGTATTACATCTTTAAAAATTAAATGCAAATAATGTATATGATACTAGTACTAGTCTTTAGTGTACTGATTACAATTCTGAAGGATATAACTGAAGTAATTGCTCATGCAAAAACATCTACATTAGATGAAGCAATCATGTGAAAGATGGCATTAAGAGCACGATATATGCTCTTATCCTCTTTTATAGTGAACCACACATTCTAAGATGTTTGAATATTGTAAAATATGTGATGCCTACACCCATGACATAAATGATTGGTGATTGATTAATGATATCTATGAATCACGTGCATGCAGTATGTGCCAAACCTTTATGTCCAACAATCAAGATACTGGTTGCTATCATGGTCGAGTTAGAGGATGAGGATGAGGTGGTGGTCGTTTCCCACCAAGAACATGTTATAAGTGTGGATCCCTAGACTACTATCAAAGGAATTATCTAGTTTATCCTATGTGTGTTTTTTTGTTAAAAGGACCATCAATTGGAATAATGTCTTGACTTGTACATGACCATCAATAAGGAGAGAAATGAAAAAGGTGAAAGTATGATTCACATTGAGAAACCACATTGGCACACACGTTCCAACACCCCAATAACTCAACAAGTGAATATCACTACATGTAGCAGAGAAAAATATCAATCTAAATCTACTCCTATTGAGAAGGTACAATGTGAAGATCCTTGGGCAAGGAAGTATCCTAATGCCCACCATTATTTTAAGGATGTGCTCCAGGACACTATGATGTTGGTATGAGAACTATAAGGAGAAAATCAATTCAATAAATACCAAGAAGCAATGCAACGTGTTGATATACAGAAGGCAATAGAGCCTTAAAATATGGTGCAAGATGATTTTCAAGAGCTTTTCAAGTGTATGTTGGATGAAGACATTGTACCACAACTAAGCATTTGGCTTAAAAACCAGATATAAGCACCAATGAATGTTTAAACTCAAATGAATTGGTAGATTGAGGATCATCATTTGAATCATGATCGATAGCAAGATACACATATTCCTCCTACCCCTCCAAAGGATAAAGGAATACTAGTAAATGCTATCATTGATGATTGGTTAATTCAGGACTTCTTAGTTGACACTGGCGTTGAAGTTAACATCCTCACTCAAGATGTCTAGCATAAAATGGCTATTCTAACATTACAACCTTCATTGCATATATTTTTTATGGCTAATAAAACTCATGCTCTACCAATTGGCATCCTCAAGAATGCAACAGTGGATATCCTTGGAGGACCTTTCAAAGCTGACTTTGAAGTTCTCAAGTTAGCAGAGGCTAATGACTTCCCACTCTATTAGGACAACCCTGGTGTTATAAAAATAATACAGACTTAGTTTTAAAAAGTGCTACATTAGTTTTGATAATGTTGATCAACACATTGTTATTCCCTTATATCAAAAACATGGCCCCCCATACGTAAAACTTGTTAATGTGGAAGAAGATATAAACCACATTTATAATGTCACTACCAGAGATGGTGAGCAATGTGATCCTACTCCTGATGGCATCCTCTAATGGATGGACACTCAGTCCCTTTTTAATACTACAAATAATGATTGTAATTATTGGGTACACAGTGACTATGACCTCACTAGAAGAGTGTGTAGTGACATTGGTAGTCAGAAGAACATTATGCATCAGTATCATAAATGCCATAGGTTCATTTACCTTCTTACTGATCAAGTCTTGATGGGACCAATGATAGATGCATCCTTAGAAAGACTCAATGTAGCCCCTCAATTTCATGGACAAATGGAAGTTCACAATCTTTTCTAGCACCTTAAAGAATTTTATCACTCTAACAATGATTGTATACGATCCTTGCTTCACCTCATTGATGGTATATCTACAAGGTGGTGGTGAAACCCATCATGAATGACTTCTCTAGTGGGATCAATATGCTTTAATTTGAATCACCTATTCCATCATGATAACTGACTCAGGGGAACAAATAGTTGTGGTAGAGTACAAGCACTTGAACCCCATATAGAGGCCTATGAGTCAATATCGAGAGATGAAGAGTCTTACTTAGCAGAGTGTTTGTGGGAACATGCATTTTATGGAACTTTATGAACCTAGGCATGCATATGGTATGTTTATGAAGAGCAACATATGGACACTCAGTTTTGGCATCTATTGAAGGAAAACATGAACTTGGCACTGTCTTATTCCTCTCCAAGAATAGATTTGCACCTCACTCTCCAGGCCATGCAAAAAGCAGTTATTGGTGACCCTAGTCCTATTGAATATCACCTGACATATATCCATAATGACCCAAAAAAAGGTTTAATTCTCTTTAATGAACCATCTACACAACTTGTTCCCATGCCAGAACCAATCCTTAATCAGGATCAACGTGAAGAGATACGTTTAGGAAAATAGAAGCTAGTGTTTTAAGTAGAAGAAGGTGAAGGTTCCAACCCGCTCGACCCTTGTTTAATCACTTGGATGTCCCTATAGACTTTGGCACATGAGTTATTTGAGATAATGGTCCCGACACAGACCACCCTTACTCTGGGCCCATTCAAACTATTCAGCGTAACATCGACATAGAGGAAGAACCAAAAATAGCTATTGTAGGTAACTACTGGACTGACTTAGAACTTTCAAAGATATTTGATTTGTTAAAAGAATACCAAGATGTTATTTCAAGAAACTATAGTGAGATGAAAGGAGTTCATCCATCCCTAAGTAAGATGCATATTAAACTAGTTGACGATACTCGACCAGTCAGGAAAAGGCCATATATGATGAATCCTAATCTAAAAGCATATGTAAAATAAGAAATTGAAATCACACCAATTTTCATCATTCCATGATGCTAAAAAGGGTTTGACTCGTCTGACATATTTTCATAACACTATTGTGCTACAGATTAACTATTTGCCTTTACTTTAAAATCACATCACTAACAGTTGCCATAAGCTCGATAATGATAAATCAAATTATATCTCATATGAACATAACTTAAAGGCAATATTCAATTGGTCAAAGTTTTTCACTTCATTTAAACTCACTATCAAATGATTATTTTAGATATAGGCACTATCTCTAAAATTCTATTTAATCATAAGAATACCCAAATCCATGTGTACATAATTTTTTATAAGAATACCCTTATATTCTTTTGTAGCTTTCAAATTAGATTCTAACAATTCAAAAATAGAATGCAAAGTTTTCAACAGAGATTTGCATTTGCCTTCTAGAAAATAGAATGCAAAGTTTTCCACAGTGCATTCTAACTTAAGCTTGAAAAATCTAAAGAATTTGCCTTTAAAAAGTTGATACAAAAGTGACATTTAGTTTTGACATTTATTATTTCTTTTGTGACAACTTTTTTAACACGAATTTATAAAATTTCTTGTGAAACACAAAAATACAAATATTATATCCAATGATTGAAAAGTTAAAAAATTATATCCAACTTCAACAGACCCCATATATATATATATATATATGGCATTCTAGACAAACACAAAAATGTCGACATGCTTCAAATAATACATTCAATAACTTCAATAAAGAAGAGAAAGAAAAAGAATAAAAAAAGAATATCCCAAAAATAGATCAATCACATCTAATTTAAACTAATTTATGACATATTAAAAAATACCCTTCTTAAAATAAAGAGTAAGGATCGACCCTTGGCAAATGATGCCCAACAGATTTCAAATCTGTCTACTTGACAACTCAGCCATGTTGATCTTACAAATACATCACCCAAGCCGCTAGAATAATAATTTTCGGTCTGGCTCAAATTGCGATTAACGAAACAGTCATTAAATTACATAAAATTAAATTAAATTGGTATTTTATTGCTTTTTTTTTTGGGGGGGGTTTGTGAGCGTGTAAATTATATGCTACTAGTGACCTATTTTTAATCTTGAAATAAAGGCCAAATATTTGACACGATATTATACTTTTAATTTTCTGCTATTGAAAAAAAAGTTATATATTGAATTATCAGATTGATATATTCAGATTTTTTGTCGAAAAAAAATATTGGTTTAAAACAAAATAATATAAATTACATAGTAACATCGGATAAAATGGCACCAAAATAATATTACAAATATTTTATATACAGAAAATTAAATTAGGCACACGCCACAACATCCGAAGGAGGAGGTAGAGGATCAAGACCCCTGTATGAAAACATTGTAGGTTATGGATTTTGGATATCATTTGCTAAAGCTTAATAAAAGAGTTTTGGATATTATAGCCATTTCTGATGTTCAAGTTCTAATTCATTGATAATTATGTATCTATGGTGGGTTTTGAGTTGAGCACTTATACTTGGAACTTGATATGATATCTATGCAACCTTTACCTTTTTTGAGTAATAATCTCTGAACTCTATGGCACTTCTTTGTGTAATTATGGTTGTTGAGCTTAATAATACTAGGATCAAAATAGTATATCTCTATTTATATGTAACTTCTAACTAAATATAAGTTTTAACCCAAAGAATATCACTGATATGTTATTGCAAAACATAACCCATGGGAACCGACCTCTCACTGTGCACTTTAAGTGAGTGCACAAGACCATAGTCTTACATGGAGGACCAATGCATTAGCTCATTAGGGCCACACTTCAATTTCAAAAACATTATTAAGAATAAGAACCCAATATTTTGGTTATGTTGTCAGGACCAGTAACGCTTGTTGCACAATAATGGAAGATGCTTGAATATATCACCCTTGAGAGTATTGGGTAATGGATTACTAGGGTTGAGGATAATTTTACAGTTTCATACTTTGAACCAAGAGTTTCCACACATCAATGGGTAGAATATATTCTCTATAGTGCATTATACAAAACTTTCATTATTTAAACCTTGGTTCATTTTCATACTTGACTATTTGTGTATGCTCAAGGTCGATCACGAAACTTTGAGAGAAGATAGTCTTGGACATTAGAATGACAAAGAGATTTAACATGACTTAGAACACCATGGACATAAGTTGTTAACATCTGGTGGAGAGAAGTGTTGAATAGCGACATTCTGGAGTATGATGTAACTACCTATTCTTATCTTGAAGAAGCCAAGTTTTAATTCCTCAGAGAACTGCATGACTGATATATTAGACATTTCTCATTAGAAATTAAGAAGTTGTTTATTCACTGTGGGATTGTGATGCAGGAGCATCTACAACGAATTTCAAATTATTGTATTTTTTGCCTCTCAAATGTTATCTAAGGAGAAATAAATGTAAAAAAATAAAAGTAAAAAGGTAAATGTGGAGCTGTTGAGGAAATGAGGGGAATGGTTGAAATATTTTCAACCGTAAGATAACATTGGAGATAAATCTTCTCATATTAGAATATGCTGGTAAATTTAAAATTGTTTTCTCGTTTTTAATCCTCAGCCCAAGTTGGGCGTAACAGTTAGAGGAGGTTTTGGAAAAAGAACAAAAAGAAGTAAATTCATTTAAAAAGAAAAAAAAAGGAACGTAGAGAAAAGAGGAGAGAGGAAGCATAGAGAAATCAATGGAGAAAGAAGAAAGGATGAGTAGGACGTAGAAGAGTAGGAGAGAAAAGAAGGATGTAGAGAGAACAGAGGTACATTGGAAAAGAAGGAAGGAGGCGTGGAAAAAGGTCTGTAAAAACACAGACACATACCAGACGTCTATTCTCTGTTAAGATAAATAAAATAAGTAATCTTTGTGTGGGAAAACTGATTTGAAATTGGTATTTGAAGAGGTTGTGTGTGTTGAATATATATATATATATATATATATATATATATATATATATATATATATATATATATATATATATATATATATATATATATATATATATATATCTTCCTGCTGGGCCGTCTCAACCCTCCTGCCGGTTCGTGTATGCCTGCTAGGGCGTTTTAAAAGTATTGACTGTAATTCTGGTTTATTGTAATTGCTGGGCCGTAGTTTTTACCAAATACTTTGTTTGAACTTCTGGGCTGCCCCAATGAATTAATTACAAACTTGATGTTATGTTGGATGTTCTTTTTAAATGTGTTAAGCAAAATAATTGTTCGATGCTGCTGCATCCGCCACTTTCACCATAGGATCTGGTCTACCCTTACAAGACTTTCTTTTCCCAGCGTTTGACAGCTGTGTTATCTCAATCTTACTTTGTGTCTCCATTCAACAATGTAATCATTGATAGGATGAGGATGAAGATTCATTGATACTGTACGAGGGGAAGGTGTGGCATGAGCGCAGGCAACCTGTCGTTCACAGCTTTCAATACACAGTGAGATATGCTCTCATCAATTTAAACAACCTGCCTCCTTGGATTTTGCCCATCATCACCAACAATCACATGAATGCAAGCCAAGTGCGAGCCATTGCAGCAACTAATGGGCCAGTGTAACAAATACACCATGGGGAGAGAGAGTCTCATTTGTTTTTGATCCAAATGCAGACTTGGTTGCAAAACCTTTACATGTTAGTCCTTTTATGGATATGCTTGGGAATTGGAAAATGCGTGCAAGTCTTCTAGGAAGAAGTCTCTCTTTGACAATTTTGGTACAACACCCTAAATTTGGTAACTATTTCACGGCAACCCTTCAAGCAAAGAAGGTGGAGCAACTGATAGTAAATCCAGAAATATTTATGTGGCTGGTGCCCCACAAAGTGGTTGTTTAGATATACTGGCAGGGTCTTCAACTATGGTGGAAAGGTGTTATTATGGCTGAAGCAGATATGGAACAGACATGGTTTTCCTGCAAATGTTGCCAGCATGAGAGAATACACTCCAACATACATGGAACGAATTTTATACATCTTTAATACAAATAGAATCAAGATTAGTCTAAAATTTTGTAAGGCAGGGAACTTCCAAGGAGGTGCTATGAATGCCATAGTTGTCTAAGGTCAGATATGCACCATTTGGTATCAGAGCTTGAAGCTCTTGGGAATTGATAATTTGTTGCTACAGAATTAAGAAAAGAATGATGTTACAGTTGTGACAAGAATTGGCAAGGATCAATAGGACAAAGTGCTAGAAGAACCTGGGGAGAAAAGGTATGAACAATTGTGCTATTTGATTTGAGTTATTGTGTTGAGAAGCAATCAAGTGAAGAAGTTGCAGGTTTAAGGCAGCCAAGCCATTAAGGCTTAAGAGGGGAAGAAGCCAAGGAAGGCTTAGTGAAGATCCAAAAAAAAGAAGCTTGGATAGTTTGCCAAAAGACTAAGGTGAAATAAACTTAGGTGAGGTAAAGGATGGAGTTTGAAGCTTGGAGAGCTCAAAAGTAAGAGAGCACAGTGGATGCTCAAGAAGAAGATCCAAAGCAAGGTAAGCTTGGATTTATGATTTGTAGTTGATGAAGTGTTGTATAAGAGTTGCTACAGGATTGAAAGAAGAGGATCAAAAGACTAGGATGCAAAAGGCCTAGGTGAGATCAAGGAGATTGTCAAAAGACCAGTCAAGGAGAAAGGCTTGGGTGAGACAAGGGATCAAGAGACCAAGGTGGAAAAGACTTGGGTGACGATCTTAGAGATGGAAGCATTGTTGAAAGCACTACAGAGCAGCAAGGTATATGAGGGCAGCAAGAGGAAAGCAAGCATCAAAGGTATGACTAATATTGATTTTAATAAAGAAATTGCTAGTTTGAAGAAAGAATTAGCTAAGATTAAAGATGAGTATGAGTCTTGGATGCAGCTGAATAGAAAATCATGGGTATGGCCAATAAAGAAGAGGTTGAAGTGGCCAATTGATCTCCTAGTGAAGAGGAGAAGAAGGCAAAAGAAGATTGCCATGAAGAGGGAAGCCCAAAGAGGCAAGAAGATAAGAAGGTTGCCAAGTGAGCAGCAAGAAGAAGAAGTTGAGAAGAAGGTTCTCATTGAGGAGAACAAGAGAGAAGAAAGAAAAGAGGAAGTGCCAGGAAGAGCACTTGGAAAGATGAGAATGTCCATTACGAGGATACTCATGGAGACATTATGGTCTCTTGTTTTTGTATTTAATGTTGTTTTTGAGTGGGTAAATGCAGGTACAAGCAGCCTTATGAAGGTCAAGAGAAGGGCCTTGGAGAGTGAAGATTGGTGCAAGAGAAGACACCAAGTACACAAGTGAATGTGCAGGAAAGAGAAGAGAGTTTACTGTTGTTGATAAGGTGCATTGGTTAATGCATGAGAGAGGAGAGGTAGAAGATGAGGATGAATTCCATGATGCCATTGAATGCCAAGAAGAGATAAGAGAGCAGCCAAGCATAAAGGAAGAAGAAAGGACAGATAATCAAGAAGCTATGCAAGTCAAGGAACTAATGGAGTAGCCTATTAAGGAGGTAAAGTTGAGTTCAATAATTGATTCTTATTATAAGCATGAAACTATTGATATGCATGTTAGAGAAGCAAATAGAAAAGTGAAGTTTCCAATTAACCATGGATATGTGATGCCTAAATGGTGGAATAAGCAAACTCCCAAGCAAAAGGAGGTGCTGGTACAAAAGCATGGATGCAGGATGCCTACATGGCTTGAGAAGAGAAATGGTAAGAAAGAGAAACAAGTATGGGTGCTTAAGAAGGCTAAGAGTGAAGAAGATGTAAGTGTTAAGACAACAACACCAAGAACTCAATGGAGGAAGGTGAAGGATGACACAAGTACATGGAAAGGTAAGTCAATTGCTTGCAATAAATGGGATAATGATTTGTTTGAATCATTTAATGATATTTTCATGGAAAATGAGGAATGGAAAGTGGCTGTAAGGACTAATATGCAGCAAGGAGAGACTTCCAAAGGGATGGATGATGAGAAAAGGATAAAGTATGCAGCAGAACAAACAACATGGCTTCAAGTAGAGACTGAAGAAAGCAAGGAGACAGAAAGTATGAATACTGCAATTGTTTTTGATGAATATACTGATGTGGATGAAGAAGCTGATTTGTATGAAGAAACTATAAAATGGATGAATGTACTTATAGAGGATGAAAGACAATTTGGTCCTAAGTTTGATATAGGACATGAAGATTTGGATGAGTTTGTGTTGAATGATGAGATGAGGAGTAAGGCTAGTAAGGAACAAGCAATCCTTCAGGTTGATAAGCCCAAGTTTGATGAAGATTGTGAGATAGATGAGATCTCACTAAAGGTCGAGTTGAGAATGATAGAGGAGTTGTTTGGTAATTCAAGAGAGATGAAGGAAGGTACAAGCCATGGTGAAGACACCATTAGGAAGAATGGAACAAGACAAGAGCAAAGCAATGAGACCAAGGCAGTTTTGGTTAAGAGACAAGAACAAAAATGTGAAGGCAATCAAGAGGCTTCATGGCCTCAATGTTTTTCTACTAAGGTTGCTTTTGATGTTTTGAATGCAGGTGTTAAAGTTGTGAAGATGAATCAAGTCCATAGTTCAATGGACAAATTTTTGAACCAAGAAGATCTAGAAGATAGGTATGAAGATGAAGAAGCATGGAAGTGGGAGATGACAGCTGAGAAGGAGATGAGGAGAAGAACATACCAAAAGAGGAAGAACAACAAGATGAGAGACAGAGACTATCAAAGACAAGCATTGGCATTGACAAGAAGACCGTGGGATCCAGGTATAGAATGAAGGCTAAAGCATGGGGGCAGCATTTCATTTGAACTAAGGTTCAAATTGTTTCTAGAGGGAGAGTATGATGCAGGAGCATCTGCAATGAATTTCAAATTATTGTATTTTTTGCCTCTCAAATGTTATCTAAGGAGAAATAAATGTAAAAAAAAAAAGTAAAAAGGTAAATGTGGAGCTATTGAGGAAATGAGGGGAATGGTTGAAAGATTTTCAACCGTAAGATAACATTGGAGATAAATCTTCTCATATTAGAATATGCTGGTAAATTTAAAATTGTTTTCTTGTTTTTAATCCTCAGCCCAAGTTGGGCGTAACAGTCAGAGGAGGTTCTGAAAAAAGAACAAAAATAAGTAAATTCATTTAAAAAGAAAAAAAATGAACGTAGAGAAAAGAGGAGAGAGGAAGCATAGAGAAATCAATGGAGAAAGAAGAAAGGATGAGCAGGACGTAAAAGAGTAGGAGAGAAAAGAAGGATGTAGAGAGAACAGAGGTACATTGGAAAAGAAGGAAGGAGGCATGGAAAAAGGTCTGTAAAAACACAGACACATACCAGACGTCTATTCTTTGGTAAGATAAATAAAATGTGTAATCTTTGTGTGGGAAAATTGATTTGAAATTGGTATTTGAAGAGGCTGTGTGTGTGTTGAATATTTTAAAAATATATATATATATATTCATATCTTCTTGCTGGGCCCTCTCAACCCTCATGCCAGTTCGTGTATGCCTGCTGGGGCATTTTAAAAGTATTGACTGTAATTCTAGTTTATTGTAATTGCTGGGCCGTAGTTTTTACCAAATACTTTGTTTGAACTTCTGGGCTGCCCCAATGAATTAATTACAAACTTGATGTTATGTTGGATGTTCTTTTTAAATGTGTTAAGAAAAATAATTGTTTGATGCTGTTGCGTCTGCCACTTTCACCATAGGATCTGGTCTACCCTTACAAGACTTTCTTTTCCCAGCGTTTGACAGCTGCGTTATCTTAATCTTACTTTGCGTCTCCATTCAACAACATAATCATTGATAGGATGAGGATGAAGATTCATTGATACTGTACGAGGGGAAGGTGTGGCATGAGCACAGGCAACCTATCATTCATAGCTTTCAATACACAGTGAGATATGCTCTCGTCAATTTAAACAACCTACCTCCTTGGATTTTGCCCATCATCACCAACAATCACATGAATGCAAGCCAAGTGCGAGCCATTGCAGCAACTAATGGGTCAGTGTAACAAATACACCATGGGGAGAGAGAGTCTCATTTGTTTTTGATCCAAATGCAGACTTGGTTGCAAAACCTTTACATGTTAGTCCTTTTATGGATATGCTTGGGAATTGGAAAATGCGTGCAAGTCTTCCAGGAAGAAGTCTCTCTTTGACAATTTTGGTACAACACCCTAAATTTGGTAACTATTTCACGGCAACCCTTCAAGCAAAGAAGGTGGAGCAACTGATAGTAAATCCAAAAATATTTATGTGGTTGGTGCCCCACAAAGTCGCTGTTTAGATATACTGGCAAGCTCTTCAACTATGGTGGAAAGGTGTTATTATGGTTGAAGCAGATATGGAACAGACATGGTTTTCCTGTAAATATTGCCAGCATGAGAGAATACACTCCAACATACATGGAACAAATTTTATACATCTTTAATACAAATAGAATCAAGAGTAGTCTAAAATTTTTTAAGACAGGGAACTTCCAAGGAGGTGCTATGAATGCCAGAGTTGTCTAAGGTCAGATATGCACCAGATTGAAACTATGTCAATGGAGAGCTAAATCCCTCTTTGCATGAGTCACACTTTTGGGAGGGGAGTAGAAAAGAGTTAGTAAAGGATTTTAGGTTTAGAATGGTAGCTAAGTAGTGGGCATTTTGGAAGCAAAAATATGATGTATCGCGGCAGAGGATCATAGGAGTAAGCGATGTGGGAAGGGACTGAGAGAACTCAAGAAGTGCTATTAGGATCTGTAGGGAAGTAAAAACACACAAAGAAGACCCCATCACTTTCGAAGCATGCCCCATGCCACTTTTATCATATGGAGAAACTAGATGGATAGAAGAAATCGAAAAACCAACTTTTAACCAACCAAGTTCCCCAACCATAGTACATGTTCATGCTTTTGAATTAGATGAATTACGTATACATAATTGGGATACATATAACATGGAATCATAAATTGATCCTATAAGGGATATTGTAGTTGAGCCAATTATAATTGATACAGACTTAATACTTTCTTTCCCTCTTCTGGTGAATTTCATGGAATAATTTGGGATGCCTAAAAGACGTGGCATTTATAGTGGACAGAATATGGGCCCAAATATGATTAATCAACTAGTTATCGTACCTCACGGCATGGGTGTTACTACTAGAGGCACTTGATATTGACTTGTATAATCCTTAAATACGAGTACTTGTACATGCACCATCTAGTCTATATTATAACGTCTTATAATAGGAGTCATGTTGATTTGCTTCTGAGTCATTGAATTTACCTATTCGACTCCCTAAACATCTACTCAGACTAATAGGTATATATATGGGTTTATGCTTAACGATCTGCAGAATTAGACCACAATTCAAACAAAATACAAACCATTCCCTTAAGTCATCATATTATAACTTGAATACCCAGTAATGCACATGCAACGGTTTAATATATTTGAGCCTTATATCACTGCAGTAAAAAAAAAGCCATTGTTATTAATTTATGGCTCAACTATAACCATTGTTCTTAAGGATACAAAACATTACTGATGATAATTTAATAAGGCACTGGGTAAAACTAAATCGCTGCCCCTCTATAGATACTATGGATTTATATATTTTAATTTACCATTTCTAAATCTACCATAATTAAATCGATGCACTATATTAATGAATCACTTCATCATATTATGAGTTGCTGCACTCTAAATCCAAATTTAATTTAGAATTATTCATTGGCTCCATAATAGCATCGTTGCATTCCCTATTAGCATCACTGTATATATAAATAGCATCGTTATATAGCTAATATTTCTGAATAAAATAAGTTTGTTAAATGCAAATGCCCTTTTCGTTGTATGAACAAATCACTGAACTCAAAGGATCAAAATATGTGGTATATTTTATTTTATGTAACCATGTACCATATGCGACCTGAGGTGTATAAGCTGCAAATAAGGATATGTGTGTGTGTGTATCACCATAATTATAATATTATGAATAAATATTCTACTATGTGAATCGCCACCCTCAAACTATTTGTATGACTATATTTTGATTTGTATGGATTCAAATTTAACATATAGTCTCTATGTTTTATATGCAACCATTATGGGTTTATAACTCTCTATTGGATGTGAAAACCAATCATCTAAAAGTATACAGTCCAAAACAAACAGATTTATGTTTGATAATAACACAATTTTAAGGCTTTGGCTATTTGGAATTTCTTGTTATTCCTCTGTTGGATTGCTTATCATTCTCCTTCTTTTATGTGTGTTACGCCTCCTTTTCTTTGTGTTATGCCCCCCTCCTCTTCTCCTTCATTATCTTCTTTCTTACTATCTATGAAAAGGGAGAATGGGTTTTTAAAAAACTTCTTTTCCCTCTTGTTTTTTTTTGGTTTTCTCTATTTTTCTCATTATTTTAAGAATTTCTTTTTTTTTTTTTTTCCTTTTTTCTTCTATGTTTAAATCTTTCTTCTTTTTCATCTTATTCCACTTTTTTTTTCTTTTTTTTAATAATATTTCTCATATTATCTTAATAATAAAAGACTAATTAATATAAAATCTAGTCATAATAATTTAATAAAGACACTACACTAAGCTAATCATGCGTAAATACTATCTAAATACAAATAGTATTAAAACACATTATGATCATTATTATGATGTATCTAATTATGTGCTAGTTAATGTGGTGTGTACAGCATTCTAACTAATTTATTTATCGTCATCCAACATCTCCATCTGCTTCACCCTCGTGTTAGGTTGTGAAGCTAAAAGCTTCGCCAGGATGCAAACAGGAGGAGTTAAGGAGGTTGTAGAGTGTTTGTTGAGTGTTACAGACACTGACATCGATCAGGCCAATCGACGTCGATAGAGTACAGACAAAAGGCAACCGATGTCGGTCAGAAGTCGGTCGGTGTCGGTACCCCCTAGGCAGACAGGGACCGACGTCGGTCACCTGTGTGGTTTAAACTACATGTGTTACGGGCAGTTAGCTAACGAACCAAGTGTTTGCATGTCAAGAGCCAAATTTAGACTAGAAGCTGCGGATCTAATTATTGTAATTAGGTGTCTAATTATTGTTTACATGAGATCTATTTAAGAGACTCATTGGTTGTATTGTAAATGTGTGCTAGAGAGTAAAAGAGCAAAAATAAGCTCCTTCAAAGAGAGAAAAGCAATGGTGTGTTCCTCCTAGTGCCACAGTACCAAGTGTGGGTGTTTGTTTGGAGAATCAGAAGGGTTCTTCATATATGTATGATCTTGGTCAGCAGGTTTGCATGGCTTCTTTTGGAGATCTACAATGGTGAGTAAGGTCTAATGATTTGCAGGTAGCAGCAGAGAGTAGGATATCTACTTGGAGTATGGTTATATACTTGGTGTACTGGCAGTGTCTTACTGACTAGTGGAGGTGAACATCAATTCTGTATTGGAGTTGATTGTTGGGACCGAGAGAGAGAGAGAGAGAGAAGAAGGTCTTGAGGTGTGGTGAGCCTTTGAGGTGGAATAAGAAGTGGCATCTTCTTTATTGTATTTTCTTCTAAGTGATTATTAATACAATTGTGTATTGTCTCTCATTTTCCTGTGTTGTTTCATATTTCTAGTTACTTATTCATTATGGTTAAATTCCGTGTTTAGTTGCTAATACAAGAGGTAATCATATGTGTTCTAATTGGTGGAGCAAGATCCTGACAAGTGGTATCAGAGCTTTAGGTTGGGTTGACTAACAGGTGGTTTCAGATTTGGTAGTGTTTTTGATTACAGGTCACTCTTAGGGGTTTCAGATTGAGTGGGAGTATAGCAATGGCAAAAGAAAGTAAGCTATGAATGGAGAAACTGAATAGCACGAATGGTCTGATTGATGGAAAAAAAGAGCAAGAAAAAGGAGATTGTTGGTCAGTAGAAGATCAGCGTGTAGAAGCAGATGTTGCAAGTGATGTTGCACAGGTTGCTCTGGATAAAGTAGAATCTTTGTTTACAGATTCTTTTGCCTCTTTCCATGCAGCCCGAAATAAAGCATATTTTCATGGGTACATCTTTAGAGACTTTGGAGAGATTTATTTAGGGGTTGGTGAGCCTTGTCAGATTATTGACGAAGGGGAAGTGAAGCTGAAATTGTAGACGGATAACACATAGGTGTTGAAGAAGGTCATGCAGGTACCAGTCTTGGAGATGAGTCTAATTTCTTCAGGAAAGTTGGGTGATGGGAGATGCACTATAACTCTCACAATGGATGCACTTGAATTAGATGGTGGTAAGAAAGTAGGTATCCTTTATCTATCTACTTATATTACTGATTCACCTTTTGTTGCAAAGATGTGGCTTTGTAGGCTTGGTCACATATGTAGGAGGGGAATGCATGTTCTTAAGCGGAAGTTAGATGTTTTTGACAAACTTAAGAACTAGAAGGCCTTGGTGTTCATGGAGGAAATGACGGACAGAGATCAGCGGAGGAGACTGAATTATTCTGAGCAGGGTTGTGTTAATTTGAATAGGGTTTTGACCCAAAAAGAGCTCGCAGGTAAAAAGTTATGACTCACAGGCGAACACAAGTATCGGCATCAGTCAGATAGTAACTGACGTCGACAACAAGAAGACCAACGTTGGTTAGGAAGGAACCAACGTCGATAGAAGGGATACCAGCGTCGACCAGGGAAATGACGTCGATAGTCAGGGTCAGTGCAAGGAATCGACATCGGTTGGTTGCAGATTGGGAGATGGTCGAGATCAGTCACTAGAACAAATGGTGGGCAGACAGCAAGCTGTCAAGGAGTCTCAAACGCCCATATGGAGGTCAAAAAAGGTAAGTGAACCTCATATTCATTGTTCACCTTCTTTATATTGCTTACTGATGGTCAAGAACTAGGAAAATGTAAAGAGGTAATGCAGGTAGAATCCAGAAACAGTGGGAGCTTGGCATGGATGAGGAGTGTGAGTCCTTGGAGAAGAACCAAATAGGTATTTATTGGTGGAGTTGTCAGCTGGAAGAAAGTACTGAGAAACGGATGGATTCCCAAGTTAAAGAAGAGAGTGGATGGATACGTGAGACGGAAGGCCAAGGTATATGGTCTTGAGGAAGCTGCAGGACAGTGCTACAGGTTTTGATAGGTGGATGACAAAGCAGGGCTTTAGTCAATGTCATGTAACTATTGTGTTTGTCTTACCAGGTGGATGATGAGTCGCGACATTATCTAGTTACTGTATGTGGGTGATTTGCTACCAGGTTTTGTACATACAGGAATTTATTGAGGTAAGGGTAAGGTTAGTTCAGAGGTATGTCATAGAGAATTTGGGAGCAGCAGAATTCTTTGGCATAAGAGACATGGAGATTTTGTCTCCAATGGGAGCTGATGTGAAGACGGTGTTGGCGGGGTTCAAGATGCAGAATCGGTAAGCACACCAAGGGCTGGACAGTTCAAGCTTAGCTTAGAATAGGGTTTGAAATCACATAAGGTCTAGCATAAGGCCTGAGTTTTCCCAAGCAGTGGGAGTTGTCAGAGAGTTTAGAGCCAATTCGGGGAAGGTGGATTCTCAGGTATCTGAGAGGGACTAGCAGCAGGGATTCATGTTATGCAGGGTCAAGGTCTTCACTACATGGAGTTGTAGGTTCAGATGTGGCAGGTTACTTGGATGACAGGTGTAGCATCACAGGTTGTGTGGTGGTTGGTCTTCAGGGTTGAGCTTGAAGAGGGATACAAGCCAGGAAATAGATTAGATGGAGTACAAATACAGGTACAAGTGCAGCTGTTTATCTCCACGTGGGAGATTGTTAGGTTGTGGAGCTAAAAGCTTCACCAGGATGCAAACATGAGGAGTTAAGGAGGTTGTTGAGTGTTTGTTGAGTGTTACAGACACCGACATCGGTCAGGCCAACCAACGTCGGTAGAGTACAGACATAAGGCAACTGACGTCGGTCAAAAGTCGATCGGCGTCGGCACCCCCAGGCAGACAGGGACCGACGTCGGTCACCTGTGTGGTTCGAACTGCGTGTGTTACAGGTAGTTAGCTAATGAACCAAGTGTTTGCATGTCAAGAGCTAAATTTAGACTAGAAGTTGTGGATCTAATTATTATAATTAGGTGTCTAATTATTGTTTGCATGAGATCTATTTAAGAGACTCATTGGTTGTATTGTAAATGTGTGCTAGACAGTAAGAGAGCAAAAATAAGCTCCTTCAGAGAGAGGAGAGCAATGGGGTGTTCCTCCTAGTGCCACAGTACCAAGTGTGGGTGCTGGTTTGGAGAATCAGAAGGGTTCTTCATATATGTATGATCTTGGTCAGTAGGTGTGCATGGCTTCTTTTAGAGATCTACAATGGTGAGTAAGGTCTAGTAATTTGCAGGTAGCAGCAGAGAGCAAGAGATCTACTTGGAGTACGGTTATGTACTTGGTGTACTGGTAGCGTGTTACTGACTGGTGGAGGTGAACATCAATTCTGTATTGGAGTTGATTGTTGGGACCGAGAGAGAGAGAGAGAAGAAGGTCTTGAGGTGTGGCGAGCCTTTGAGGTGGAAGAAGAAGTGGCATCTTCTTTATTGTATTTTCTTCTGAGTGATTATTAATACAATTATGTATTGTCTCTCATATTCCTGTGTTGTTTCATATTTCTAGTTACTTATTCATTCTAGTTAAATTCTGTGTTTAGTTGTTAATACAAGAGGTAATCATATGTGCTCTAATTGGTGGAGCAAGATCCTGACACCTCGTTGATGATGTTTTCCTTCTGTCATGCTCTGAGATATGAGTTCTCTTGTGTCAACCTCACAACAAATAGATAATTAGACCATATCAATATGATATACCCACATCATAAAATATAATAAAAAATAACAAATCCACATGGTCATAATGCAAACATATACACTATAGCTAACTCATAGCAATATAATCATGTAACCTAAGTAATATCCTATTGTCCCATAATAACCTATATCTCAAATCTTAGTTGAAAATAACTAAATCAAAATTTTTGAGTATATATATATATATATATATATATATATATATATATGGATAATCAAATAGTTTGCTTAGCGAGGAGTCGAAATGTAAGTCCTTCCCTCCTAAAGCCAGTCATTATCCTGGATGACTCTTATTCAAACATAAATTTGGAACTAAAAATATTATTTGATAGAAAAATATCATAGTATAAAATATCAAATTAAGTAGATAAATGTGAAATTCAGTTAAAAAATTCATTAAAGTCCTCTCCAAATGACACTATTATCAGAATATTGATTCCACAAGACCCTACTTTTTGGCATCTTCCTATTTTACAAAGATTGTAAATGTCACTTACTTTAATAATATCATAGTATAAAATATTAATTAAGTAGATAAATGTGAAATTCGGCTATAGAATTCATTATATTCCTCTCCAAATAACACTATTATCATAATATTGGTTCCACAAGACCTTATTTTTTGACATCTTATTTTACAAACAAAGTTTGTGAATGTCAATTACTTTGATTGATTTTATTGTGACAACTCTGGGGTCCAGAACTGACAAGATAGGTTTATATACTACATGATTGACCACTTCTAATACCTATAAGGGTCTCACATATCTTAGTGAAATTTTTACTAACACTCGAAAAGTACATGAAATCATCATAAAAGTCAAAAATAAATGGTTAAGAAGAGTTCCACGAAACCTTTCAGCCCATTTAGACGTCTCTTAACATAGAGAGTGTTTTTCTCATTCTAGAGAAAAATGTTTAGGGAACCTAGTAAGAATGATGTGTATAAGTTAATATCGTCACCACTCCATCTAGCTCCTAATAAGTATAACATGTCAATATTATTTATATTCCATGTATCTTCTAGAAAGTATGACATTGAATAGGAACTAAAAATACTACATTTTCAATGTATATAAAATTAAGGATTAATCATTTTACAATTTATATGTATATGGCCATACAATTGAATTTGATAAATCCATCTATCAAATCCTAGATTTGACAAGTCCATTTTCCAAATTCAAACTCAGTAACTATCGAGTCAATATTATACTAAATAGGATCCCTTACCATCTATTAGTACTCATGTTTCTAATTCACTACTCTTCCCTTAGGTCTCCATGACCTAATGATCTCTAAAATGTGCACAAAATTTAAAAAATCACAATTCCATACTAATAGATTGTAGAAATTAATAATATATGCTATATAATTCAAGATGTACCAACATGCATACAAGAAAAATTCATAAAATCATTCTGCAATTATATTAAGTCGCCATTAACCAAACATAAATAGTATCATATTTCATGGCTTAACTTATTCTGTTATATTCATAGTTAAGAGAAAATGATGTTAAAATTATTGTTTACAAAGGCCAAGGATCTCAATGTCCTTAAAACCTTTAAAAAAACTAAGTGAGACAATGTATCTCTACTTTCTCGGCAAGTTGCACAACAAGTTATAAGTTTATCTCAACCAATTTTATTGACAAGATGTTCTATACATCCTATACCATATTTGCTGCTAGTGAAAGGTACATAAAAAACTCTTCAAAACAACATGATTTAATAAAAAAGATAATATTAATATCAATCAAATCAAGGGTATAAAATAATATAACAATTATAATCATCTTATAATTATTAATCGATAATTAATATAAATTCAAGGTTCACTACTCCATGTGGTCTAAGTTCACAATTTTAGATAAAGTAACACTGGAAAGTATAACTCTAAAAGGTCATCAGTGGAAATTAGAGAACTAACATCTCAACAACAAAACTCTTAAATACCCTCACATGGTAAAAGATACATCACAACCCAAGTTGTCATAATCACTACCTACTTACCAAACTTGTAAGAGTAGTATCATAACCTACTTCCACAACTAGAAATAAAATACTAACCACAAAGATGCATCAATCCATTATATCTTACAAATTCTCTCTCAACAAGAAGTAAAAGACACCATCACATGAACTCAAGGGAATATGGTTAAAATAACATTTTAAAAACAAGTTCCCATTTAAGGAAAAAACTAAATCAACATCATGAAAATATGAATCCTCTCAGTAGGTTTATAATGATGTCAAAGGAGGGTGAGAGAGTAATAACTCACCTCTATGTTAACTATGAGTAATGACACTTCTTCCTAATCCACATAAACATAGGAGTGCCAATCCATGAACAAATTCCTAACACATTGGAGTCCTCAACAAAAATGACTATACTCCACTACAAGGAGAATTCCCACTACACTGGGTGGTGTCAAACTAAACATAGTCTTATAGGATTTCCCACTTCTAAGATTAGTGTATATAAGACACAAAACTAATGCACGTATACTTAAGTGAGAATCATCTCATGGTTTTTAAACACTCACAACATAAGTCATAAATAGTGAAGGTGACTTGATTTCTAATTAAAGATGTAATCACACTCGAGGTGTTCAATCTAAATGATCAAAATTAAGATAAGAATATCTTATTCATAACTCAATGATTATGTTATGCACCTACCTATCCAAACATCTTATACAACCATCACCATCGAGACACTCATTAAACCAACCCTTTAACAATTCTAAAGGGGTAAAATTTCTCTCTAAGCTACACAATCAATGTTCCACACAATATTTCATGAATTTCCAATCTCTACAATAGTCACCAAGCCATACAAGAGTATCTACTAAGTCTCAAAACTACAATCATGTTGTAACATGGTTTTGCACTGAGACACTACAAATCTAAAATACACTTCTCTTAATCAATGCAATACTTCATGTCATTATGTTCACATTGGTGAATAGGACATGAAAATGCTAATGGACTCATTAGGTCATAGAGTTTGAGCCATAACTTCATACCACATGTAACAACTTCATTGAATTCTACCTAGAAATATGTGATTTTTTTAAATTAAACACATACACTATAAATAAATTACACCATGAGAATTTAACCAGTGATCATATAAAATATTACATGTGTGATAACTGTAAATAAAGTATACTACTTCATACATCATTGATCACTAACATCATAAGAAACACATCATAAGACAAATATAAAATGTAATTATAATTAACCAGCTATGGTTTATACATTCCTATAGCCACTGTTGTCAATGTATATGGAATAAATAATTACAAATCATTATGATAATGTTTTAATAATAAATACAATACAATACAATGTTTAAATATATAAGATGCATGGCTCCCTAAGCATAGTTTCCCAGACTCTAGTATCTGTGGCAATCTCAAGTGTCATCTCCAAACACTATTGTGGGGAGGGAAAGCATCATCAAATCACTTTTCTACACTAACCATAGACCAATTATCCTCTGCACTAATCCCATCATGGAATATCTCTCCCTTTACAGATGAGTAGATAGTGATGGTGCATGAATCTAGAGAGACAAGCTAGTACCTATGTACTATATAATTTTTAAAACTAAATATGCAGTGCATCATAAAAAACATGTTCTATTACAAGATATCAAATAAACATGTAAATCATACTCATGAAATGACAATGTCTCACTAAACATACTTTGGTCAAAAAAATTAAGAATAATAAATAATAACGATCTATAGATCTATCAAAATTCAAACACACCACTTGATCATATTGCCTTCATCTAGCATTTGATGCTAGTAAGTTAGTAAAGTGTGTCTCACTCATTACTTAAAATAAATAATGTGAGTTTGGTTAACACAATATAATCAAAAGATTCATACAATTTACATCCTACTATCAATCATAACATATAACATGTTAAACATAAGATAAGCTAACAACATATATTTATTTCATCAAATATATGAATGAATCTCACATTATCATTTATCCCATAATATAAATAATGACGAGAGTTTATATCATTCAAGTAAAATACATATTTAATTGTAGTTTTTAATTACTAAAAGTATTTTTCAAATATACTACACCCTATGATAACTCATATTATCATAGTCTAGTGTTCTAAAACACAACTACTAATTACCATAATCAGTCATAATGAAGTAGTCATAAATCCATGGAAACATAAGCTTATATTCAAGCAACTAAACATGACAAAGAAAATCTGAGTTCATATGAACATAAAATATTCTATTCTAACATTCACTATACTCTTATGTGTTGTATACATGCATATATAAGGTCCTACTAACTGTCATAAACATGATATTCATAGAAATAACCAACATGTATACATTTAATTCATAAAGAGTATGTATGTGTCTAGACATAACAATTATACTTTGTACCATCTGCGTATAGCATATATTTAGACTATAGTTTATTAACTAAAATATTCTCTATGACATCTCATAATACCATAGTTTATTGCATATGAGCACACTACTCAATTACAAATAATCAATCTTACAATTTCAAGAATCAAACAACCCATAATCATAAATAATAATCAAGTACAATTTGTACCACTCAAGTATACCCTATATTTAAATTGCATACTAGCATTCAAAAAAATATAATTTATAGGCACACATCACAGTGCATTATTATATGCTATATATAGCTAAATACTTATACATAATAAACTCATAATCTATATTGCACACAAATTTTTATTACTATATGTCAATATATATATATATATATATATCAACAATTTATTCATGATATTCTCAAAGATTCATATAATTCATAACAAAATTATATCAAAAAATTTCATTTTAACAACTTAATCCCTGTTCTAAGAGACTGTTTTCACACGATTATAATTTTGGTCCCATGGACACCTTATAACTTATTTCAGTCATATATGTAATTATAAATATAATCACTAGATATAAATACTTGTACATACACCATATGTAAGTACTCAAATGATATGAAAACACTATACCAATATAAATTAATTTTTGAAAAATAAAAAAAACTCTTTAAAACCCTATAATTTAACAAGTAACAAATGGCATGAGGCCATATTTAAGTGTCTACATAATGTAGACTAGCAATTGCCCTAAAAGTGCAAAGAAAGCTGGAAGAATTGTATATTTTTGTTTTGCAATTATATCTATTATGTATTAATATATGATATATCAAATATATATAAATATTTTTTTATATTTAATATATAAATCATATGAATGGCAATGATCCCACAATTGTTGAGCTATTCACACAATACCTGTTGACTTTTTTTGCCCGACCCACCACTAACTTTGCCATTGCCAGTTGGCTAATCAAAAACACTACAAAGAGAAATTTATTAAATATTTACATTCTAGAATAAATAAGCATTCAAATTATGTAAATATATGTAACAAGAATTAACACTCATAACAATTAGTAAAATTTTAATTCCAAAATAAAATAAATAAATAAGAATAAATATTTTCAGCCAAAACAAAATCCTCCTAAAATTCCAATGTATCATAACTTAAGGCTAATAAGAGATTGATTAGATCAATAAACAAAGACCAAATGTGGTTGTGAAGATCCCAAAAAAACAAGACACAATAACCAATTATAAGGATGAAAGAGACCATCCATGACTTGTCAAAGTGATAGTAAATGTTATCGTTTGTCACCCCTTTTGAGGATTTTAACCCTACCATTCAATTCCCAGATAGAGCCCCAAAATCCAATCATAAATTATACTAACCAACTAAATGTGGGTCTCCCTCTACCCTTCCCATCAATTCATGATATAATTGTTAAATGCAAGAAATAGATGTGAAGCATCTCATACTCCTAGAAAGAAACATGACCATAGTACATATATATATATATATATATATTATATATGTCATGTCCAGACATGGAGATAAATGCAAATTAAATGTGGGTTCACTTAAGTCAAAATAGTTGAGATAAAAATATTGGTGGTGATGTTGCTCTTGGGCTGAATTAAAGAAAAAAAAGAATGGAACTTGATATAGCAACAATGTTAATGTTGTTGGATGAAAAGGTTGTTTCGGGAGGTTCAAACCCTAGACGTGGTGATAACAAGGATTGCATGAAGGAAATGAAGAAGGAAAAAATCAATGGCATGGCATAGAAGAAGCAATTGTAGAGAGGGATTCATGTGGTACAGCATGAAAGGCTAATATTGTTGGAGCATAAGAAGCGATTGTAGGAAGATAAGGTAATGGTGGTAGTGAATAAATTTATGAATAATCATATGGCATATGTATCATCGTATAGATATAGAATTCTAGCTGCAGCATATTCATTTTTCAGGAATCATCATCATCATTAATCTAAATAGTTGTATGTATATTCATCCAATATAAATATGTTTAGTTTACATCAGGTCACTTATTCGAATCACAAGAGAAGCATTTTAAGCATCGAACTTGTGGCTTAGTTAGAATATTATTATGCTTTACTACTTTATAAATACCAATTTTTCACCACAGAGGATCATTCACCTTTCATGACCAGTAGAGGGGTTAGTAGTAATAGTAATACTAATAATAATCATCTTACTAGTATGTTTGGAGGTTTTGAAGAAGACGACAGGTTTAGGCGCTTAATGTTTCATAATATTTATCCCTATGGTGGTCGTCCCTTGTAAATCATCCATAAAGAGGCAAAATACTTCATTTATGATGTACAATTTGCTGAAATAGAAACAACAACTTGGTCGTTGAAACTCCTAACTATTGGCCAACATAAATGATGTCATGCACTACCAAACCGCTCTGCACCACCACTTCCCCAAACTGTCACTATTCAAAACCAGTAAGTGTTTTCTTTTAATTTGTGGAATATATTCCCCTTTTATGTATTATATTGTGATATACTACTTTTATCATTTGATACACCAACATCAATCTATTATTAATGTACAAGAAATCACCCATAGTGCAAAAATTCAGCTAATATTAATCAATTTGAAACTCGATCAAATAAGAATTAATATAATAATTTTCATATCACAAAAATTATCACATAATATGGTGTTTATCAATTTTTTTCTTTTCTTTTGTGAGGTATATTCCCCTTTTGACCAAAATTTAACTCATGACATTCCCTCCCACCTGGGACCAATCATTGAGTGAGTATTTTTTCTCTTTAACATCAAGACGAACAAATAGAAGGATTCACTATGTAAGCTCATTTTATATGATGTACATCAAATGTAGAGTATTTGTCATTAGAATATGGCACCATTGTACAAACTCTAAACCACTTTGTAGTGTATAATTTCACATGAAATATCATGTCAATAGAAAGGATAATAAAAGAAACTAATCTAAGATATCACATTATCCAAGAGTCCATTGTTAAATATTAAACTATTTCTTATGTTTAAATCTCATTGTTAATTATTATTATAATATTATATTGTTATTTTTTTATCAATTTTTAAGCTTGCCACAATTAAGGTGATCTACCTAGACTAATTAATTTGTTGAATATTATTTTTTAATTCAACTGTAGACATAGGAAACTTGTTCTCAATCATTTTTTTAATAATTGCACTTATACATTTATAATAAATGAGTATGCAATATACCAAATATTATAATTATTATTCGCCAATATATCACTATTCTTAGACTATGTATATATATTAAAGTAATATATATAATTTTCATATCGATATGAATATTGCACAAATCAAATCCTATTAAAATATTTATCACTTTTTAAGTTTGTCAAAAAATAAGACAATCCACCTGGGTAACATCCAAGTATAAAAAACAATAAGGAAATGGTTTCTATGCCTTCCATGTTATTGTTTATTACTACACATGTTACGTAATTGGTCAGGTGGTTGAAGGAGGTTGCACAACATGCAGGGAGGTCGTGGCTTCAACTATTTTTTAGGTTTTGGTTTGGTTTGTTGTTGAATAGGTAGAATAGACTAAAAAAATGAACATAAAACAATTGCAAATGCCCTATGCACTAGATATAAATACACCCAAAAAAATAGAAATGCAGTTTACTACAACAGCAGATTACCAAAAACAAAATTGTTATCTCATTAGAATTTTAGTTTGATGTTTATCTTACCTTTCAACCTTCAATTTCAATCAAATTTCCATATTGATAACAATCTCAATTGATTTATAACTATTTCTTAGTGTAATATTCATAAGATATAAACAATTTTTTTAATAAACCATTTCACCATATTAGTTAATATAAACTAAACAAATATTATATTACAATATATATTACATCGTATATTATATCAATATAATATGGTGTTAATAATATTGAAAATAAATATTATTAAATTGAATTAATCTTTTATGTAGTAATAAGGATTTTACATTTGAAAGCATCCATAGAAGGCCGCCTCCCTGCATGCTAGATCCTCCTATGCCATGTAGCATATAAATTCTACGTATGCACTAAAGAATGCCATATGCTCTATGTCAGTACAAATCACCATCTAAACTAAGGCTATGTTTCATCTTATATTTTGAAATGTAAATCCTTAGGAGTGTACGCTAAAGCATTTTCTAATTTTGAAACTCCAAAATAATATAATTAACATAATATTGAAAAAGAAAACCCATTTAAATTACCTGTCAAAGTACGATGCTAAAAATTCATAATCCATATGTCCTTCAAATCCAAACACCATAAATGAATGCATCCAATATATAGAGGACTAAGAACCATTTAGAAAAATAATTAAACCACCAATCCCTAATAAACATAATCTCAGCAATAAGAATATCCATGTATAATACACATTTGATATAATTATGAGAGTATCGATGAAATTAGAGGTGCCCATTTGCATTCAGCACATTTGAATGGAATAATCTAAAATTTGAATTTATAATTCCAAAGAAGGGGAGAAATTTAAATTTGTATTCAGGTCATTTGATCAACTTAGTGATTTACTCAACAAAATATCTAACAATGATCCACCACTTATAGTCAACCATGAAAAAGACTATTAAATTTCTCATAAATGAGGCCAATATATGTAAAGCTTAACGGGATTTTTACTTGAAATTTCCATAGAAATGACACATGGTTGCATAAATATACATGCTAAGTCCACTCATAATTACACGAGTGTATACAATAAATGACTTTGAAATAAATATTATATTTTTACATACTACTATAATTGTAATAGGTATTTATAAAAGAACAATATAATTATTAATAATTGCATTGGGATGGAATGTAAAAGAGGAAGGTGGGCATGAAAGTTATTTTTATATTAGTTTGTACTTGCACTGCACCATTCCTTCTTCCCAAATTTATGAAATGCTTTCCATTTTCATAGTTGTATCTATGTTTGAAATGTATAGCTAGTAAGTAAAAATCTAATTAAAATTAGAAATGCCAAACTACAAGAGTATGCATGTCATGATGTGCATGAGGTCTGATTTAAAATTATCCACTGCATATCAAAAACCATTTAATTTATGGGAACTAAGGTTTCATTATAATGGGCATGCATGGCATGAAGATGGTGCCAAATTACTAGCATGGTTGTCAAACTTGGTGCACATGTTAGTCAAATGGGTTGGAAGCACTAGAATTTGATTCCATAATTAACAAGCACCCATATCTAGAAAAGAAAACTCCACGAACTCTTTAAAACCAAAAACTCATCTATATGCAGATAGTTCTATGAATAAATGGTCATTGACATCTGGTAAACATTAAATTAAAGTGTTATCATTTCCCTTTATAGTATGTATCTTTAGTGAGATGAACGACTTGCCTTCGCCATGAGAGGATCTCATCTTAGATGTTCCTATAAACAAAATTCATTTGCCCAAAATTAGTCAAATTGCATCTAAAAATTATTCTAGGAAACCAAACGCATATGGTGAAATTAGTTCGATTGGGTCTGAGAAATGTTCAAATAAAATTGGTATGGTGGAATTAGTTTGATTAGATCCAAGTTTAAACAAAACCCAATTTTTATCTTTTAAAACTTTGTTCAATTATTGAACCTTTTCCCTTGTTAAAGGTTTTAGTAAACCATAGGTCAACATTACCGATATAGGGTTCAGAAATAATTGTGTATTATTTATAATGGAGAAGTTTTATTTGTTTGGATATGTTATTATAACTTTCAAAAAAATTGTATTATTGTTACATATTTATAATTTGTATGTTTTATTTTTTGTTTCATTATGCAAGATATTGCCACAACAAGTTTGCCTTCAACCCATAATATCAACCTTCTACTACAAATCTCTAACTTCACCCTATCAACCTTGCTCACACGGGTCACTATAATGACCCTAAGGGCCATTTTTTCACAAAACCTGCTATAGTCACATTGTTGGCAAAACAAATAAGATACAAATATATGTTAAAGGGCAAGAGGCAACAATGTCATAATTAGAGGATCTTGGTGTATTAGATTAAAAAATTCAAAAGCTATAGCATATCATTTTACATTTAGATCGAAATGCAAGCATATCTAGCAAGTTTTGAATCTGATCATTGTCCTATTGGAAAATTCTGAGGATACAAATGCTCTGGCTTGTTCTTATTATTTCTAAATACAACTCAGGAAGTTTACTAATTTTTTTCAACCAAAAGAGTGTAAATTACAATAATATTAGATAAGAAGTAGCAAAAAAATGTAGAATGAATTGTAAAGTTGTCTTACCATTCAAAATTAAGCCTATTAATCTATTGCACACATAAGAAATGTTGTGGAACCAACTATGGTGCTTGCAAGGTAAATTGAGGCACCAACCAACATCCTTTTCTAAGAAATGGCCACCCTTCTATAGCTTCACAACCATGAGTGAAGAAACATAACAAACCCCACTATAGAAAAAAGGAAGGTGAACCATACATCTATATGTTGGAAATCATAATGGCCCTATAGAAATAGGTTGATGCCCAAATACAAATTTAAAGGAATAAATCAGTGAACAATAATGGTGGCTAGCATACCCTATGTAATTAATTCCCTGCTCTTGCAATTCTTTCCTTCCCTATACTGAACTCATCACTGGAATAACATAATGACCCAAATGAAAGCCCATACACATCTATGATTCTAACCACAAAACATTTGTAAAGTACCATATCCTAACACATAATACTGAACTAGTGGTCAACAATGAAATATTCCCCTATTTTGTCTCTTTTGAAACAAATCTTAGGGGGTTCTCCATTGTATAAAGCCTCTAGCTTAATAAAAGAGAGTTATGGACTTTGTAACCCATGGGAGGCTACAACTCCCATCAGCAAGTGATGGGATGAAACCGACATATGTGATGGGAAAGTGGCCACCTCACTATTAATAAAAGATTAAAACTTATATAAGAGACACGACCTGGTTGACCCTGAGAATAGCCCACTATTTATTTATTTTTTATTAAAATTCAACAGCGCTGAACTCATGAATGGGAATAAAAGGATCATACATCTGTCGACTAGTGAGAATGGATTTGCATAGACTTGGAGGGAAAGAGTGGTGAGTTGAAAGTAAGAGTTGGAATACGATAGTTATGCCTCATTGACTGTAACTATGAGGGATGTGTTGCTTCAACATTACTATCTACATTCATGAGTTGGTTTGTGTTGATCAAGTGAATGGTTAGTTTTCTTTGCACAGCGATTTGAGTGAATGCAAGTCTGAACTGTCGAAGTGGTAAAAAGTGAATCATTGTGAAATAGTCTATGTCAGTCCCAAGTTTATGTGGACCGTGGACATTTGTTTGTGTAAGCATCATGCGAGTGTTTGTGAGTAGTTATGTTGGTCTCAGATTTCATGAAGCATGGGTTGGGTTGTCCTAGGTAGAGAGTAACCAGACCTTGGGAGGGAATTGTTCAATATAATCATTCGAGTAGTTCTGAGAATTATCAGTTGAGCCTCACTCAGTGGTTGTTATGTATGCTAGTTTGTTGGCCCATTTATTTTACTTTAGAACAGATTGTCCTGATGAGTTAAATAAATACATGTTACTCCTAGTTTTCTTGCATTGTGTGAATGCTTATGTGTGTTTGAGTTGATTTCTTGATCTTTGCAAGTGTGTGTTTTTATTTTCCCTACTAATCCTTTATTATATAAGTTATTGTCCACTATGTTTGTGGGTGTACTTATGTAAGTAAACATTGAAGGTGTAGTCTATAGTTCTTGTAGAGTCCATCACAATGAGGGATTTGGGTTAGGACAAGTGGTGCCATATGGATGGTCATCTCCATTGAGTTGGCCCTATGACAGTTGGTATCAAAGCACATGGTTTATGTTTTATAGGATTATGTTTGCCTAAGTTAAATAGTCTTATACCTTCCCCTGTCGAGTCAGTCTAGTGTTGTGTCTGGTTATGTCTGAGTCAGTATGGTAGGAGATCTATCTAGGATGTTGCTCAAGAAGGTGCCCAATAAGGGTCGAGAGTAGGGTCAGGGCAAAGGTGAAGGTGGTGGTAGTTGCCACATTAGTAAGTCGAAAGTTGTTGTAGTGGGTGAAGGCCTTGTTGAGTGAGTTGGTACCCAGTTCCAATTGATGGGGGATCATGTGGGTATGAGATTTAGTGAGCTTGAGGAAAAGGTGACTACCATGGGGTAGACGATCGTGGAACTTAATAGAAGGATGGAGAAGATCTTGGTGTTCTAGATGAAGTGGCTTTGTACTAATCAATGGTATCAGGTTTGGTAAAAGTATCAAGGTCTAGTTTTTTTTCAATCTTGAAGTTCCCCAAGTTGAAAGAACTAGAGTGTTATGATGGTGAGCAAGATGGCCATCTTTTGGAGAGTTTCTTCTTGGACATGGAGGAGTATCTAGCAGGGTTAAGGGATCTATTAGGCACACAGGAGGTGCATGTTGTACAAGGTACCTCATAGGTATGGAAAAGGTTTAGTATAGAACCTTGGTTAATGGAATTGCATCAAAGAGTTCTACGAGGAGGTTAGACTCTTGGGAGGATCTGAAGGAAGCCCTTAGGGATCAATTTTGACCTATGAATGCAGCATTGTTAGCTAGGATGAAGTTGAGTTAGTTGAAGCAAGTGGGGGAGATGAGAGAGTATATCTATTCTTTCTAAATCCTTTTCTTGGGGGCCACTAACATGTCAGAGTTAGATAATTTATTTCAATTTATTCATAGTCTTCAGTCATGGGCTCAGGTGGAGCTCTATCACCATGAAGTGTCTGATGTTAGCAAAGCAATTGCTATAGCAAACTGTCTCTTGGATTTTAGAGATGGTTTTTCATCAAAAATCACCTTAGGCCCTTACGTATCCATGGGTGGAGGTGTTAGTAAGGGGTTGATTAAGTCTTTAGGGAAGCCAGGATGTGACCAGGGAAGGAAGGCTACTCTAGAGTCATCAGTGGGATCTTGAAAGTCTTGGAGCACTTCCATGGGTGGCAAGAAGAAGTCACTAGTTAGAGAGTCAAGTGAGAAGCAGTCCCATTTGAAGTATTGGACGTGTGGTGGGAGTCACTACAACTGAGATTGTCTGAAGTGGCAGGGGGTATTTATAGTTTAGATGGAGGATCTAGATGAACAGTGTGAGCAGATGATGTGTGTGCTCAGGGGAGCTCAATGCTAGGTAAGGCTTGGGTTCAAAGGTGGTTGTTGTAACTTGTTGGGGTTGATTATTATGGAGGGGGGTGATCTGTGTTTGAAAACCTCTTACTTCTCATGGACTCAGGTGGTCCTACAATTTGAAGTCAGCCAGGTAGCTTTAGAAACTTGGCCTCTAGACCTCTGGAGGTGCAAGTAGGCTTAGAGTAGTTACAAGCCATCTATTTTGTGTTGAGACAAGGTTTACCCAGAATGGGTAAGGTGATAGTTTTTCCCCATCTTAGAGTTCTTTTATGTTGGATCTATTGCAAACATGTGTGGTGAAGATTATGCAGGGGAATGGGATTGGGAAGATGAAAGGGGTGTTGAGTTAAGTATGCAAAAGAGTGCAAGAATTGGTGAGGAGTCAGTGGATCGTGTATTACTTGTTGGTAGTTGGGATGTTGAAGGGGAGGAATAGGTTCCTTTTTCCCATTGATGTGAGGTGGGTTCTTCACAGCCATGGAGTATGCTCAAGGAAACATCATCTTGTTGTGTCATAGAGAAGATAATTAATCAAGTGCATCGAGTGGTTTTAGAGGAGAGTTATTGGGTAAGGGCTTTGTTCCTATTGTTGGGCCTAGGGTGTTTGATTTGAAGAGTTATCTTCACTTGTTATGCTCTTATTTTGGAGTTTTAGTACTATTTTGGGGGAAAGTTTGATGGGGTCACTTAGTTTGTATTAGGTTTGCAGAGTTTTGAAGAGATGGGTCATCAAGAATTATTTTCTTCCACCCCAAGTTTGGGGGTTGGCAAGATCAGGATGATTTTGTGAAGCTACATTACTTTGGTATGGCTTGTGTAGGCAAGCTTGTCTACATGATGAATTTGTTATAGATTCAATTTGTTCTCAGTTTGTAACTAATTGTATACCTTAGTCACTGATGAAGTCGAACCAGTGATGGTTCCTGCCTAAGCACCCTTCTATGTATTTGATGGATAAAATTTGAGCCACATTTGAAACAGTTTGTTGAGGTGAAGACAGTGGGTTACTTAGAAATCTAAAGTGGAGGGAGTTTTTAGTGGTGTTGGAATGGTAGTTTTTTAGCAAGCTAGGAGCAGGAAGAAACCCTCAAAGTTAAGATCATGGATTTTGGCCTTGGTCTCTTAACTCTGGATGGAGCCTAAATAGGGGATGTGTTTATCTCTTGGCTTTGGGTTTGAAAAGGGGACGTAGTTATCTCTTGACTCTGAATGGAGCTTGAAAAGGGGATGTGTTTATCTCTTGGATTTGGGTTTGAAAAGGGGACATGTTGATCTCTTAACTTTGAATGGAGCTTGAAAAGGGGATGTGTTTATCTCTTAGCTTTGGGTCTAAAAAGGGGATGTGTTGGTCTCTTGACTCTGAAGGGAGCTTGAAAAGGGGATGTGTTTATCTCTTAGCTTTAGGTCTGAAAAGGGGGCATGTTGGTATCTTAACTCTAGATTCTGGATAGATCCTAGAAAGGGGATGTGTTGGCCTCTTGGATTGGATTGGGTCTAAACAAGGGACGTGTTAATCTTTTGGCTCTAGGTTGAGTCTGAATAGAATATTGCCTCATGGGTTCTTACCAGTGGAGTTGTGCTGACACTGAGGATGTCATTGATTTTTAAGTGGGGGAGTCTATGAGGGATGTGTTGCTTCAACATCCCTATCTACATTCATGAGTTAGTCTATGTTGATCAAATGAATGGTTAGCTTTCTTTGCATACTTATTTGAGTGAATGCAAGTCTGAACTATCAAAGTGGTGAAAAATGAATCATTGTGAAGCAGTCTATGTCAGTCCCAAGTTTATGTGGACCGTGGGCATGTGTCTATGAAATCATCATGTGGGTGTTTATGAGCCGTTCTATTAGTCTCAAATTTCATGAATCATGGATTGGATTGTCCTAGGTAGAGAGTAATTAGACCTTGGGAGGGAATTGTTCATTGTAATCATTTGAGTGGTTTTGAGCATTATCGACTAAGACCAACTTGGTGGTTGTTATGTATGTTGGCTAGTTGGCCTATTTATTGTACTTCAGACCAAATTTTCCTGATTAGTTAATAAAATAAATGTTACTCCCAATTTTATTACATTTTGTGAATTTTCCAAGTGTGTTTAAGTTAATTTCTTGGTCTTTACAAGTGTGTGTTTTTCTTTTCACTGCTAATCCTTTATTATACAAGTTGTTGTCCACTACGTTTATGGGTGTACTTATGTAGGTAAACATTTAAGGCATAGTCAGTATTTATTTTAGAGTCCCATCATAGGGAGGAATTCAAGTTAGGACAAGTGGTGTCACACGGGCAGTCAGCTCCATCGTGTTGGCCCCGTGACAACCTAGTTGACCCTGAGAATAGCCCACTGTATTATATTTATATATATATATAAATTAAACAAAGCTGAACCCACAGGGGGGAGTAAGAGGATCATACATCTGTCAGCTAGTGGGAATCGATATGCATAGACTTGGAGGGAAAGAGTGGTGAGTTGGAATATGATAGCTACGTCTCACTGACTATAATTCCATGCAATGAATGATTGATTGTGTGTGTGTGTACATATATATATATATATATATATATATATATATATATATATATATATATATATATATATATACACACACACACACATATATATATATACATACACACACACACACACACACACACACACACACACACACACACATAAATATATGTATGTATATATATGTATATATGTATATAGATATATATATATATATACATATATGTGTGTGTATATATATGCATATACACACACACACACACACACACACACACACACACACACACACACACACACACATATAAGGGAAATTTAGCAGATGAGTGCATCTGAGTGGGGTGTTTCCACTGTGAGATCAGTGACCATTCAACATATGAATCGGGGAACATTAGAATTACATAAGGCGTAGTGATAACAGTTGGGGTTTTGGATCTTATAATAGTGGTATTGATAAGTTCATTCATGTGTCTACAAGGCTGAACAGTGTTTTTTAATTCTCATCGAGCACAGAGACAAGTATTTATGATGAGAAAAAGGTTCAACATCAATTTAATTTAATATATTGAAATTGGGAAAGTCTCAAACATTTACAAGATCTCTCAATTGGGTTGGTCATTACCACC